>JAODJX010000015.1:9343373-9356883 GCA_026776945.1 Isichthys henryi
GAGTAAGTGAGAAACATGTCAAGAGTGGATAAATTCAGAAATGTGAATTTATCCAGAAATGGATGAATTCAGGAACAGGTACAGGTGTGTGGTCTCTCTAAAGCGGGAGATGTGGGATAGCTGCTGAGAATGGCTGGTGACAGCGCGACAGGGGCCTCCTAGGGAACGAGGCTGCAGTGTGCCTGGCATGCCAATGAACATGCCCCATCAGAGAACACAGAACATTTTACATTTGTTGCATGCATCTTAAAAAAAACAAAAAAAACAATTTACCCTTGCAAGACCTTGTTTGCTCTGACAGTCTTTCCCCCGTCTGCTTCCAGTCAGAATAGCAAATGCTGTGAACTCCATTGGTAGGACAGAATTATTAATCATTTGATATTTTTTGCGTTTTATATGCCTGTGGTTTAAAAGCAGAAAACGCCTTGTACACGATGTTCTTCCACCGGGTAGCACAAAATTTTGCCTGAGAGTATTTCCTGAGCTCAGGGGCGTGTAAACCCCAGAGGTCTGTAGGTCCACACCGTAGGCGTCGGGCAACTATTACATTAACTCGGCCGATAAAAAGAGTGAAACAAAATGGGGGAAATGTCCCAGGCGTCTGATCCTGATAGTACCGAGTTAGTCTGCCCTGAGCAGGCATTTAAAGGCAGGAGGGGCCAGCCCCAGCGGCTTCCCAGCATGGTTTCCATGTCAACTGGGACTCACTTCTCTGTGTGGGCTCACCTGAGGGAGGACCCAGCGTCCGTGTCGGGAAGGGTGCCAGCCAGGTCACTGTCTGGCTTTGAGGGCACGGAGTGTACTGGCGAGCGTGTGCATCTCTGCAGGATAATGTGCATATGCATGACTGCAACCCCACATGGGCTAAGTGGCATAAAAATGCATGGAAGAGCATGCATGGATTTATGTATAAGTCTCATAATTACCATGAAAGGCGGCGCGGAGGTGGGTCTGGGGGGTGGGTGCCGACCCCAGCTGAGTCACATGCTTATGAGTCAGTTGACATCGGGAAGGAATGCTTACAGATCACTTAAGAGGTTCCAACACATGGAATCCTCCAGTCGCAGACCGGTGTGAGACAAGCATCTGGTCACGAATCTCCCTAAATGGGGCGATTGAGGGACACGGTGTACAGCTGTGTTCATAAAGGTGTAGAATAGAATAATTTTTGCACATTAGTAAAAGAATGGATGCTGGATCATCTTGAAAATTCAGCCGTCCGCCTTTTAACTGCTTATCGTGGTTAGCTTTGGGAGGTCTGGATCCTGTCCTAGGTAGCAAAATGCCGAGGTACACCCTGGGCCGGACGCCGGCCCTTTTTCAAAATGACATATTAGATATGCATTTCCTTTGTCATGCTGCTTTTTCTCCCTGCTTGCTTCTTTCAGCGCCGCATGGGAAAGGGGCCCCGGAATATCATTGGGCGTCTCCTGCTTCCGAGCCACTTCCTTAGCTCTCCTCGCCGGACACGTGCCAGCTGGCTCCATATAAATGGCTGTGCAGATTATTGGAAAGCAACTTTGGCTCCGCGTGTCCTATTAAGGTTGCCAGTGGTGCTCCCGCTTGACGGTTAGTACTCTAACCCCCCCATTTTCGGCAGCCTCTGATGCCTACCGCTGGCAGCTGCAGAGCAAAAGATCAAAAGATGGCCTCCCCACCTCCCTGGCCCATCTGGGAATCCAGGTCCCACCCTGCAAGTTTGCATGCCCTCCTTTCATAGGGGCGCGGTTGCTGCCATCTTTTCCCTACCTACTTCCCTAATATACCTGGAATTCTGCACGTCTCCCAGCCCCGCAGACGTTTCACTCCGGGTTTTATTTCCTTGACGTATGGCTTGGGACAGTGTAATCTTGACGCTGTAGTCCTCAGCGAGGCCTTGCTTCTTATCACTGCATTAGTCACCGCCGTCATTATGCAGCGGTGGCGATGGTGGGGGCCGGATCCCCAACAGCAGTCCCCATCCCCCGCAGAATAGCAATGAGAGGCCCTGACAGTGACCCTGCACCCGGCCGGCCAGAAATCTCAGCGAATTACCTTGATTTTAATTAACTCTTGTTTAGTCGCTTCCATCGATCCCGGCTTTTTAAGCGTCAAGGGGGGGAGTAATTAGAAATAATCTGCGTGACACTGCTGCATGTCCCAGTGGGGGGTGGGGTGGGCAAAGGGATGAATATTCCTCATGCATGTTGAGACAGAGCTCCCCCCTCCCCTCCCCGTCCTATGAGGCACCACTTTAGGCTCCGCTTAGTGTCCATTATGTGCTTCACTCCCTGTTCTGCTCAATCCCTCTCTCTGTCCACTTAGTGTCCATTCTTTGCTTCATTCCCGGTTCTGCTCAGTCCCCCTCTCTGTCCACTTTGTGTCCATTCCGTGCTTCACTTCCAGTTCTGCTCAGTCCCTCTCTGTCAAATTTGTCTGCATTCTGGGCTTC
The DNA here is from genome assembly GCA_026776945.1 of Isichthys henryi. Classification (NCBI taxonomy): domain Eukaryota; kingdom Metazoa; phylum Chordata; class Actinopteri; order Osteoglossiformes; family Mormyridae; genus Isichthys; species Isichthys henryi. The sequence goes on from JAODJX010000015.1 coordinate 9,345,805, forward strand.
ACTCCCGGTTCTGTTTGGGCCCCCTCTAGCTCCATCCAGTCTCCACTCCATTACACTGGATCTAATGACCCAGTGTTTAGTGTCTTGCATATCCCCGAATCAGTTGCATAACCCTAACTGTCTGCGTTGAAGCACAGTGGCCACAGAATTTCTCCACTCACGCCATGATGGTTTCTGTAATTCACAAAAAACCAGCAGTGTCAGCATGTAAACAAACACCACAGCCTTGTCGTGTTGTCAGAGTGCTGAATGTTTACATTTCCCCAATAAATCACATAAGCATAAATGCATAATTAATTGATATCCTGTATAATAACATTCTTATAGCTCCATAAGGAATCCTGGAGACAGATGAAAAGCGGAGGTGCCTCCGTTACCCGTGGCTAATTAAACTTCACACGTATGCCAGTCGGCGGCTCTTGGCTGCCTTTGCGAGCTGATAGCCCTGAAGCGGATCGCTCTCTGCTGGGACTGATCTGTGGCCCCTTAGTGTGTCTTAAACAATCGTGCGGCAATGGCTGGGCTCCCTTCCACGGCTCGGTCTGGCATACTGCAGGCCATCGGCTTCCCAAACACTACAAGCAGCGTCACTCAGCCCGTGGGCCCTGATCTCCAAATGGTACTAACATTACGTAATACCTGTGTGAATAGTGTTAAAGTTTTTAAAGTTAAATCGCAAAATACATATTTAAAATATATATTTGCAAGCCATCTTACTCACTGTAGATTCAGAGGCTCTTGGTGGCATTTAAAAATGATTGGACTGGTAACAGTATACATTTTTTTTTGTATTTTATTTACTCTGTGTGGACAGGTAAGATTAATTTACGTATATGTAGCTGTACTGTACTTGACCAGGATGATGGATGGATGGATGGATGAATATGTAGCTCATGCCAAAATCTGATTAGCTTCCTGCTTGTGTTCCTGTTACTAATCATGAAGAACGATGTTGAGCCCTCGCATGGGGGCGCCGGTCCTGGCTGTGTGTCCGTGTCTCTGACTTAGATTCTGCTGAATAACGGGCACCAGAGAAGACGCCCCATCAAAGGGCCTGACACCGGCCATCGGCAGACGACTGCCTTTCCCCGCCACAGTTGTAGTCCCTGCCCGTCACATGCCCAGCATCCGTCTTTGGCACCAACCAGCCGCTCGCTTCCCGGCTTCCTCCGGCGCTCGGCTAATTTGCCTTTCCCTGAGCATATGGTTAACACACGCATACAAGCCCTGTCTACATAATAACGCGGAATCCGGCTCGGGGACGAACCCGGCATTGTCATGCTGCACTTGTTCTGTTTATTAAACTCCTCATTCCTCGCATCCTAATAAAGGAGAAACACCGTAGCGGTAAATAAATGACTGCAGCTCATGTGGCTAATTCACGAGGCCCGTGTCTCAGCCTGTCTTGCAGAGTTACCGTTCTGGGATTGCCGTAAAGGCCGGGGATGCCGAAGCGCTTTGTTGCCGGGGAGACACCTCTCCGTGTCCGTCTCCGTCTTTCACCAATGAAGGTCAGCGGTCAATAGCCAGCGGATGGGCCGTGACTGCTGCTCTTTTTGTGATGGAACGCCGGGGTCCCCCGAGGACCGACGAAGGTCTCAAGGTCTTTAATGTCCCAGTAGCCAAGAGACATTATGGAACCCGAGACTTGGGGATGTTCGGCAGTCCGTGGGCCCAGGGGGTGACATTACAGATAGTCCTTTGTGTTTTTATTTATTTTTGTGGTCCTATGTGTGTTTAGTGTATGCGGGTCCCATACCGTACACTCAGATACACACCTCAGACATCCCTCAAACGCCCATGAACACATCCAAGCATTTTCTCTTTTAATTAATGCTAACTCCATGCCAGGGTTTTGGCTCATTTTCTTTCGTGAATGAAGGTGGGAAAAAAAAACAAAGGTTTTGTTATCTTTGGCCACTGCAAAGGCATCGTTCATTCAGCAGGGCCTGTCTTGGAGCTGTTTTATTTAATTTGTTCCCACAAAGATAACACAGCAAACAAACTCGTACACATTTGCTCTTAAACATACGAGCCAGATTTATGCATTACATACCAGCCAGATTTATACATGTACAGTACATTTTGTATAGTAATGTGTTTTTCATGGCAGGCTGTTTTGACTGTTCACACTGTATGTTGTTCTGATTGTCCCTCTTAGGACCCCTTAGTTAATCACTTCAAATGTTCTGATGGAGTCTGAATTGACACTCTTTCCTCAGAGAGGACATCATTAGATGTGAAACAGGCAGGTCCTTTAAAATCCTAATCAGTTGCAATGTGCAATGAGAATGCCCTGCCCCTTTGCCTTGCGATACTGGAAGGGGTTTGCGTTGGCCACCGCCCCCGGCATGGCCCCCAGCGGCGGAGCAGACGGGAGTGGCCTTACTGAGCCGATTCCACATGGCCTTTAATTCCCCAGTCTGGCCTCTCTGCTTTGCAGTCACGTTCATGTTCCACGTCTGTGTGTGATTTATTCTGCTCAATAAGCTCCGACGTAAGCAGATTTGTCCATCACTCCTCCCTTCCTCTCATCTCTCCTTCTCCTTTTTTCCCCCCCATCTCCCCTATTTAAGAAGGTTATTGTGACTTGCAGAGGGATCCCTCTGTAGTGAACGTCTCGCGCATAAACGTGCCCGCCCCCAACTCAATGCGTCGCGCTAGCCGAGAATGTGAAGCTCCAGTGCGGCCTGGCTCTGTCCGTTTGGTTAGGCCGACATCACAGGCGCTGAGTGTGATAAATAGATTAGGTTTGAAATGTGAGCAGAAAATGAGTTTCTCTTCAGATTTCACAGGGACTTGTCACTCTGGCTAATTTGTTGGGATTTTATTTATTTATCCTGCCCCGCACCGATGCACAAAGAGAGTCGGCCCTTTAGCATTCAGAATATAGCACGTCGATATGTTATATTTATATAAACACATAAGTATTTCAGCCCGATTTGAAGACCCCTGACTCCCACCAGATTAAGTGTTGAGAAATGCAATCTGAGTCAAATCCAGGCTGGCCAACCCAAATCATATGGACAGAGAGAGGGAGTGTGGTGGAATTGGGGGGGGTGGGGGTGGTATTTCCCTTTCATTATCTCCATAATGTCGCCATGGACTCTGGCTTCAGCTGCCTCTTCTCAGTGGAGGTTTCCGGAAGCGTTGGTGGTGATCGATAACTCAGGTGGATGACTTGTGTTGAGTAGTGCCCCCCTCCCCCCCAACCCTTAGTCTGCTTCTCAATTATAACACAAAGTCATTAGGAACATTGACAATACAATATAGTAGCACCCCAGCAGTCCTAGTTAAAAACTGCTTCTCTAAGCAACAACAAACAACAACTTCAATTATTTAATTTTTTTTGGAGGACAGCAATATTTATTACCTCAGATGGCGTACACTGCTCCAGAACATACATATGGAAAAGATTGAAGAATTTTGATTAAAATTGATTTTCTTCTCCCTTGGGAAGTGAAAAGTCAAAAATGGTTACTTGCACATTTATAGAACAGATTTATTCCGTTGACATTGAAGGCAGTTTGATAAGTAATTAAATCCCTTTACCTGTGACAAGGTGACAGCTAACTGCGTTCGTTTTCCATACATTGTATGCCTCCAAAGATAATAGTCAGTTTTTGTATTTTGTTTTGTTGCTGCTGTTTCTGTTGACGGTATATTTTTGGCTCCAAACCCAGGGGGTTTGCCTCTTTTCTTATTTATTGTGGAGAAGGTATTGGAGTAGAATGTTCAGATTAGATACCTATTCTGTTAAGTGTAAGGGAGATACCTTGTGGACCATGTGAGAGAATACTGATGCGCTGTGCAACCAATGAAGCTGAAGGACCTGCGACTCTGGGAGGGCGGTTGTAGAAGGTGGAGCCCTGCTGTGGTGCTAAATGTTGGTGGCGCCGGTAGCATATAGTTTCTAATTTGAAACCTACCAGTCCAAGTTCTCTGTGAGGCTCTACTGTTCAAAGCAAGGTAGACAAATGGAAGTACTCTGCTGAACCTTTGAACAGTGTAAATGAGATACAGATGTGCATTGCTTTGGTCATAAAGATCAGCTAAATAATAGTAAAAATAATAGCTTGTTTTGTAGAGTGGATCATGCAGGCTTTATGGCTAATTGTCTGGAGTGGCTGCTTCTCACAGGCTCATGTATCGTCCTCTGCTCTGGATTATCATTGGGCCCATCGATCTGCCTCTCTGTACTTATGTGATGAAACCTTAGATCTGATGTTGCCTTGATGAAGTTGTGGCACCAGCAGAAGATTTTGGGTACGTTACCCGACGTTGCCTCGACGCCGGGCGTCTCGACTGGCTGGGGCCTCAGCCGCACCGTGTAACCGCACCTCGAGGTCCAAACACCACCATCTCTAGAGCTTCGTCCAGATCGGCCTTCGTTGGGCCTGCTGTCCCACTCCCGTGTCACAGGAGAGCGAAAACTGGGAGAGACGTTGTTGAACCCGCTTCTTTTCAGGGCTTAATTAGAGCTTTTATCATTATTTTATTAATTAATGAGGCTGTCTGGCCTCTAAGGGCATCAGTGAGCTCCTTCGTAGTGAGTACATCAGTAACGGTGAGCAGATATAAGATGTCAGGTTCCCCTCACTGCCAGGCTGTTTGTATAATTAGGACTTAGCCATCTCTCATATGCCTCGGAGCTCTGTGGCAGAGGCTCGGGCCACCAATGGCATGTTTATGCTGCGTTATTATCTCCATTTTTTCATATTTTCACAAATAAAGGGGAGGGGGGACGATAATAGAATTCTGGCGAGGCGGTGGGTTATAAATGAGGTTTGCGGCAGGCGTCATAATGTTATTTAGATTTCGGCGTACAGAGACCTTGTTCCAACTCCCATCAGCCCTGTGACAGAATCAAACGTGAATATGGGTAACTGAATCTATGTAAGAGGAGGAAGAATTGGTTTGTAATGCTCGTACGCTGAGCTCTGGGAGAATTCCCCTTTGTGCGTGTGGGGTGATCTTTTAATTATAGGTGTCGGAATGGAAACAAAACCCCCCCCTCTGCCCCTCTTAGGGAGGATGTAGTTGAACATGGGGCACTAGGAGGTTACTACCTTCCTCGGGATTAATTTTGTTCCCAGGCCGTGTGATGTTCGCCCCAGAAAACGAAACCCCTTGCTCGTGTTGGAGACATGGTCCTCCGCCGTGGTATCTGCCCGGGCGTGTTGGTAGCGATGTCTCCAATGGGCCCGGTCACCATGGCGACTCTGTTCTTTGACCCGAGGGGCCGACCAGGCGATAGGTGAAGCCAAACAAAGAATTTTGTTTGTTTGGTTTGGCATCACGTGTGACCTTAGGCACAAGACAACCACCGAGATGTGACCCCGGTAATGGTCAGTTCCCACGACTGTACTTGGCACACGAGATTCGTCATCTACAGCCTTGACTGGAGGTTGATATGATGAAGCATAGATTATCTACCTGATTGTATTTACCGGCCTGAAAGTTAAGGTCCACCACGCAGTAGAATAACCAAACTAGCCAGAGTGCAAAGGTGACAGCATGGTACAGGCCACTGGAACTACAGTATAGGACGCTCATTCTCATTGGGGAACAGGGGAATCTGCTGGGAATACTTTCTCTAGCACAGGGTAGGCATGCTGAAGCTGAATGCTCATTTTTTTCCGCCCGTGTTTGTTAACGCTGTTGTGCAAGTTCAGTTTTGCATTTATTTGTTTTCAGTCGCATGCAGCAATTGCCTGTTGTGTTATGTAATTCCTCTTAAGTTGTGTGGAATGATAATGCGTAATTACTGGTTACATTTGTGGAAAAATGGTCTTTTTGTACATTATTTTTGTTTTGAAAGTGTTCTGAAAAAAATCCAATTAGTTTTGAAGACAGACAGAAAGGAAATATAACAATATTTAACTTTGTGGGAGTGTAGCTACATTTGTGTAATACAGTAATTACTTGCCTAATTAGAACAAAGGAGGGAAGTACGAATCTTGAGCAGCCATTGTCTTGGTCCCTTGTGTCTGGGGGCTTTTATAGCAGGGAAATCTGTGAGAAACTCCACGGAGCCACAAAGGACGGCCAAAGCACAGAGGAACTCATTTCGGCCGGAAATATAATGATGTTCCTGCAAGATGGAAAACACTGCTGTAGGAGATGTTGGATAATGACAATATTTAGAATGAGAACGGCTACAAAGGCTTTACCCCGAAAGTAAACGCCCATTTCTTAGCCACTGTCAAATTTGAAGGGGTTGGCAGACTGAAAATACATTTTCTTAGAAATCATCTGCTCTGAAGTTTGTTATTGGACAGTTACGTGTCCAGTTATGTGACAATCTGTGTTCCAGTTACGATTGTAGCGGGTGTGCCAATAAGCGCTATTGGCTACTTCAGAATCCCTCATTTGCATGCATCCCTTGCCATTGGTTGTCAGGAACACATAAAATGAATTGATCTGAAAGACCCCAAAAAAACGGCTCAGGGAGTAAAGTTTTCTGAACTGCTTCTTGAAACGTTCCCCACCTTGCTGCCGTAGCTGCTGCTGCTATAAATATTAGTAAATGTGCTATAATTCAGTGTATACACTTATGCACCCCCCTCCCCCCCAAACTGAATACATGACACAAAGTATCAGGGAAAGCAGTGGTTCTCAAATTGCCCTGTCAATCCTCCTTTTGCTGTGGGTGATATCATGTCCAAATGCCAAGCATGGACGTGGGGTGGGGTGGAGCAAACGCTTGGCTTTTTATGTGATGAGCTTTACTGGCAGTGCGGGGCCTGTATGACACACCCCCCCCCCCCCATAGTGGGCCTTTTCAGAATGTGTGGGTCTAAGCCACAGAACCAGACTGAGATTGTACAGACAAATTTCAATGTACTGGCTAGAAATTCATGCTTTTTCAAGTTTTATGCGTCTATATTTTTCTGTAGATTGAAAAAAAAAATTACAATATAAGACATTTAAGGTTTACCCAAGCATCTATTTTTCAAACTGCTTATCTAAAGCAGCAAATGACACGGTCAAATTGCACCCTGGTCCTGGATGCAGGTTTGTCACAATGCACATACACACGCAGTTACACACTACAGGCAGGTAGTGTAGCTTTGTGTCTTTGGACTGCAGGAGGAAACCTTCACATCACAGGCAGAATATGCAAGCTACACACACACAGCGGAGGGGGTATTCAGTCCCCCGCCCCTGGAGGTGTGAGGCCATGGTGCCACCATGCTGATGAGTCCTCAAAATACCCACTGTTTGCCTTAATAGCAGCTTCACAAACACGAGGCTTCTGCTTAACAGGTTTCAGCAGGAAATCACCCCCCATGTCTTCCCGGCTCCTCGTTGGCGATTCCCAGGGGGCTTGTGGGTCACTTGGCTTAGACCCTTTGGTCCAGTTCGTCCCTTATGATGGGATTGAGAGATGGATGCCGGACCGACCCGGTCATCAGTCTCCTTCGGACCGGCCCGGTCATCAGCTCGACGGCTCCTTCGCTTTTCTTCTTGCATGGAGAGTTCTGCTTCCTCCTCTGACCCGAGGAGCCACACCAGTAGAACTCATGTGCTCGTCCCTTCTGTGTCTCTCAGATACACGGCGCTTTGCTTGAAATATTTTTAGGCTCAGTAGTCCAGAAGACCAACTTCCGATCCTATTATTAGACACACAAACAGTTCCAAGCATAGATAATTATGGTTTCAAGCAGATGCACTTAAACTTTTGACTGATACTGCATGCACTCTGGTATAACACACATGTGAAGTGAATTACACTTCTAATAATGTGCCAAAAGAGGTCATTTACAATTTTTTGTTTTAAGCACATTTACTCTCTGACTAATAGTGAGATGACAGCTAATGCAGTGGGTAGGTCTAACCCGAAGTGTGTGTGTGTGCGCGCGCACAGACACACACACACACACACACACACACACACACACACAGACACACGCACACAGACACACACATTTATACAGTATTCATATCTTTGTGGGGACTCTCCATTCATTTCCATGGGGAAAACTCTAAATCCTAACATGACAACCTAACCATTCCTAACCATAAGTAACCAAACAAAATACAAGACTTTCTGCAATTTTACTTTTGTGATTCGGGTCTTTGTGGGGACCCGAAAAATGGTCCCCACAACGTCAAAAATCTGTTTTTTATTACATTGTGGGGACATTTGGTCCCCACAAAGTAATATAAACCTAATCCACACACACACGCACCCTCCCTCCCTGGACGAAAGTATCTATATTTCCTGCCCTTGACTGCAGGAGTGGCCTTTGCTGTCTGTCAGGGCAGAGTCTGTGAAGGGGATGGTATGATGGGTCGAGCCGATAGCCTTCCCCTAGTTTATTTAATCGATGTTTGGAGTTTATGTAGGTCACAGCATGGGCAGAAGTAGAAAACTCACATATCCGGACCATCCCTGACAGAAGATAAACACTGTCTGGGCACAAGTTACTATTTGTGAAGTGGCTCACAGTATGGTACTAATAAAAAAGAAATCCATAATGTAAATAAAGTGCAATACACATGCTCCCTACCGTCAAAGCACCGCCGGCCAGGAGGAAGGCCAGGAGGAAGAGATGCGGGCATTGCTTTTAAAAAGGTGTTTAGTGAAGCTATCCCTGTAGTGCTTGTTTTCCGGACGGACGGACGGAAGGAATGAATGAATGAATGATTTGTAATTATATCTTTGTGGGGACTCTCCATTCATTTCTATGGGGAAAGCTCTAGTCCTAAAATGACAACCTTACCCTGAAAATTGGTCCCCAAAAAGTCAAAATAACAGGTTTTTTTATCACATTATGGGGGACATTTGGTCCACACAATGTAATATAAACATAATCCACACACACACACATACACACACAAACACACATACTTTTTGCACATTTCTGACAGGCACAACGGCAGTAATTGCAGTGTGAAACGTGCTGTGATGCGGCAGCTAGGGCTGTAGCTGGTGCTGAAATCGGGGGGGGGGGGGGGTCTATCGGACGCCACATCGCCTAACTAGCGCTGCTTTAGGGCTTCGGCAGACTGTGAATAGATGGAAGTGGGTCAGGGTGGGGGGTTATCTCCCACTGTCGTATCTTTAATGTTATGAACAGGCCTTCCTTTCCGGAAAGAGCTGAGCGGAATACCTAAATGCCCACTTCTACATGTGTGAGCATCACTTGCACTGCTCCAGCTCTTTGTGGTGAAGGGGGGCAATTCTTCCACCGCTGGATAACAGGGACCAATGGTATCCACCGCTGCCGCTCCCCCCCCCCCCCCCCACTCCTTCCTTGTTTTGCCAGATATTTGCATACATCTACAAAGCCCAGCATAACCACGTCGACCCCCCCAGGTGACCATCATTGATGGCTCGAGTGTTTTCAGCCTCTGTGTAAGAATAGCTCCGAAATCATGCATGGAGATGAAATATTTCTGTAGTCTGGTTCAAAGAAAATTGCAAGGGGCGAGCGTGTGCCTGTGATTGTTTCGATTTATTCGTGTGGATTAGCAATAGGCATGCGAACTGGCCCAGAGAATGGTATAAACTTGGACCAATTATTGTCATTTTAATTTCCCATGAAAAAAGCCCCCCTTTTGAGTGAGATTTTATAAAATGATTCTGGAATGAATATCCTCTGTCTCATAAAATAAAGATTGCATGCGAGAATTGCCTGTCATGAAGTCATCAGAGAATCTATTGGGAATATGAAGGTAATCACAGTCCTGCCGTCTGATGACAGAGGCTAAATTGCTATTCTGTTTGCTGTATTTTCTTCTGCACATAATTGTTGTCGACAACCTGAATTGTGTCTATTTTCTCCCAAATGTAACAATGCCATATAGCTAATTGCATTTTTAAATATCAGACTGCCCGTGTCAGACCTTGAATAAATGGAAATCTTAGCCTACGCTAATCTCAGTTTACTCATCTGCTAATCAGAATGTACTATTCATTACCTGCACCTTTTGCCTGTCTTCTTGCCGAGGCTGTTAAAGTTGCAATGTCTAAGGTGTGAAATGACCCCTCCCCACCACCCCCACCCCACCAAATGAAAATCGGAAAATTGCTGCACAGTTCCTGAGGAGTTGGTAAATGTCACCATAATGTGCTGGAGATGAGCCGAAGGCCTCAATCAGAAGAGTCGGAGTGTTGATTATCAAACTGATGTAGAAATTCCCGTCTCCGTGGCTAAGGGAGACTAGACCTGTCCATTTACTCCGTCCCACTGGAGGAGTAGATTTGATTGGTGATGCCTAGAGATGGTGCTGATGTCATCAGACAGCTAGACTGACCAGAATGTGGCCGGTGCCATATGTGCATTAGCGCTGTGATGAAGTGTCTTCATGCATGTTACCGTTCTTGTCTACCATCCCCATGCTTTATTAAGATATATGGCCTGGTCAAGAGAAGCCTGATGATCCTCTGCCTCCCTGCATTCAGTCATGGGGGTTTTCTGCAGCTCCAGCTTCTTGAAGAAGTCTTTAATACCATGAGATAGCATTTATTGGTGTCACACTTACTGTCACTTATATCCGAATACCACTGTTCACAATGCAGGTGTGACTGTGAATGTGTCTCCTTGCTCCCAGATTGCTTCCTGTCATGTCAGGCACACAGGATGTCATTGAAGATGTCTGTGCTGCTGCAGTTAGATCACCGGAAGGCTATTAGGATGCTGGTTGTTACACTCATGCCGTGTCTTAATTGGGTGTGACTGAGCAGCCCTAAGCTGTGGCATTTGACCAATAGGAGAGGGCCACAGAGGACGGGCCACGCAATAATGTGTGTGCCTTTAGCCATGCTGAGACACCTGAAAGGTGACAGTGAGGACAGAGCCATACGGTCGGGTAACGGCGAGGACTGAGGGGTACAGACAGGTGACTGCATGGACTGAGGGGTACAGACAGGTGACTGCGAGAACTGAGGGGTACGGACGGCTGACTGCGAGAACTGAGGGGTACGGACGGCTGACTGCGAGAACTGAGGGGTACGGACGGCTGACTGCGAGAACTGAGGGGTACGGACGGCTGACTGCGAGAACTGAGGGGTACGGACGGCTGACTGCGAGAACTGAGGGGTACGGACGGCTGACTGCGAGAACTGAG
>JAODJX010000015.1:9402606-9420994 GCA_026776945.1 Isichthys henryi
ACGATGCGCGCCCACCCCCCCCCCCCCCCCCCCCGCCCCCCCCTTACTGTTCGGCACAAAGGGCCACATCGTGGATAGAATATCTGGTCAGAACATACGGCCCATCCGTGATGCTCCTCTGGCATTTCATTGCCATGGTTCCCTTTGCTTCACCTTACCCCGGGGAGCCCTTCTTCCATAGCCTGCCATACCTAAGCACTTACGTGATTACTTTTTAAAAAAATAATTCACTTTGGCAGAGGTAATAAAGGTCGGTATCTATAGCACTACATTTCCCATAGTTCTTGTGGGGGTTTATCCAGAGTGTTTCGAATTGGTTTGACTCACAGACATGCACACAGATGGTCCTCTCAGACTTCACAATACGTATGGTGACCTGCTCGTCAATAAACCCACGACCCAAATTACAGATCCTGGAATGCACCGGCGGGGTGAATGTTAGCCTCGACCACATTGGAGGGTTAATCTACCAAAGGCTTTCAAAGCATGTATAGGATCGATATGTTATTATTTTTCATCTGCCATCTTCTTAATAAGGAGCATTGTTTAATTTATGGCTCCCTCTGCAGGTTTGAGCTGATGTTTATTCCTTTTGTCTTGACTTAGCCTGTAGCAAGTCTTAGCCTTAGAATATCTTGGTACGTACATGTCCTAGGGTATGACATATAGCGTGTAGCCTATAGGATATCTTAGCATGTACGCGCCTTAGCGTACAACTTAGCTTGTAGCATGTCTTAGCCTATAGGATATCTTAGCATGTACACATTTTAGCATACAACATAACTTGTAGCATGTCTTAGCCTATAGAATTTCTTAGCATGTATACGTCTTGGCATATGACATACAGCATGTAACCTATAGAATACAGAGTGGTGGCTCTGCGACCAGGGACCGGGCTGGCAATTGCTTCATCTTGGGTATGACGTTAACCTCCATCCAGACCTGCAAGGAGACCCTCCAACTTTCAGGGAAAACTTGGGGGTTGGTGGCAGGATTGGCACTGCAGCCACCAGAAAAACTTCATACTGTTCCATTCCATCTGAAGTAGTGTGGTGCTGAGGTATCACCCGCCAACGACTGCACTCCAGCTCTCATCCCTGAGGTGGTTCATTGTGTGGTGGGTGCGGTAATGCACTGCATCAGCACGGGCTTCTTACCATTATAACTGGACTTACCCTGTAGTCCTTTAGCTAGACTCTTTTGTTAGTTTGGCTTGGGCAGTATCTAATTTTTTATGTTGTCCAGATATTATACTGTGAAATATGGTACTTTGATATTAAAAAAAGCAACGCTACTCTAGTGTTTTTTAAATTTTGGTGGGTCCCCCTCGATTTTATTTTACCATTAGCCACACATTTTTCTCAATTTTCCGCAAAAAAGATGAGAAATAATCTAGACAGTGGTCCTGTGAACACCATAAGAGACAGTGTTTGATGAAACTGTAATTTCGGTGGAATTCCCCTTTAAGTTCCAGGCGTGGAGGAGAGACCTGTTTGAGGACATGCCCTCTGATCCCTCTATGTCCAGAATGTTCTTGCTCTTTTCTCTTTCTCCACTGAGCTTTCAGGGAGGCCGGGCGCTTTGGCACCTGGCAAATTACGAAGCTGATTTGCAGTGGCGGACTGGGAAACCAGTCCCAGCTTCCTGTTGATTTGCTTGATTTGAATGCATATTCATGTCGCGGCACATTATAAGTCCAGTGCCCAGGTACATTTTCACATTTCCATTCGCTCTGGTTGGACAGCCACGACGGCATTACCAGCCCGTCTCGATGTCGCACGTGATGGATTCCTGCCGTTTCTGGGAGCACAGTCAGCAATCATGACAGAAAATTGAAAATAACTCCACCTTGAATTTCTTAGAAGTATTTTGCAGGGAAGAAATAACGAAATTGTTCTGCAGAGGTTTCAGCTACTGTGGATAACGCAGGACAAATGAATAGAAGCTTAATTTGTGCTTCCGAGTTCATGTCCCATCTGGGTTTCTTAATCTCTAGATCTTGCAGTGAGCAAGTGGCAGATCTGCTTTGGATCCGCACCAGTCTGGGGCAGGTTGAGGCCCACACACAATGCATTCTGTGTTGCATGGGGGCGGTTTAGATTACTTATCGTTAATTTTAATATAAATGAGCTTTGCGTAATGATTGATGGGCCCCGAGGTAGGGCAGGGATGCTGGGACAGCAGGAAGCAACACCCCTGCTTGGGAATGATGGTCACATGATTAATCCTCAGCGGTTAACAAACATTGATGACAATAATAATAATAATTAAATGAGAAGACCTTCCTTGTCCTCCAAGATATGTGCCAGTGCTGAGCTGATCCTGTTGATTGTGAGACCTTGGTGTGTTGAGGGTCTCCAGACCCGAACGATCCAGGCAGAGAGAAAGTGGCTGACGACGTTTATTTTGAGTGTGGAAACCCACACGATTCTGGCTCCATGATTCTGCCCTGTGGCTCGCCAGGCGCTTGGGAAAACAGCCTAAAGCAAAAGGAGGGAAAATAATACATGAAATAAATACCACTGTGGGAAAAAGAGTTTCTTTTTCAGGCCACCGTTGTCGGCGTCTGGCTTGTCTTCCGCTGGCTTTTCTGCGTGTGATCCCACCAGAGACAGGGGCAGAAGGTAAAGGACTCCGCACTGGGCATGATCTCCAAACCGCACCTCCCTTTTTGGGTGGCTGTGAGTGAGTACCTTCATGTGATATGCCTCCAGAACAGTCCGGAAGCAGAGCTAATGCCGCCCCGGCCCTCAGCCCACGTCCTCATCATGCTGCCCATGCGTTACCTGAAGAAAGCTTTGGAAACTCTAAACAAGGAAAGCGGTGCATCACAGAGCACAATAGACTCTGAAGTTTGCATTTTGTTTTGCATGTTTTGTCCATTAATTCGTTCTGCATTCAGTCCCTTTTTTGCAGCCTGAGGTCATTTAAAAAAAATAAAAACTCCTTCCTCTGTCGCGGCTCTGATTGCATTCAGTGGGTGTTTTTAAAAATAAAAAAAAAAACTATTAAAACATCCTTATGTAAGGTGTTTTGCATAAACTGGGTCATGCGACGATGTCATTCTGCATTCGATCCACTCTTCTTGTCAGGAATGAAACGCTTCTGTGACACATTAGCAAACAATCCCGCTCCTCCCAAGAAGTCACAAAATTGTTAATAACCTTTTATTCATTGCCTGTGCTGTAAATTCATCTGTCTGGTGGAATGTTTTTTTTTTTTTTTTTGTCAGCTCGAAACATTGTCCCAGACATCTATTTTTAACTCTTATAAATTGAGATATTTAAATATCCGTGGTGGCGGTGCACTGGAATTTTCACCTGGCTCGCTTTAATGTGTGCCGTTTATGCCGTCCTTTTATTTAAAGTGAATACGACCATCGGAGGAACTCACGCTCATACCGTCATTCCGCGCCTCTGTTCCGTTGTCATAAATCTGTCCGGGTCGTTATCTGCATTTGCCCGTGATCTATTCGCCAGCTGAAAATAAGCGGTGCCCAGATGTCACAGACTTGGCGGCAGCACGCCATCAGAGGGGAAATGGACTGTTATGGCATCCTGACTTCACTCCCACTGAAGCCCCCTGATATTATCCCCTGACTCAACTCCGCTCTCTTTTTTCCCCCATCATCTCCCAGAGCCTTCACAGTCTGCACTCATCTGTTGCTCTCCTCGCTTTTAATTTCACCTTCGAATTATTTCATTTCCTGCACGATCCTTTTCGAGGCCCTCGCGCTGGCCCATCTGCAAACACTAATCATGTTTTTCCAACCAAAAATGCCTTGTTTTTCCGCAGTGCATTTGGTTAATAGCGAACCAATCAGGCTTTGGTTAAACATAAAAATGAGTATTTGTACAGGCCCGGGGACTGAAATGTGGTGTGATTTTAATGACAGGTGTTGTGGTATTAAATGTACATAGATCAAGCTTTGCCGAAATCCCCTAATCCACATTCCAAATATTAGAACTATGCACAGTTAAGACTATTAATTCCAAGCAACGGTGCAGAATTTTGAAGTACATCTTGTAAAGCAAAATTATACTCAAGTAAAGAACAGTCAGCACTTGAAAGACGGAAGAGGGTGTCTCCTGGAGGTATAGTGTCTTTCCAGATTTTGGTCTTGTGCTATTTTAAGAGCCGAGTGCTGGAGTGCTGGCGTATTGGCGCTCATTTCCATCTTCCGCACCATCACCGGGACTGATTCCTCATCGCTGCCCATGCCGAGGCGACGTGCCGCATGCCAAAGTGCCGATTTGTCCTTTAAAGGCTCGCCGCGGGGTCTGCCAGTTCCCAGGTGAAGCTAACCGTGCGTACGGCTCTGTCCTAATTCTGCTTCAGTCCGGGATGCCGGAGTGTGGGTGTGCGACTTGAAGATGGCACTCCGTTTGAGAAGCGGTAAGGAGGGTGGGACGAAAGCTCCTCTTATTCTTTTTGTTTTTCCGCTTAGCAATCCTTCTTTTCTCACAGAGCCAATATTCATTTGGAATGCATCACGCACTACAGAGCACTTGATACAAACCCCTACAATCTGAGATATATTCATAAAAATATGTATCTCAGATGGAAATGATAAAATCACATTTCCCCCTTTCAATGGCCTTCATTATCTTTTTGCACTGCATTGCACACGCATAGCTGTTATGAATTTACCTGGGGGATTCTCTGTTGCTGCAATTGCAGAATATGATTTTAAATGCAAGTGTATTCTGGGTTACTTAAACCTTAAGTTTTTATAGGCTGGTTGGTTTGTTTTGGTAGTCTGTGTCAGCCTCACATTTGGATTAAACAAGACAATCTATCTTAGTGTTCACCTGAAACATCGTCTTCTGTTTTTATGTATGTTTTAAAATATTAATGCTAAGTGTTGTTACAGCATTGTTTTAAATTCTGTATCTGCCCCGCCAAGGCATGTTGGAAGGATTTGTGTGCCTTAATGACCCATAGAGCTACATCACTGGAGTTCAGCTCATGGTGTGGCCTCCCTCGATGAGCTGGTCTGTGGAGAGAGTGCAGACAAACTACAGGCCGACAAAGACTCTCGGTGAAAGGTACTCTGCCGGGAGCGGGCTTGCCAGATGGACTGGGACGATCTGGCTGAAAAGTCAGGGTTTGCTGGGAACATCTGCCCAATGCTCCTGTATGAGAGAAACTGAACTCTGGAAGTACTCTAGGACCTGCTGTTGGAACCTTGTGGTGAGAGAAGCTGTTGAACTAGGGGGGAAGCCTTCAGGGCAGAGGTTGCACAGGGACCTCCTGAAAGGTGCCCACAGGCCAAAAAGGCTGTAGCAAA
Organism: Isichthys henryi; assembly: GCA_026776945.1. Taxonomy (NCBI): domain Eukaryota; kingdom Metazoa; phylum Chordata; class Actinopteri; order Osteoglossiformes; family Mormyridae; genus Isichthys; species Isichthys henryi. The sequence goes on from JAODJX010000015.1 coordinate 9,407,897, forward strand.
AGTGGCTATGAAGCAAAAGCATGGTCATGGTAGGAGCTGGAACACAGGGGTGGTGGTCCCTATTTTTACAAAGGGGAACCAGAAGAGGTGTTCCAAATACTGGGGGACCACACTTCTCAGCCTCCCTGGGGAAGTCTGTACTGGACTCTGTCTGATGGTTGGCTCTAAGGTCCAGGGGCAAGAACATGGATTTTGGCCTAGTCGTGGAACAGTGGACTACCTTATCTTCCTCGCACAGTTTTATGAGTGTTTAGAGGAATACAGGCAGTCCCCAGCTTAAAAACGTCCGACTTGTGCACGACTGGTACATACAAACGGACTGCCATAAATCCTATTACAGTAAAAACTTGGTTTAAATACAATGGTTTGTAATAATGAACGCAACTTGTACAGTATACTGTATACTGGGGGCCTAAAAATGACATCCTTGCTGTTTGGAGCATTTGGCCTCATCCATGGTGCTCTTTCAGAAGTGAGTTGATTGATCCTTTCAGCTGGGGATCTACCTGCGGATCTTGTTCACAAGTGATGACGAGGAAGTGTGAGATTGACGGGTGGATAGATTTTGTGGGCTTTATGAAGGCCAGTGCTGAAGAGGCGGTTAAGTCATCAAAGGAAGCCAGTGGTTTGTTTGTCAGTCAACATCCCTGTCACCGCCTATGGTCGTGAACTGTGGGTAATGACTGAAAGAACGGGGTTCTAAGTACTAGAATCTGAAATGAGGGTTCTCCACAGGGTTGCTGAACTCGCTCTCTTTGACAGCGTAAGTAGTTACGGGATCTGAAGGGATTTCGAAATAGAGCTGGTGCTCCTTAAGATGGAGAGGAGTCAGCTGAGGTGGTTCGGGCATCTCATAAGGATTCCACCTGGACAGCTCCCAAGGGAGCTGTTCCGGGCACTTCACATTGGCCGGAGGCCCCAGGGAAGACCCTAGACATGCTGGATTATATCTCCCAGCTGGTCTGGGAACGTCTGGGAATCCTTCCGAAAACTGTCTGTGAGCTTGGAAAAAGAGGTCTGGTCTGACCTGCTTGGCATGCTGTCACCACGGCCCTCACTGGGAAATGAGAAATCCCATATCTAGAGATCAGATGTGACTGAAAACAGGAAAGGGAAGGCAAAGGACATCTGGCACGTGCATCTCCGTACCACGCCCCATCTCTTCATCCCATCTCTCCATCTCATCTCGCCGTCTTGTATCTCCAGCCCAGCCATTTCATTAAAAGTCCCCGGACTTCATTGGCAGGCTCGGCAGATGACACAGAGTGTGGTACTGCTAGAGAAGGTCTCGTGGAGATGAAGTGTCTTCACCCTCCCGCTCCACCGGGCTTTCCTAGGGGCCTAGTTAAAGCCTGGTGTTGGTAGCTTGCCGCTGTGTTCTGTTGATGTCGTTAAAGGCTTTCCATGCGTTTATCTTTCAGTAAGCACCAAGGGCATGTTTGCAGCTGCCTCATCAGACCTCTATTGTGTTGTGCTCGTTGCATGACTAAATCTGTATCTGAACAGGAAGAATTCTTGCTTATGGGCTGGGGGGAGAGATGTTTGCAAACAAAAATTGTTCCTCTCATTCACTCCCTCTCTCTTTCTATCCTTGCTTCTATGCGTCTCGATCGGATGGGACAGGCCTGCAGACAGCAACACCCCCAACGTCAATGTCATCACCCACATGGCCGGTGCTGTGTTACACCTGGGCGGCGGTCATGTGACTCTGTCCTCTGGCACAGGCCGTTAGGATTATGGGGGAAAGCGGTGGCGGAGAATAGGTATTATCAGCAGAGACGCGCTGTCCGTAATACCTGGGCTGGAGATTGCAGAAATAATTAAGAGAGCACCTGGGGTAACGAACAACCGATTTGATGAGGATGGTGGAGATTAACCTAACTGGCTCGGTGCAGTGAAATTGCATTAAAATCAGCCTGCTATTGTGGAAATCTCCCCTGGGAGCTGGGATGTTTTTTTTTCCTCCTCTGTGCTTTCTCTTTAAACTTATCTGCGCAATAACCGGTCAGCGGTTTTTTTTTTTTTTTTCTTCGCCAGGTATTCTCTCTGCATCTTCAGCTGTTTTTAACCCCTCCCCCTTTTTCATATGAATGAAAAGCAGTAATAAAATGTGCATGATAAAACACCTTTTTCAATTTTAATGTGACTACGGGGAGAAACACCTCTGAATCTCTCTTGATGAAACATTTACAGAGGAGGTGAGGGAAACACAGAAAGGCATTAAAATGATAAAGACCTTTTTGATAAAGTAAATATCAGGAGTGCAGTGAGGCTAAGCGGTGCAAAAAACACTGCCGGCGAGCCCAAATTAGACTTTCAGCTAACTCTGGGTAAAACCCGCATTTTCCTGCCAGTGCCACAGATTAGCCGTTTAGCGTAGCGCATTGCACAGAGCTGGACTGGAGTGCTTTCTAGCTGGGTGTGCTGTCCATGGGTTTGCATTCATGGGGCTACGTGGGGGAAAATGGGGGAGGTGCCTTGACAACGAGCTATCTGCTTCCATGAGGATAGGGTAATCCTGCAGAAGGTCCTCCAAAGGATGTCCCTCAAAGGGCTTAACTGATAGCCATGTGGATTCGGGATAGTTGGAGTATACTAGGGTAGCTGGACGACAAGCTGCGCACTGCATATTTTTAACCACATGGCTTGGGCTACCACACATTCAGCTTACACGTTTGCACCTAAAGACATTATTTTCACATTAACGAGCTGAAAATGCATTTATCAGTAGGACTACTTTCTTCCGCCAATGATTAAACATTCTGTTAATTTTAAATTGTGCTCCACGTCTGGAATTTTAAGTAACGCATGTTAGAATTAAAGACTATAATAGCGCATTGATTTACTGCTGTGATTCGCCTGGCTGGCACTACGTGTGTTGTTATAGAAAATTAATCGGCACCCGTCTGACCAATCAGATGTGAGAATTCAGCTGTGTATAACCAGTATAAGCATTAAAAAAACCCAGCAATATGTGTTATGGAGCTCGTCCTATGAATTGCTGCCGTCCCATTTGTGCTGTATGAGAATGAACAGCATGAACGTCTCGTGTTTATTCCTGCATCTTTAAATGTATGTAAATATTAATCCTCAGTCGTCCCCCATGGCTTCTCTGTTTCTTTTGCGTATGTGTATCAGTCCTCAAGATCTCCTCAGTTTCAGCCGCAGCCGTCACCAGAAGGCCTCATGTTTTGCTTTGTTCTTCTGAATTTAGATGCATCTCTTTTAATTAGTGGTTCGTCTCTGTGGTTCCAGTGGAAATTCGCCATCCTCTGTCGACGTGGCAGAGATACCTGCTTTTACTTTGCCGTCATGGCAGTCCCCTGTGGTGCGTCTTGTGCAGAGCGGGGAAGGCAGGCACCGTGGTGCTTGGCTGTGCTCTCTCTCAGGTTTCTTCCTGGCCCCCCATTATCCATGTGCTTCCTGGGCTACATCCATAAACCCTTATTTGTGCCTCCACCCCCTCGCTACTTTTCCTTCGCCCCTGAAGGTTTTCTGTATTCCAGATGTTGAAGTGCTGTACCAATACCTTAGGGAGCGAGTCACCGATTTTCGCTCAGATCACCCTTTCGCCGGGGACATAAGGATGTTCCGTCAAGAGTACCTTTTGCAGAATAGAAGTTCACCATCAGTGACACCCATGCACCATGCATGACCTGGCATAAAAGGTTCTACTTCACCAATGACTTCATACTTTCAGGCGGAGCATGGTAAGTCATCGAGGAAGGCAAGTGTGTCCCGATACCACTTTATGTTCGCGCTACCTTCCTCAATCACTTGCTTGTTCCTTCCCTCGTCAACTTCATGAATTTTCAACTTTAGACAGTGAATCGTTCAGGGAGGGAGCGAGGAAGCCCACAAAAGTAGTTTTGGGATGTAGCTCTGGACTCTGGGTGATTTGTGTAACAGATACCCCCCCATACTGCTGCCAGGACAGGTTGGTGGTTCCACTTGGCCGTTCTCCAGAGATCGGTGAGGTGCCCTAAATTTTACCTTCAGCTTATTCATCGATTTATTTATTTCTGTGTCATAAAGGAAAATGATAGCTTAAACCGCTGCCATCAAGGGAGCCGATTGAGGGAAAAGTGAATCCAAAGTTTCGGAAGACTGATCCAGCACAATGAAGTACACTTGCTGACCACTAGTTCTAGTTTTCAGGGCATATTTTGTGGTGGAACCAAAAATAGAATCATAGTGCCACATATGTAAAACTTCTGAAGATTCTTCATTCCAATAACCTGCCTCCCTTGCAAAGACAGACTTCAGCCTCTGTTGATTCAACGTTTTCTCACATTTTCTTTTTGCCCGCTGTGCTCCCTGGGGCAGCAAGTGTTGCAGTGGGATTAAGATGGTGGATGTCCATGTAAAGGTTGCTTCTTCAACTGAGGTGTTATTAGGATGTCATCTTTGGGTGGGCACCAACAAAAATGCTGCTTTTCATGAATATGATATGTAAACAAGGACATAGTTTAATTGTGAGAAGGGGTCGGGAGGGGGGACAAAGTAATACAGTTACAGAATACAGTTTTGTAGGCTGAGTCTGGGGTCATTAACCTGTGAAAAAGAAAAACAGTAATTAAACTGCAGGATTCAGGTTTTATGATGAACTAGAGAGGAGAACCAGTGTGCAAAATTTGATTTGGATCTTCAGCAAACTGCAATAGAACAGAATGCACAGGGTTAGCTTGCAAATTTGCAACTGACAAAGGATACAAGACGACTAATATTCTATAAGAACCAGAGGAAAGAACGAACAAGAATCAAAGATATTAACAGTTTTAATTGGATTGCTGAGAGCAGGTAGCTACAAACACGTTTTGCAGTTGACTTAACCGCATCTATACTGCATGTATGATGTGCAGTGGTTTTACATTAGGCATTGTAATATATGAGCGCTGACTAATCACACCCACACCTTCAAAATGGCCAGTGGAAAAGCAGTGCATTTTTTTGCATGACCAATGGCAGAAATACAGAAAATTATAAACCTCGTGATTTTTTTTCAGTTTTCATTGGATGGGCAGATGATTCCAATGGGTGAACGACACCCACCCAAGCCCACCCACAGATACGCCCCCAGTCTCCAAGTCCTGTAGTGCAGTGTTTCTCAAACTTATTTGTCCTGGGGACCAGTCATGTCAGGCTTTGAGGCTGCAGGGCCCTGCATAAACGCCCCACCCCACCCCGTGGATGTGTATCTGCATAGATAGGTATTATTACTACAGATAGATAGTATTAGTATTATTATTATACCTGACCTGATCTGACTGAATTTTGATTGGTGCAGAAGCGAGGCTCCGCAAACTGGCAGGAACCCTCATACAGACCGGCACCGGTCCGCGGCCCATAGTTTGAGAAACGTGGGCCGGGGCTTGCTGAGCAAGCGAGCTAAGCCGGTATAATAAGATATGCAGTTGTATGAAGTGGTTAAACCAATTGTAACACTCAAACTGAATTCAGTAGAGCTTATCTAACCGAAACAAACTAAAAGGGAAAGTTTATGGACTTCGTCTTGTTTTTAAGTTTCTATTAATATGCAGATTGCCAAATGCTCCCATTTATCACAGAAATATCAGGATATAATTTGGCTAAAAAATTAAGAACATACTGCAGTCTAACCCCACTGGAGTGGCGGCCTTTTGATGAAGAGGAACAATTTAAAATATTTAGTTTGACATCGGATTTCACAAATCCTGCTATTAAATCATACTGTTCGTTTAATAGCCGAAAATGAGGTCCAAATGTTTCTGCCTCATTAAGGATGAGTTCGGAAATCACTCTATGCGTTGGCCTAGGGACACGGAAGACATGTAGCATGTCTCAATGTTTGATACCAAGATTTAAATGTGACATTTGGGATTTGAATGATTGATCCAATTCCATATATTATATATATATTTTTTGTACACCGACTTTCAGAGATGTTTGATTCTTTGCGCGAGGACAAAACGAGGGGTGTGGATTCCGCGGGAACAGATTACGCGGCACTCATCCTTAAAATGCGGGCTAGTGCGCGGAAATTTCTGATTGCTACCGCTGCAATTACGGGCGCCGGGCGATTGGACTGATCACAATCGGGGCTCCATCCCACTTCTATTTGGATCCCGTAATTACGGTGTGCGCCGGCTCGCTGCTTACCGCGGCGGGCATCTTCTTTGTGTTCTCCGATAGGAGCAAATCGCCAGCCATTGAACTCTCCACCAGGAGTAATGAGCATGCAGCTCGCAGCCTAATTAATTCTTCCGAAATAGCAAATAGCGGCGCGTTCATTTTCTGAAAACCCGACGCAAAGGTACCGCGCAAGCTTTGCCGGGACGGCTGAAGCCGAGCCGTGTCTGGGTAACAAAAATTGGCATGATGGCGGGGTGCGATCAATTAGTATAATTTATGGCGCACGGGAAGCTGGTTAGAACGACTCCCTTATTGTGAGGTGGGTGATTTAAAATTCGCCGCTTTCACCCACCGATCTCGAGCGGCGCCCCGTAATCGATGGACCACCTGAACTGTTCCCCGCCTTAATGCACAACGCAGATTGAGTTTAAAAAGAAAGTAATTAAAACACTGGCAGCCCCCCAAAAAACGTATTATGGCTGTGAAAGGGGAGCTGCCTATACGTTCAACCCTGATCGTTCAGAAGTTATCTTTAATCCCCCATAACATTAAAGGCTTGCCATTCATCAAGCCCCCGGGGAGCATTGTGCGGTGAAAGGGCCGTCTCCAGCCTTTCTGCAAGCATAATTGAAATTTCGCGATGCCCCACGGAGCCCGAGCTGGAGCCTGCCCTGTGCGCTGAAGACAAACTGGTATCAATAAATTAAGAGAACACTGCTGGTCTAGTAAATAACCATTACTCAAGCGCTTATCTGTCTCCTTATCTGTACCCCCCCCCCCCCCAGCGTCTCCCAGTGAATGGGCTATGGGGTTAGGGTGACGTAGCGTAACACTGCCACAACTGATCGGAATTTCTGCGGAAAGGATGTTATTTTTAACCTTTGTGTGATGCATTATATCAGCAACACATTTGAGTTTTTAACCTAATGCAGTTGTACAACAAAATTTATAAGCACGTGGAAATAATATAAATACTTTGTGTCGTCATGTTGCAATTGTCAGTTTCACTCACCTATATATCTTCATTCAAGGTACATTTCGGCATTTAAAAAAACAAAAACAAAAATATGTAAATCTATACTCTGAATTGCAGTAGAATAATTAACCAGCAGGGGGAGTTTTGAGCCGGTGTTCCAGAGCTGAGATGCTGGTCAGCCTTGTGGTCAAGCCTGCTGTGGCTGAGTATGGAAGGTGTTAATGGTTTTGGGTCTGCAGGGGTTTGTGTCACTGTTAAAAACTTCCCATGCTGTCCCCCCCCCAGAACTCCGTGGCATTTCCCCCATCTTTCTCGCTACGATCCATGTAGCTGTGGTCTGTTTTCTTCTCAGTCCACGCCACAGTAAAGGCACCGGTCTGTTGCATATCAGGTTCTGAGGCCCTGCTCTGCTACAGGGTGGCAAGCCCTCAGGTGGGCTGGCAGCTCGCTTTTTTCTGCCTGGGCAGTGGTGTGTCACTGGATTGGCACGTGTGACAGTACGGCTCTCTCCCGAGATTTTCAGGAGTGTGCTCCCTGGCTGTATTACTGTGTGGAGGGAAGCTACGGTGTCGTAAACCATGATCGCGGTGTAAAGGGCGCACAGGACCGACGGCTCGTACCTGGTAACCAGTAGGCTCACGGCACTGTTTGTTCTGGACCACACTCACCCAGGCAGCCACAAGAACATTTTGTTGGAGTGCATCTACTTGTATGTGTGTGTTTGCATAGAAGTGATTATTTGTATTTGAGCAGCTGTACCTGTTTGTGTGTGTGGGTCATGTATATATTACATTGTGGGGACCGAATGTTCCCTCAATGTGATTTAAAACCATTACTTTGATGTTGTGGGGACCACCTTTTTGGTCCATACAAGGGGAAATTAATTTTTTTGAAAATCTGTGAATGCAATCAGAAAACTGGGGAAAAAAAATCTTGTATTTTGTTTGTTACTTGTGGTTAAGGTTTGGGCTGGGTAGGGTTTAAAGTTGACCTTCTTGAGATTAGGGTTTTTCCAAAGAATTTACACCATATGGACCACCTGCACTTGATAATGAGCATCATACCTGGGTCGGACCATGAGGGTGAAGATGTCTTCATATCCGGAGGAGCTGTTTCCATTCCCATTGTACCGTTAGCTGTCTTCATGGGCCTTGTCACCTCATCATAGGGTGGTGGGACATGAAGCAAGGTGGGGTGGTGGTTGTGTTTTCCCGACCTGCTCCAGATGGAGCTGCTCACGTTACTATAAGAGCCCAGTGTCGTTCATGGTTCCATGGGTTTCTGGAAGCTCGCATTGAATAGAGTGGGCTGAAATCAGTAGCTCTTGGCTTCAGATGAATCCCAGGTGTCCACACAGCCTAATGCCCGCCCCACCCCGCCCCAGGATTAACTGCCTTTATACAATTACCAATTCCGTGCTGTGGGTTAACCGTGTCAGTATGAAAGCTTGGTAGGTGTCTTATTAGTTGGAATGTCTTTCATTGCAACCGTGCTTACATAATGTTCTTATTGAGAGAAATATTCAATATCGGCTGGAGTTCATGGAGTTTCTCTTGTCTCGTCTGTTTTTGGGGAGCCGGAAAAGTAAGGATTCACAGGTAAGTGGTATGGAGTTTAATAGGATAGGGCCTGTTTCGACATCCACAGTTGCCGCCCCCCCCCAAAGCAGCTTTGGATTGCCGCATGGTAGCGTGCGGATGGCTGCAGCCATCATGAATGTTTGTGTGGTGGAAGATTCAGGCCACGCCCCCACATCGCGAGGTTTCACGGCAGGTTGTCAGCTCGCCATGTGAAGGACAGCAGGTGGCTAGAAAAATCGCAGCTGCTCCGGTTAACAGATTGGGTCAGGGGTTAAGTTAACAGGTCGGCAGGTTAAGTCGCACAATGGTTCCCTGTTTGCTCAACCCCTCCCCCCGGGGCATGGTCACGGACATCGGCCTGCCCAACTGACCTTTCATTACTCCCACAGGCCTCTTACCTGCTCCCCTGCTTTGACTCCACCCACACTGCCAGTTGCTGTGTGTGTGTGTGTATATGTGTGTGTGTGGGGGGGGGGGGGGGGTAAGCAAAACCGGATTTTAAAATGGCAACCTGGGAATAAATTGTACACCGCTGTGGATGTCAGTAATGTTTACAGGAAAGACTTTGGGGACAGAAAATATGCTTAGACTTCATAGTTAGGTCTCAGAGAGAGGTGAAGAAAGGGGTTTTGGCTAAAAAGCATATTTAAATGCATGAGTTTTTCTTCTGCCGTTCTTATTAAGGCGTGAGTGCGTAATCTCTACAGCTGAAAGTGCTGTCATTTCTGAAGGTGTATTTTTCTTCTTTAAGCAGCACGTGTGTGCGCGCTGTCGTCGTTTCTTTATTTTTTTCCCCCTCCCTGTTCCTCTTCTGTTTTCCTGCGGGGGCGCACATGGCCTCCGAGCAATCATCATCACCGGATGATAAGCAGTAGGACTCGCATCAGTCCTCCCGGGAACGAGGGATTCTATTAGCGGGCCGCTGCCCCGTGTGGCTGCCGTGTGCGGTTGCCATGCGCGGTTGCTGTGTGCGGCGGCCGACGTGGCGGGCACCTGGGAAGCTCCCTATCTGTCATACTCTTCCTCGCTTGCTTCCTCATTTAAGAGTCTGATTCCTAAAAAAAAAAAAAAAAAAAAAGAGAGAGACTTTTTATAACCAGAAAGACGAACGTGATTCTGATTTAGCGATAAAGTGAAATGCGTATGCAAATAGTTCTGTTGCCCATTATTATGATGCAGCCGGTAGGAAAGAAAACCAGTAGTTAGATTAGAAAGAAATAGCAAACTTACACCTGAGAGCTGATTCCCTATGATGGACGTTTGCATGTGTCTCTCTACAGATCTCAATAATTGTATGAGGCCATTCTTAAAAAAATATATTATTTAATTAATAATAATTAAAAACAAAACAGTTTTCATCTGTTTATATAATTTGGTTGTTTGGGAATAGGGAATGTTAATTAGGCTAAAATGCAAGGACGTGGAAGCACGATTCAGCATATATGGCTTGCAGGAAAGGGCATTTACATTCAGTTTGGGGGATTAAGGCACACAGACACCATGGGTAGATACTTCAATGTATGGTAGAGGAATAGAGTATTGGTTGGGTGATTCCAGTTATATTGGGTAATTGTCATTAACATCGGTGCCAAAGGTGTGTTTATAACCCCGGAAATCATTGTAATTAAATAGATCTGAAGTGTTTCTCCCAAAATGGCCATTCAGCTGAAGAATGGGCGTGATTCAGGATGCTAAAGTGTCACTAATCGATACGGAGTGAGATTGCGGGGAGCTTTGGTAGGGTGACTCTCCTCTTCCGCCCGCTGTTCAGCTCGAGGTCACATTAGGCTGTGATGACATGGGTGCCCACTTGGTCTCAAGTCCCACACCCTGTGGCAGTTTATGGCTTGAACCATAAACTAAGATGGCAGAACGTGGATTAATGTGGTTCTGCAAAGGAAGATACACGCAGAGGTTGGGGATGGTTAGGGGTTCCCCAACCTGGTTTGCAGGGGCAGGATATGGCTGTCCATCTCCTTCTCCCTGCTCATAATTAGTGTCTGACAGCATCCTGCTCCACATTCCACTCTCCCATCCTTTGTCATCATCTCACGGGTCACCGATGCTGATTTGCTGAACAGATACCTCTGAGTCTGTGGCTGGCAGAGGTGGAAAGTTCAGGTCCAGAAAGTAAAAATTCAGGCCAGGATTTTGTTTCAACCAGCCAGCTGAGTATAAAGAGTCACAGTCACAGAGAACTCAACTGGTTGGTTGAAATGAAATCTCGGATTTGGATTTTTACTTTCTGTACCTGAACTTTCACTTCTGGTGCCTGGGATAAGTTTCTCCTCCATATCATGATTTACTGTAATGTATTGTCCTTTACAGTATTTTTAATTTCTTTTCTTTCAGTCATCCGTTTGTTTCTGAGTTCTCTTCCTCCATACTGACACTGCAGCCATCAAAACTGAGACTTCGGTTCCTTTTAATGGAGGTGAAAGTGAAATGGCTGAAGGGCGCAGGGCTGTAATTTACAAACGGTCAATTCTTCTGTCGCCCGGGGGGCAGTAGCTAAGCAAAACAGGATGCTGTCGACGGCCACGCTCCGCTGTCATCACCGCGTGGTCAAATTTTAACTCGTTTTAGTAACCACCTGCTATGCCTGAAGCGTCAGCGGTGGAGGAGCCCCGGTCCCTGGTTACCGGAAGGTGTCCGATGGCCCCGGCAGGCCAGAGGATGCCTGCTAATTTATGGCAGGCTGTGATTGGGCGTTCCCAAATGCATAGCCACACTTGTCAGACCGTGCGATTGAAGGCTGTGTCGTCACGTGTCCCCGTGAGCTTTCAAAAGAGTGTCGTTTTCAGAGCCGACGGCTGTTTCCCCGTGTTTTGACAAGGCTCCTCCTGACAAACGTGGCATTACCGAGCGCATTACCGAGAGCATTATTATGTATTACGCCGGTATGTATGTGGCAGTGTGCACAGGTCTTACATAAGCAGTGTGTACACGCATGTGTAATGCCGTTTACCTCATTACCGGTCCAGTAGTGCTTTTCTTCCTTTGTAAATTCGGACCGATGATACTTTCCGTTTGATCAGCCTTTGATTGCTAACAAACGTGTCTACACGTGTTTGGCATCCACTTTTGAAGAGCGATGCGATGATGACGTAGAACATGTGAGGAAGTGTGACACATTAGCTTTGTTTGTCTGTTATGCGTGTAGCTGTTTAATTATGCATGACAGTGATACTTCAATGTCTTTCCATTGCAACACCCCCTCCCACTGAAACAGCGACCCCACCCTGAACCATACCTGCGCTGCCCCACCATACCTCTCTGAAATGACCCCTCCCCCCCCGTCATTCCCTGCTTTGCCATTTCCTATAAGCAGGGATTGACATAACTAGTGTGCACATTCACCTTAAAAAGCGATACGTGCGGCAATCGATTGTTATAACAGAGTGAATGTGTACGTATTTTATATGCATTTGCTCCGATATGACAAGAAATTGTGCATTTTAAGCTTCAAATGCTAATTCGTACTGCAGTTGCGGTATAGAGGTTAAAATGCACGTTGATTTCTTGCCATATCGGCACAAATGCACATATAATGCGTACGTATTTGCGCTGTTACGTTAATCGATTGCCGCACGTATCGCTTTTAAAGGTGAATGCGTACTTGCATACCAGTTATGTCAATCCCTGCCTATAAGCTAGAAAATGGGGTGCCCTGCCTTCCACAAATTGCACCGATGTTTTCCCTCTATTGGATGTTGAACTTCTTGCAGCAAACTTCCCTCCTCCCTCCCCCCCACAGGAGAAAGCCAGGCCTCAAACTGGCCTTTCAGTTATTGGTTAGTCAAGCTCCAAAGAGCCTTTAATTACAAAACTCCAGGCTGGAGTGGGAGGCGAGTTAGGCTAATTACGGACCCCCGTCTTTGAACTGTGAAGGAAATCCATTAACATTTCAGGTGGCGCTCGCTCTTTCGGCAAAGCCTTCTCCACTGCTCTTTTCCTTTTTTGTTGTTGTTGTTATTTTAGAGCGGCTTTCTTCACGTCTCGCCGTGTTTGTGTGTGGGGCCGGAGCCCGTCGCCGTGGTAATTCACCGTCGCTAACATCTGTTCTGCTCCGACGCTGTCCCGCTCCATCCTTTTCCCGTAGATGGAGCACGAGCCGCCGGCGTGGTGTCACCGCGCGGCAGACGCGGTCTCCGGCTGTCACTCTGATCAGGATGCCTTGATGGGGGGGCACGTTCCGGGTAGGGGGCGGTGCTTCGGCAGTCGCATTTGTTGCGCGGCAGAGGGAGGGAATGAGTGCTTTTGAGTTTCTGCGCTGTTGATTTGTTAAGAAGCTTCGGATCAGTAACTCCACCTCACATCCTTCCGAATTCGGAAAGTGAGCAGCGATCTGCCCTGTTACAGCCCAGGCAGACAGACACTCCGTTAGCCTGCCGCAGATACTTGCCCCCCCCAATGGCCCCTTATGCTAAA
>JAODJX010000015.1:9450926-9462440 GCA_026776945.1 Isichthys henryi
TCGGCGTCGGCCTGTGGGATGGGACCGGCCCAGCCCCCCCCCCCCGACCGCACCCGTGGTGTGGAAGATGCATCCTAATGCAGTCTGTGCTGTCTGCTATTGGTAGATAAAGAGACGAATGGGTCAGCCGGAAAACACACGAGGCTGTGGGGCCATTAAAGAAAAGGATTTAAGTGAGGGGGTAGGCAGGGGGGTTAGTCACAAGGTATTACAAGGTGCATTGTGTGAAATACCTGGCAAGCCGGTTAATAGATGTCAGAGAATTAATAAAGCATCTCGCAGGAGGCCACGTGCAGCGTGACCCAGCCAATTCTGGGAAACATGGAAAAAGATTCGGGTGACCTGTTCCCCGGAATGTCTACCCGGGGCTCTTGGGGGGGGCTTCTGACACACCATGGTGGTGCTATTCGGGGAAGCATTTGCCTTGAAAATGGTGACTTTGTTGGAATTGCCAAAGGTGACCGCAATGACCGGGGCGTGTCTGATTATGGGGACACGGCGCTGTCCTTGATTAAGTCGCTCCATCCGCCATCCCGTGAATCACAATGGCTCGGCAACATGTATTCCGGAGAACGGCAGTCTCCTTCTATGGGTCCTTAGCTGTTATATTTCCTGGCTTTCCATTTTATGTGAAAGAGTATTGATTTAGCTTCAGATGTGTGTTATTTTCGTCTGCAGCAACGGTTTTGAAAGCACGACAGAAATGGATCCATGGTAATCATATTCCAGTGGCAACGTGCCTGTTCCATTACCTTGCGGGGAATTTATCTTGTACTTCTGTACACTGCCTTTCTAATTGCACTTCCACTGCACAGAATCTAATTCCGAAGAAAGCATCTGTGTGATTCCTAGACTTCAGACAACAGGAGCCTGTGGTGAGTAAACATCTCCTCGCTGGAGCAGGAAGATAGAAACGGAGCTCCAGCTATCCGTTATCTCAGCCTACGTTGCACTTCAATAACACCCCCCCCGCACCCCCACTTTTAATCTCCCAAAACAAAACGAAACCTAAGGAAAACAGACCCAAGCCGACTCGTGATAAAGAATTTTTATTTGCGCCACCGTGGAATTCTGATTATGCGCCGCATTTGAATCCGCATTTTCTCGGATGTAAACAGCCCGTCTGTAAGTTCCCCTTCTTTTCGGCTTTGTGTCGTTTAACTTATTATCAACCAAAAAAGGGATGAAAGGCCACAAACCAGACTGAGACTCTAGGGCCAGTAAACAAAAGTAGCAGAAGGCAGAATGGGCCGTGCTGATTGCTGATGCGCAAAAAACAAAATTTATTTGTTTACCAAAATTAATTAAAGAAAAAACAGACAAATGAGTTAAAAGCCGGAAATAATATTAGAAAGGTCTGATCCACCAGCCCTGTTATCTTGTGTGCTGTGCTTTTTACTTGCTAGCTGTGGTCTTCCTTAAGAAGCAGTTTTTTTACAGCTTGCTACACATTCTAAATGCCACCATTGCATAAAAAGAGGCTTGATTAGATTCAAAAGTGCAAGTACAACGATGGGTACTTGGGGGGGAAAGTGCAGCCTCAGTCTCCCCTTTAGCTGCGACACGAGGTCACTGGACCCTAGTTTGACGCATCTCACGGATGCAAATTAGGAACATGTCAGTCAGTAACCACACCCCCTCCCCAGAGTCCAGTATTCCTTGGTCAGGCAATGGGAAATTCCTCAAAACCATAAATACATTATTTAATTATAAATCATACTTTTTAAAATGCATTTTCACATATGCGCAGTCAATATTCCTCTATGTGTTTTGATGTAAGATCCGATTAACCAAATTAGCCAAGTCGTTTTTCATTAACCTTTTCATGTGCAGGAAGACAGGGACGTGAGGCAAAAACGGAGACTTCAAATCGACCGGAAAACAAACACCTCAGAAACTGCGTACGTGGGGGAAAAAAAAACAGTGCGTCTGTGAAAGCTAGTATCAGGAAAAGTGGAGGTAGATCCCTTTGATATAACCTCCTGCTCGGAATTCATTCATTTGCCAGATATTTGTTTAAGACGATTGAATAAAAAACTCTGATGTTCTCCGCATGAAGTTTTAAATCTTATCGTGTTCTGGGAGCTGAGGGAAACAAAGACGATGCCCACGCAGGATACGCTTATGATCGTAAGCTTAGCTGTTTTCCTCCGCAATGTGCATCCGCTTTCCTCACCTTAAAATGCGAAGCTCTCCTGCCATTTATTTGCTCTTCAGATGGCTTCTGGAATCAGAGTTGCCGCTCTGCGGGCTTGCCAAGTCACGCGAGATGGGTGGTACGGCGTGGGGCGACCCCCAGCTGCTCGTGTCGCTTGTCGTAACCTCTGCAAGACCCTCGTACCCCCCTACGCCGGCAGCCACTGCGTTATGGAAGAAAATTAGCAGCATGTTCTGTTTCAATTAACCTTCTGTATCGCTAGAGTGGGACAATAGGGGACGCCCTGTGGCTCTGGGCGGGAGTGACGGTGTTGTGGTGACACGGAGGTGACGTGAAGAAGAGCGTCTCTGCGGGCCGGCGAGCCTTTTCCGGGGCTCGGGGTACCAGCCCCAGGTGAGCCCTGTCTCCTGTGTGGTAAGCATCTGTCCTCCATGCAGTGATACTTTACTGCTATCCCTATTGCTACATTCACCATGTATTTATGAATGGCACAATTGCGGGCACACTGGTACGTGTGCATGCGTTGTATGTCTGCACACTCACACACATGTGGCCATATATACACACAGGGGAGTAGTAAAATGATAAAAGATGGCGGGGTGGAGGTATACTATTCCGAGAGCATTTACATTATTATTATTCATGTTCAGGACCCCCCTGAACCTGCCAGGGTATCCATGCACCTGTACAAGCACAACCCTTATCTATGTGTTTTCCTATTGAGAGGCCTTTGTCCAAAGACTTCCCCCAACTTGCCCTTGTGCGATGTCAGGCCCTGGTATGAGCCATAGCCACCGGGGCTTTGCGGGACGCTGATGAATCACCGGTGGTCCGTGAGGCCAATCGATACGGCTCACCGTGCTTGATGAACGTGTGCGTTCCGCTGAGCCAGGGCAGCCAGCTGCAACATGCACGCAGAAAGGGGTGTTTTGGGTACGCTTAGTGGGGAACGCTTCACATATGCTGACACCTTGTTGACCAGATGGATCAATACACACCCCGTATGCTTAGGTGGGCAGCAAGGCCTTAATGCAATGTCCAGCCCCAGCTATAGACTCCACAGCTGACTGATGCCCCCCACAACAGCTCTGTAGGGCTACCTGAGGGCTCTCTACTGCAGTAATGGGCTAGTGTCTCTGAGAGACACCCTTGGGTAAAGATAAACCCACTAGGCTCCTGGTTGGGTAGACTTATCTAGCCAGAGCATGTGATTTGATCATCTTCTTGGACCTCTGAACCTTGGTTTGGAGCTTTGAGAACCATTATAGACCCACAAATCCAACCCCGATCCTTCAGAACCTGTTGCAGATCCGCACGACCAACTGCAAACCTATAGAATACATGATAGGTCAGCCTAACCCACCACAAACCTTCAGAACTGATAATAGTTCTTTGCAACCTACTATAAACCTTGATAACTCACTTTGGACCCTCACAGCAGTGAAATTCTTCTTTCATAATGTGTGCAAATTATGACATCGGGTGTGTGAATGGGTAGGAGTTTCTATATTTGTCTTCTTTCAGTAGAATATAGATTGATTCTGACTAGGAAGAAAACCACCTTTATCCATCTGTCTTCCAGTTTCTTATGCAGTATGGAGTTGTGGGAACCTGTTCTTGGTTGTTTGATTTATGATGTAGGGTAACAGTGTCATGGTAACAGTGGTCGCTATGGTTTCTAAATGAATTGGTTTGAGCTGCCACCTTGATGCCTCTCGTTCCTCCACAGTGTTGACGTCCCTCATCTGGGGGCACCCGGCATAGCCTTCTGTCTGTGACACATCTACGCATTCCTTTCCTCTGTGTGAGGGCAGATCGGGAGTATGGCCAGCATCTGGTCAGAACACACTCGATTCAGCCAATCACTGCCCAGGGCACCAAGCACACAGGCAATCAGCTGACATCCTACTCACACCTCCCAGGGTACATTTCATCCGTGTGTTAGATGCATTTATGTGAGTTATAATAATATATGTAAATGACAGAGGATTAGATTTTCATGACAGAGTCCTCCGCTTACTAACCCAGGTACAGTTAGGCTGGACTTGCATGGGCTTGACTGCAAAATGAGAGACGGTCTTGTATGTAGAGTTTTATTTTCCCTTTATGGAAAACCCCATATTCAGTGGGGAAAAGGTGGCTGAGAACATCTGGTAGGCCCCCCTCCCATGTTGGAGAAATCCTCATCAGTTTGTCGACCTCAACCCTCTATGGCCAAAGACTTGCTAATGCGATTTCCCATCATGCAGTGCTCCTTGTTTATGGTGAGGGGGGCGCTCTGCCAGCAGGTGTCGAGGCGGCGCGACACCCTGAGTCGTGCCAGGAGGACGTTGCCCTGGCGAATGCTGTGATTTATCCCGTCTTGCCTCCCGCCCACAACCCCCACAGTCCGGTCAGATCCCAGTCGCTCCACTTCTCATCTGTCACGGAGAAGATTCCCATGTCTGCACGTCCCATGGCAGATGCTTATTCAGCACTAGACAGGGGCAGGTTAGCCAAAGGCATGACAAGAGTGCTTGTCTGTAGTAGAGTGTGTTTAGTGTTGATATCTGAGTGAGTGTGGATATGTCTCCATGTGTATGCATGGTACTTGTGTATCTGAATATATCTGAGGGTGTATGTGTGTCTTCAGCATCTGTTAGTGCATGTGCCACTCTGTGTCTGTTTGAATATGTGTCTATAGGAGTGTACATTTGTGTCAGTGCATTTTTGCAGTATTTGAAAATGTATGTGTGGCATGCGCGCATGCGGCTGAGTGAGCATAGCCGTTCGGTAGAGTCTGTGTACTTACATCTGAAATTGCATGCGCGGGTCGGGGTCTATTCCGTCCTTGGCAAATGTCAGTACTAGTTTGCACACATGCGTGTGCATTTGCAAGAAGTCGTTCACCCCCCCCCGCCCTATAATTTGGCAAAGGGGAGAGGCATGTGGTTTATTTCCAATATGGACTGCAGCCTGGCCTTGTCTGTATGCTAACCGGGGCCTGTCAGTGGCACCTTGCAGCACAAGTGGATGCACTTGGAAGGCATGTGAGCTGAGCCGCGGCTGAGCAACACCCAGGATTCCTGCTTCATAATGGGCCCTCTTTGAGAGAACAAGACGGATTAATTCGGCTAAGTTGGCGAAGGGATTTGATGATGTCATCCGTGTGAATGAACCGGTTAGCTGATTATTTCCCTTTAGGCTGAGGCAATCCAAACAATTTAACATGGCTGGTGGTTGGGAAAAGAGGAAATGGAGATAAGGGCATGTGACTGGGGCAGACTGGGTATGTCATTGGGGATGGGCAGAGCTGTGGACTGGATGGGCAGGGCTGTGGGTTGGATGGGCAGAGCTGTGGACTGGATGGGCAGGGCTGTGGGCTGGATGGGCAGAGCTGTGTACTGGATGGGCGTGGCTGTGGACTGGATGGCTGTAGCTGTAGACTAGATGGGCAGGGCTATGAACTGGTTGGGCAGAGCTGTAGACTAGATGGGCAGGGCTGTGAACTGAATGGGCGTGGCTGTGGACTAGATGGGCGTAGCTGTAGACTAGATGGGCAAGGCTGTGGACTGGATGGCTGTGGCTGTGGACTGGATGGGCGTAGCTGTAGACTAGATGGGCAGGGCTGTGAACTGGTTGGGCGTAGCTATAGACTAGATGGTCAGGGCTGTGGGCTGGATTGGTGGAGCTGTGTACTGGATGCTGGATGGGTGGGTGGTGTTATGGAGGGGGTGGCCGAAGCATATGTAGTAAGGCGGACAGAGGGTCAGGAACGGGTGTGGCATGAAGTAAATTAGTTTTGGCTGGCAGTAGAGCCAGTAGGATAATTTCAGGGACAAACATGCCGAATAAAAACAGCAAGAAGGGCCCAGGAGAGCCTTGGTCTACTGATCACATGCCCCTGTCCAAGCGGGCACCCACTGACCTGCCATTCTGAGCCACTATGGCTCGCAGTCATGTCTGTCCTGCTGCAGTAGGTGGCAGTGATCCCAGTGGCGTGGCGCTCCCCTGTGGGGATGGGGGTCTCCGTGTGGATGCAGTGGTGCCACAGCTCCTCTGCTGGTAATTGAGTTCAGAGATGGGAAAACAACTTGGTGCTGTTGCCGCGGTGATTTTCCCTGCTCTACGTGTTTAATTGGCTGAGGGTTTGTTTTTATCCTCAAATAGACTTCCCTCTCTCTCCCCCTCGCACTCTCTCACTCTCTCTCTCCCTCCTTCTCTCCCTTTCTGTCTCTCTCTCTCTCCCATGTGCTCAAGAAGTCACTTCTTGTTTGTCCAGAGAAGATGGCAGAGCAGGCCGCCAGCAGAGACCTTCCTCTGCTTTTCTGATTTCCTGCCGTCCCTCAAGGTTTCCATCACACTCTTCTAAAGTGAGGGCAGCTCAGGATTAGAGTGGGAGGGGATTGAACAGCACCCCCTACCCCCCTTGCCTCCCCTCACGGCTCCATCACAGCCCACCCTGGGGGAAAACCCCCCAGACGCAAACAAGTCCGTTGAACAGGTGGTGCCGAAGAGGTGTTATGGAGAAGCAGAGGGTAGCCTTCCTGGGTGAAGGAGCTCCCCTAATCTGCAGTCAGGTGCAAGAAGCAAAGAAACAGCAAAACACAGGACAACTCGTGCCTAGAATAGACTTTTGTCCACTGAATCAATACATTATGGGCTTGATGCATTGTATCTATCATTATTAAGATTTGCCTAAAAGAATCTGTAACGAAATAAGATTGGATAATGAAGATAAGGGTTAGAGGCCCACCTGTGTGTGTGTGTGTATGTGTGTATGTGTGTGTGTGTGTATGTGTGTGTGTGTCTGTGTCTGTGTGTGTTTGCTGAGGAGCAAATTAGCAACAACAAGGGCGGACTTTGTTTTGTCTTCACATGTCATCAGTGTAATGTGGTTACACACACTGGTGATGATAGCATCGCTGGACCTTGCCACGAGATGTCAATTAACGTTTCAGCACCGGGGCTCAATAACTCCTAGAAATGTCATTTAAACCAAGGTCATAATGATCACACGGGCGCCAGGACGCAGTCTGGGCTCGCTGAGGTCAGCTGTCACGGAATGAAGCATGCCGGCTTTCCCTAGGACCAGCTGCTCAGCTCCGGAGAGATTCCTTTTTGGGGAGAGTCAGGGCTTGCCAGCCGGCAGGTCGGCCGGTTTATAGCTCTCCGGAACAGAGCACGGCGATGGAGCTCGGGGCTGAGCGGAGTGCCGTCACCGTTCATCTGGTTTGGCTCAATCCATGGAGCAGGACAATGGACTTGGCCCAGAATGCTCCATCACTTGGTCAGTTTTCCGTTTGAAGTTTGCAGTGATGGACTTTGGGTCATGCGAAGCTCCAAAACTGCTCTTTCCGCTGCTGGATATGATCCCAGTGTGGACCTAGCAGATTCATGGGGCCCCAAACTTTATAGGAGCCTCGAAATCTACCATCAGTCTATTGTCTGCCCCGCAAGGTTGAAAGTGCCAACTCTAGAGGGGGACCCAAAGAGACATTTTGACAGGGGGCCCAGAATTTTCAGTTACGTCCCTGTCTATCAGGTTGAATGTTCTCGGGTCCCAAAAGCCAGCTGTATCTCATCTGCACTTTCGGACTCTCATACCATGAGGTTATAACTTCCGTTCTGGCCCCTGACTGGGAATTGATCTGTTGCTCCTTTTTGGGGATAGAAGTGGACTTGCAGAACTAATCACTAAATGCGCCCATGGCAGCAGCCCTTGTCCCAGCTACAGGTTTTGGCTGCCGCGTGTAAACAGAGATAATTCACGGAGCAGCCGGGATGGTGTGTAATGTACCTAATTAGGTGCTGGCAGGGTGAAAGAAGGCATTTGTAATGTACCATGAAATATGTATCACTTCATTTCAAAGTTTTCTTTTATTTTATTTCCTTGGGGCCCAATGAAGGAGCACCTGATTAATGTGTGTGTGCGTGTTGTTGGCGGCACAGGTAGGACGGCGCAGAGTGAATGAATCCTGACACTTTCTTCCCACTAATTTGATTAGCAGATTGATGGGGTGACGTCGCAGATTAAGTTCTTCATCGCTTCTGAGAGGATGCTATGCTGACGATCTCCCCTCCTCCTCCCCCTCTCCCCTCTCCGGACTGGCCCACGGCAACTGCTCTGAGCCAGTCCGGTGCCAGTCCCGGTTCTGGCCTTGCTAGGACTGTACATCTCCACATTTATAGCAATCAATGTGCATTAGGAGTCACCTGTGATTCTAATCCAGGGGCCAAAACCCAATATTAGACCTTAGCACGTCCAATCCAGGCAGCCGAGTCATGCTGCGTCTCCCTTGTTCGTCCTATCGTGGTGCGGCATGGCACACCAGCTATGTGCTCTGCAATGTGATTGGAGGGTACTCGTGATTATTTATCAGCAGTGGCTCTGTCGGAATGTCATCACCGTGCCGACTGATGGATTGGCTGGCAGCCGTGTCGTGATCTGGCTGTAGTGCATTGTGCTATGCCCCCCCCCCCCCCGACCCTGTGGGTGGGGGGGAGCGGACATGCCCTTCACAGCAGCAGCCCCGCGGGTTTATGGGGGTATTAACCTTAAGTGTTTCTTTTCAATCACTTATTCGTCTTTCACGGAAAGGTGGGCGGGGCCGGCCTCGCGTGCGATCACATGTGTTTGTGTCCGCTGGGTGGCTGGCAAGAACGTTCCTCTCCTCGTCTTGACCCCAGGTTGAGAATGGGTCATTTAGGGTCCCTGAAGGGTGAAGAACAGGCCGCCTTGCCCCACGCCATCATCCGAATTCAGCCTACAGCTTGTGGCCTGTGTGTTCTGCTCAGGACCCGCCTGTCACTGCTAGCCATGGTGGCTTATTCTGGTATCTTTATGATCTCGCTCCATCCTCTCCGGGCCGGACGTACGCTGAAAGATGTCTGCTTGCTGCCACTCACCCAGTGAATGATCAAAGATTAGCGCCATGACTCCCCCCCCCTCCCCCATACCCACCCCTTCTGCCTCTTCTCCTCTGCCGCGTACACCTGGGTGACGGCGAGCGTGCCGCGAGCCGGTGGTTCTTGCTGCGGGGGACGTGACTCAGGCGCGTCATCCGCACAGCCTGCCCGCTAAATAAACAAACTTTTCTTTGGGGGCGAGCCTTATTCTGGACAAGTTCCGGCCTTTGAAGTTACGCTGTGTCTCTGTGGCGAGCGGCCCGGAGATTTTAGCTGCGTGGGGCGGCCCTGCTGGTAATGGCGTTTGTAGGGGGGAGACATGGAGAGGGGAGCCCGACGATGTCATTCTGTCTTCCAATCTCATATCGGTATATATCAGCCTTATGACTTCAATTACAGACCTTGGGGGTACTCAGGGCGTAACACGAATGCGGGGTGAGTGTGTCATGGGGCGGGTGGACGGCCGCAGAGACGTGACCGCAGACTGACATGCGTGCCCACTCGTCTGTTTTCTTTTCTTTCTTCTTTTATCTTTCCTTCTTTTAACTCAGCTTGAGTTTGTTTTTTTCGTTGTGACCATCTGTGGCAGATGAGCTCTATCCCTGACATGTCCAAACGATTACGCGCATTGGCGGGACACGGGTCTTGGGGAAACGGCAGCAACGCGAGTGTGGCATGCGGGTGGCCGGCCGGCTGAGAGATGGTCACCGCGGTACCCGAGGCCCCGCCTCTCAGTCAGAGAGGAATGAACACCCGGAGCTTGTGTTCCACGTTGGGTCAGATACGTTCCCCATGACCGGAGTTGCTCTGCAAGCGGAACCCGAGCCCTCGCTCGTGTGTCAGGCGCTGCCAAAACCATTTCCGCCGCTCGTCCTGTCCAAAAAAACACCCGAGACCTTTTGGAGTACTTCATGTGCAGCCAGTCTTTCTTCGGTTCTCTGTTTTACCCAATATCCCATCAGGCCCTCCCCCCACCACCCTGCTTACACCCCCGTCCCACGGACACACTGCAGAAGGATGGGGTAGGGGCCGGCGTCCTGGGGACGGAATGAGTCATCAGCAAAGTGGCTTGTTTGCTCCAGCCCGCGAGCGGTGTGGGAGGGCTTGCCTGCAGTTGCCCGCGTTGAGAGTTAATGTTCTCTCCCCGGGAAAGGGCGAGAACCTCGACTTTCCATTCCGCATCATCCGCTTCCAGCTCGGGAGTCAGTGGGGACTCAATTACCTCCTCTCCTCACCTCTAATTAGAGACCAGGCCCCTCGTCCTTAATGCGAAGTCGCTGATGATTTCTGTTTGCCCTGTTCCTCGGATCCACGCCCCACTTTATTCAACGCTCCTCTTCCTGCCGACGAGAGATGTAGAGGACGCTGTGTAGGGAGAAGCAGAAAAGCATTTTTCACTGAACGTCAGCTGGAACTTATGGGTATTTTGTCCCCTGTGCTTGGCAGGGAGAGGACTCCCAGCTGAGTGAAAGAGCCATCTGTGCTGTCGGAGCATCCGAGTTAGCGGCTGCTAATTCCGCTAATGCATATTAGCTCCCGCGAGAACAGGACGTCCACTGAACAGCAATGGGCTGAAGAAGCCCCCCCCCGCCAGATATTTACGTACAGGTACACAATCCTGTTGATGCCTGTAAACGATTGCAAGGGTCACGACGACCTAGAGTCTGTTCCTGAATAATGGCCTGCGATTCTGTAATTTATGCTGCCACCCGGTTA
This sequence comes from Isichthys henryi, assembly GCA_026776945.1. Classification (NCBI taxonomy): domain Eukaryota; kingdom Metazoa; phylum Chordata; class Actinopteri; order Osteoglossiformes; family Mormyridae; genus Isichthys; species Isichthys henryi. Next base: position 9,461,689 of record JAODJX010000015.1, read on the forward strand.
GGAGAGAACTCCTGGATTTTCAGATCTTTTGATCTTCCCTGTAAAATTGGGACACACTCACGACAAAGGTAATGATCAATGAATGGAGGCCGTGAGGATGTTGACTGCCTTTGGTCCCGGTGGCCTCTAAAAGGGTGCCCCTCCCACCCCTGTCTCTGCACTTTGACCCCTCTGGACAGACTGTGTAAGCAGCCCTGCTCCATGAACCATCTGCATCCCCCCAGGCATAGCTAGCATTCGCTGTGTGCTAACCACAGCAAAGCCTCCCCCAGTGAAAGTGACAGGCGACGCCTCATTAAAAGTGCGACACCAGGTCTAATAGCGCATCTACCAGCGTGCCGGCGTCACTCGCCGCGATGTCGAAACGCACCCAGCAGGGGGCGTCTCTGCTCTCGGCGCCAAGCCCAGAAAACCCCGAAGGGGAACATGGATTTCCGGGACGGTCTGTGGCCTCATGTACTCACTCATCTCCTCTGCAGCCCCAGCCCATCTCCTCCTGTGTGCTGCCACGAAGCTCGCCACCAGATGTGTCAGACGGGCTTGAAAACTTATGTAACCAAGGCTTATCTTTTCATCCGTCGCTACCTTTTATATATTTACAGACACACACTCTGACACACACACGTGTGTGTGTGTGTGTGTGTGTGTATGTATGTATATATATATAGTGTGTGTGTGTGCGACAGGGGGCTTTTGGGTGCCACTGCATGTTTACATCCATGTGCATTGTTCACGTGTGTGAGTGTGTGTGT
>JAODJX010000015.1:9462754-9473567 GCA_026776945.1 Isichthys henryi
AATTACCTGTGCTTCAGGGTATACTTAAATCGGAGTGAGCTGTGTGGAGCTTCGAGGAGAGCTATCTTTAGAATATATGGAAAAGGTGTCCCGTAAGATCACAGTGATTCAGTGTTAGCATGAAAAACACACCAGGGCGCGAGGCGTCCGTGCCTCACGCTCCGCCCCCTCATGTCGCCCATGGCAGCGGTGACTCAAGGCATTTTGTCGTCCCCAAAGCGGCAGGACTGGTAATGAGGGAAGCCAGTGCGATGACATGGGATGATGTCGTTGCACAAGGGGGACTGGACCACTGGCCCATCCATCAGAAGCGCACCGTTGCCTCCGAACTTAGTGTCGCCCCGCTGCAACATCCGGTCACACTCTTGGATGTTCCCATTCATAGGTCTTCAGGTCATCTCTGCTATGGGGGGGCTCCTCTCCAGGCCTTCCAAGATGGCCAAAGTTCATGGGCCAGTCTGGCTCCGCCCCTCCCTGGCTGTCTGCAAGTGTCCCTGTTCGTCACTGTGCCTTTCGCTGAATACAGGCTACGGGTTTTCAAAACACAGCGGTCAATGGACGCCGCGATAAATGGACTGCATTTTCGCTTAATAATGATTAATAAACTATTAATATCAATTAGTTAATTAAATATCCCAGACGTGTATTTGCAAGGCTGTAATGAGGCAAACCGAATGTATCTACATTTAAAATAGATTTTTTTTTTTTTTTTAAGATGAATTCATTTAATAGTTTTCCAGAATGTTCTCTGACTGGTTTGGAGGGTTTTTCCCACCAGGAGGGCTGTGCTCTCATGTTGTGCTGGACACATCAGTCTCTCTCTGAGACCAAACTGCAGAATCTGCACGTAATTCCTTTGAATGGGTCTTTATAGCAGTAGGAATATGTCGAGGAGTTTCCAGGAAGGGCTCTCATGTTTTCCCCCTGAATGCATCGCTTTATCTGAGTTGGCACAGTAGAATATTCAAAATGTCACACATTGTAATAAGCTTAGATATAATGGTTAGTTAAACAAATGAATCAAAATCCATCCATCTTTAAACCGCTTGCCCTGGTCAATGTCACGGGAGTCTATCCCAGCATGGGTCACATTATGGATTATGCATAGGATGCCAGTCTTCAGAAGGGTCCATACATGTACACACTCATTTATTCTGTATTGGCAAGTTAGAGACACCAATCAACCAGTCATACTGTACATGGTGTGGGTGTTGGGGGGAGACCTGCGCACACACACACACACACACACTCAAACGGGTTTTACATTTTTGCGGGCACTCTCCTTTCATTTCTATGGGGAAAACTAATCCCAATATGACAACCTTAACCCCATACCCAGCCCTAACCTTATCCATACTGTAAGTAAGCAAACAAAATGTGAGACTTGGCATTTTAAGTTTTTTGATTGCCTTCACAGATTTTTTTTAAAGTTGAGTTTCCTTTTGTGGGGACTAAAATGATGTCTGCATAAGAGCAAATTAGCAGGTGTTTATCATAATGTATACATGACAACCCGCACAAATTCGAACCCTGAACCCATGTGATATGAGGCAACAGTGACGTCCCTAAATATAATAATCGGAAAAACAATACCTTAATCTTGTATTGTCTCTTTGGATGTTCATATTTAACCTGGTAGAAACTAATATCTGTTTTAAAATGAATGAATTTTAAAAAATAGTACTTAGAGTGTAGGTGAGATTCTAACTTGATTTACACTGCTTTTGAAAACACATCATCTTATCACTGCGGAGCCACGTTCAGACATGGTTGACTGACATTTCACAAGTGTCACATCACTGAGGCACGACAGTATTGCCCGCAACGCATCACCGAATTTGCATACTCCCCCCACAAAGCTGATTTTATCCCACAATCACCAAAGGGATTTTCCTGAATGCACGTTCCCCCACCCAGCGCGGATGCTCGAGGTACCTCCAGAGGGAAGGTGCACGGGAACCCTCATCCCACTGGAAGCAGGGAGACATCGCGTGCGTCACGCCACGGACACGGTGCCCTGCGTGAGGCGGTCACCGACCTCCAGCCCAGTTGCTCCCGTGAGCAGCCAGCGAGTGCTAACAGAGCAATGCTCTCAGCTTAGTACTCGCTGACACGTTTGCCGGCGCCCCCCGGCTGCGGCTCGTACTGCTGTTGCTGCTCCGCTGGTGGCCCAGGCCAGGTCTGGACCTGTTAGCCACTTAGAACCCAATTTGATATCGGTGGAGAACAGGCTCTTTGCCGTGTGGATGGGTTGAGGTTTGCACACACAACCTCCCTGGCACTGGCAAATGTTCTTTGGCACAGGGGAGAATGGCATAGAGAGGGCAAATGTGCTCCCCACACACACACACACACACACACACACACTCACACACGTGAACAATGCACATGGATGTAAACATGCAGTGGCACCCAAAAGCCCCCTGTCGCACAGACACACGTATGCCCACTCGCACATCTACAAAACTCCCTTAGGCAAACACAGGCACACCCGCACCGTACTGTTTACCCATCTGAAGCGGTGTTGTGGCACGTCCTGTCTAATCCCTGCGCAGGTTAATACAGCCCTGACCTCCTCCAGTCCACCTCAACCGATCCTATCTGTACTCTCTCCTTGCCGAGTGGACTTCAGTAGATTTCAAAGCCAAGCCACAGCAATAATAACAAGCCTCGCCGACAGGAATCACAGCGGGTCCAATCTGATGTCCGGATAAAGGACGGTTTGCCTCGTCTCCGGATTCTTAATAATGTCATTCGGGGGCCAGAACTTTAGGTTTTTTTTTTTTTTTAAGGTTTTAAAAAACCGTAAAACTCCCTTTAGGGTTTAAAAAAAAGAAAAGAAAAAAAAACAGGGCTAAGAATGGAACCCCCCCCCCCCTCAGTCATTCACACAGTCTAATTCATCTCTGAGAGGCAGGGATGCCCAACAAAGTGGGTGTAGTTGAGGACTTCATGCAGCCTGCAGACGGTGTCCCTTCATCAGGAGTGCGTGGGGAGGGGGGGCATGGTAGCTGGCTGGGGGACCTTTTTGGGTGAGTCCCTGGCTGTTTGCCTTGCTTGATAAAGAACTGTATTCGCGAAGTTTTGGCCTGAGGCTTTCGCTGTAGTGGTGGCATCAGCTTGGCAGCGCGTCGCTGACTATCTGTTCCCGCGACTCCTCAGTACCTCATCACTACGCCGAATTCCCATTCTGGGTTGGTCTGTTCCTTCTCACTTTGGTTGGAGTCCAAACGCACGCATGCTTCACACCCAGATGTGTCTCTCGAGCCCTCTTCCAACAAAAAAAGCAGTTGCTAACAAGGAGTCTGAAGCCGCGTGCGGTTACGAAACTGGCCGCAATTACGGCGTCTCAGGTTGGAGCACGTGTGGCTGCCTTCAAACCCACAGCCTGTGGCTGCCTGATTCGTGAGAAGCTGTGAAGAAGACCAAAGGATGGTTGCAGTCCACTGCAAGCTGACATGAAGAATGGAGACTTTGGACTTCAGCTTTGCGTTCCATCCTGGACGTAAAATCGGCGTGTTCTGCGCAGATCGTGAAGCCAGTAACTCCGACCTCTCCGACTTGGGCAGAGGAAATAAGGTCATACCTGCCTAGTACTGGGTTCTGTGAAGATCCAGTGAGATAAATCAATTGCGTTTGAGTTATGGCTACAAAAACGTGTCAGGGGTCTAGAAACATCCGCAAAGATAAACTAAAAACAGACCCAACAGAATGTATTTACACTGCATTTTTTGTAGTGCTGTGGATGGAGGAGCAGTGTAAAACTGATGTCTCTACTCATTATTATTCTAAGTTTAACCCAGATTTTATTTCACATTTGCTTACCATTTTAGTCATTTACGCAGATGGATCTTTTACTGAAACCGTATAACTTTAGTGGCACTCTCCCTTAAGGGTACAACAGGAGCCCCACCAGGAAAAGTAACTCTCATCCTTGATGTCCTTAGACCATTTTCGTGAAGAGTATTCAAATGCAATCAACATAGTTTAGGTTTGCTTAAAGAATACAGACCACAGGCCCAAGTGTGATTACCAGCACTGTGTTTTGGTTATTTTCTCCACCACGTTGCCCATTAACGCCCATAAATCTGTCACATGTACCTGAACGCTGGCACTTTGGAGATGAGAGACACCCTGTTGTTGCATCACACGTCCTGGAATGATTTGGCAGCTGGCGAGCGTCTGTTTTATTACCGAATGTCGAAATAATTCATCAATAACTTAATCATCTAATGCCAAGATTAATCAACCGGCAGATGTGATTAACGGACATCGTCTGTGGAAATGAATGGTTTGATTAAGTGTGTTAATAATATGATATGTATGTGTTAGACGTGTGATGTTCGCATTACAGTTGATTAGCATTCATGGAGGTGGGATTCTGTGCTAATGTAGCATGTGACTCCCCCTCCACCCTCCCAAACTCCCCCAGCCATACCCTGGTCCACAGCCTGGCGATTAGATTTCCCTGGATAAGCGGCAACATCCACTTACAGATCAGATTAGCTGCCAGAGTGATGTTCTAACCTTGCTTAGATCCAATGGCGAGATATTACCTTACATGCACTGCACCTTCCGGCCTGGGAGGTATCAGCAATTCATGAATGACTTTATGGTCAGATATATATGTGCCAGGATGCCCCCATGTGCCATGGCCATTAACCACTTTGGCAAACAGGTGGCTGACAGGCCTTAATTGGCCAGCCACCCAATACCAATTCATTTGTCTGGCCTCCTGACAATAAGCATCCTGTGGGATGTGGCATGTGACAGGTGCCTCTCAGCAGTGGGCTGAACCCTTTGTCCTGTCTGCAAGGCGCTTAGCCTATGCTGAGTAACTAAATTAGTTTTAACTGTTGATATAAATAACTCAAACTTGCAGACCATTTGGTCTTTCGGGTATTTTTTAGGTATTTTGTCCTTCGGGTATTTTCCGAATATAACTTTCATTATGCTTTTGGATATTGATGTATCCAATGTCTGGTAAACCTGAAGTTCTCTTTCTAGCAAAGGTGATCTGTGTATGTGATAAAAAGGTGGGGGGGGGGGGGCATAGAGCGTTAAAGCTGAGATTTGCAGATGTAATTCGCTTCATTTCAGAAAAAAAACACACACGAACACGTAGACCCACTGACACACAGAGCACATTCTCTTAACACATGTGGACGTTTCCAGATTCCGGAACATACCCAGAGGACTCGCTCAGATGCGTCCCACATGCAGAGACGCACAGAGGCTCTCTTGCACATGCTCCGTGCTGACAGAGGGCCTGCCTGCATCTCCTTCCCACTTTGACGGTACTATTTCGCTCCCCGTGCTGCTCTTCACACCTTGTTACTCAGAGAGATTGTTATTGATGGCAGCTTTAAGTTAATCAAATACACAAACTAAACCGTGATGTTTTGCCATGTAAGAGGGCACATGTGGTTGGCTCTGGGCCTCGGGCCTGGTTCTCCTCTAATTCACCTCGATAATCGAAGGGGCAGATCGCTGCTGTTAGTGCTGGATTAAAAGGTAGTGGTTTGATGCCCTTTAGCTGGATTAGACCACACTTATCAAACTGCTCTGCAGAAGGCCTTTGTGCTGGTAGATCTGTCCTGCCAGGGGGGTTAAAGGACATCTAGAGATTCTGGGACTGTCAGATGAAAACAGATAAACAAAAATAAACGTGAACTAATTTAACACAGATGGACACAGGGAGAGATGAGCACAGAGTCACTGATTTTGTTCACAGCTTTCTTGGTGGTACAGTCACTCACAAGCAGCGTGAATAACACATCCCATCCCTATATGGCCCCGCCCACCATAAACAAACCTCATCCCCATATGGCCCCGCCCACCACACACAAATTGCACCCCATATGGCCCCACCCATCATAAACAAATTCCATTCCCTGTATTGCCCCACCCACCATGCGCAAATCCCACCCCCATACAGCCCCATCCACCATAAACAAATCCCACCCCCATGTTGACCCACCCATCTCAGGCCTTCCATAGCCATGGAAGCCATGGCCATTTCCCTCGTGGTTTTCCTGTGTTTTGCATTATGCATGTGAGTGTTGAATGCGAAGGCCGCACATCACGTATGGGACAGAATCTCTTGTATTCTGGTTCATACAACATGGCTTTGAACCCGCAGGAGCTTCTGACCTCTCCTGTAAGACGTAGGCAGGCAAGCTGCCTCTTCTCTGCCTCTAACATATGAAGGTTAGATGTTCAGTGTCTGTAAACATATGTTGGGAAGTGAGAAAATGCCTCAGAACACACATACATTTATTTAGTCTGCAGATCCTTTTGTCCAAAGCGGCATACAAGTGAGGACAGCTTGGGGCCAGAGAGCAGGACCAGCCTGTATTTAGCCTCCGGAGCAGCTGGCTTTAAGGGCCTTGCTGCAGCCTCGAGTGGTGATAAGTTTCCTTTACCTTCCACGAGCTTCAAACCCATGACGTTCCGGATACAGAGCGTTAACTCGCCGAGTGTATTTCCCCAGCCGCTTGCACTTTTCGCAGCGTGTGATTGATCTATTTGCAGCCTCTCTCAGACGGTACCTCCTTTTGTTTCGAGCCATCAATGATTGATAGGTGCCTGGCTGAAACCTGGACGGGCAACAGATCCTGGAGCCTCTCCCCCCACCAGCATGCTGGGGTAAGAAAGGCGATGGGCCATGTTATGCCGCCCCCAGGTCTCCTCGCGGTGTCCGGAAAACAATATAAGGGACTCACACACACCTACGGATATATCTATCCATTCATAAATTTTCTGTAACCGCTTGTTCTATTCCGGGTCGCGAGGAGTTCGGAGCCTGTCAGGGTCGCGTGGAGTCCGGAGCCTATCCCGGAGGCAAGGCAGGGAACAACTCGGGATGGGGCGCCAACCCATCACAGGATGTACACATGCACACCTACGGGCAATTTGGTAACTTCAGTTAACCTCAGCATGTTTTTCGGCCCGTGGGGGGAAACCGGAGCACTTGGATGCAACATGATGACTCAGGGAGAATATGCAAACTCCACACGCATGGAGTCATGTCGGAGACTCGAACCCTGGTCCCAGAGGTGTGAGGCGACAGTGCCGCCCCCGACACCTAAGGATGCTTAAAGAAATGGAATCTATGGCTGCGGGGTGGCAAACACATATGTGAAATAACAGGCAGCAGTGGGAGGTAAGCATTGAAAGTCTACCTGAAGACCCACATGTTGTGGTTGATGTACCGGGTGATGGTTACTGGAGGCTGATCGAAGCTGTAGACTGACTATGGATTCAGGCCAAATGGTTGACTGTCCGCATTGCTCAGCATCGCTTTTAAGTTGCTCTTCATCGTACTTTTGTCCCAGCTTGAAAACCGCTGCCAACAATTCACACCAACATTGCAATGTCGTGTCACTGCTGCCATTTGAATAAGCGTATACAAATCCGGGGCAATTCTAAGATTTTTGCGTAGCCATAATTCAAACAGAGGGGCGTACCTTATCATTAGCCAATAATATGCTTTTAATTGGTGAGTGACAGGGGATGAGGCACTATGGGGGCCATTCAGCTATCAGCTGGGGCCGGTGTCCCTGTGGTCCCGCCCCTATATACACAACACGCCCCCCGATGCAGATGCATTTAAGCCCCTGAAGTCCCCTTACGCTGACAGCATGAGGAGCAGAGAAGCTGCGGTTGTAGGTGCTGGTTACCATGACGCAGGCCCTAGCTCACCTTCCTCTGACAGCGGATATTTCCGCGTCTGAGAGGGCGTACGGCCCACTGCCCCGACACCCAGCCTCCCCGAGGTCAGGGTGGTGACCCAAACAGAGCGACTCTACCTACAGCATACCTTCGCTCATATTAACTAAGCCAAAGTTCAGCTGAAGGGCAGAGTTTGCCCTGCGGTAGCGGTCACATGACCCTGCAGTTATCCAGCGGCTCTTATCTGATTGCGTTGCAGCGAAGTCGGTGTTGACGGCACAGAGCCGGTTATGGGAACAACAGGGCTGTTCTTTGAGCTGCCCGATAACTATGTTAATTTACCTGGCACTGAGAATGCAGGCAGGGAGCAGTAGACCGTGCTTTTAATATCCTTTACTTATTCAGGAATAGAACCGTTGTTCCTTTTCCGCTGCCTGGCGCGTGTAGTAAAATAACAGCGATCAGCCGGTCCGTGAATGGGCCTTTGCTATCTGCCCAGGCGCAGTGTAAAACAAAACCAGAACTGAGCAAAACAAAGAGCCAGAGGGCCAAACACTGCAAAGGTAGTAACTGTGAAAGACTAAGATGAGCCAAAGACAGGGGTGGAGGCAGTATGGACACACACACACACACACCGTGCATTTACATACACAACAGAGCATTCATTTAAATGTGCACAGCACAGGTGCAGCCTCACACATGCAAACAAACCCTTATTGGTGCATTAATTCACGCCAGTGCCTCTCATGCTCCCATTTTGGGCCGATATATTATCTGCCAACCTCAGAACTGTCGTCAAAAACAAGTTGTCGTTAAAAAAGAGAAGAGAAAAATGCAGGCAAAAATGAAAATAGGGCCTTTTTTAAGTTTCTTTTTGTGGGGGGTAGTTACTTAATCTTTTTGCCCGCACGTGTAGTGATTTCCTCGGATACACGCGGAGAGACACGCGCCCCACCACAGACGAGCGTGTATGCAGACCTGGCCGCACGACGCGCCCGTAAATATCTGGTCCCCCTCAGATGTTTCAGGCTGAGCCCCGTGGTTTTACCCTCACGCTGTCTCAGCCAGATTAAACCTACAAAGGTTTTCACTGTTACTCTCACATTAGGAGCGGAGAGAATATTTGCCGCATTGGGACGGAGCTTATGTTCTCCCTGCGGGGATTCGGGGCAGCTGACAGAGCCGTATGACTCACGGGCGAGCGAGCGAGCGGCCAGTAACAGCTCATTTCAGGACTGCGTCCTCCCCGTCGCATTTACTGCAGATAGGCACGCCGCGCAGCTCCTGTGCAGCAACTTTTACTTTTGTTTTCAGTAATTAGAAAATGTCAAACTGTGAGCTGTTTAGGGCAAAATGTAACAGCGATGACCCAAAGGTGCTAATTATGCGTCCAGCAGGAAGGGAGTGTGCAGGAGAAAGTGTCCGTTAGCACAAGTTTAACGCGGCGCTGAAATTGTATGAAATAACAGCGTTATCCTATCTCTTCCTCCACCTTTTGAGTAGACCTGTGTGTGCTGAAAGATTCTGTCAGAAATCATGGGAGCAGTTTAGTATTCATGCTAAGCATTTTATCTGAGCTACCGTTGTGTGTGCACATAAGACAACTGATGGGTTTTCTGAATCGCAAGTAGGTCAGGGCAGCGGGGGAGTGGTTGAGGACACAGGATTGTAGCAGCGATACGAGGTCTATAAAAGGGAAAAATTTAAGTTCCTTTAAATCAAAGCATTACGAGGCAGTGAAACATGATGCAGCGGTGTCTTTGTTAGCAGAACGTATTATTAGAATGACTCTAGGTGGCTTTTTTAAGCATTATTGTCAAATGGTGAGCAAACATTAAACCATTGTTTTAAGTTGCTTGGGTAAATAATCTGAATGTTCCGAGGCATTTTGATTGATGGGGAGAATAGCCAGATTTCAGGAACAATTGTTTTTCATTGGTCAGCCGTTGTACTAACTCCAGTACTTCTGGAATGTTGAAAGTCAACAACAGAAGTGTTGCCATAGTAAAGATCTCGCGGCGACGTGACGACCAATTGAAAGAGCATCAAAATGTCAACAAATGTCACGATGCCTTTACCCGCAGAAAGTGCTGACCATGTTTGCAACTCCTGAATATATTTACACGGACCACAGCGTAATAACTTGTCTGTGCCGCTGTAATGTATATTATTTAGCACTACTATGTAAGTTGAGCCACTGTTTCAGAGAAGACTGTGGGCAGCTGATGGTCACATCGGCTTAATGACACTGTCACAGTATCTGGTTCACTTCCAGGTGACGCGGCCCTTGACATGCAAAAGTGTGCTACCGCCGCCGTGTAAACATCCACACTGCCACATTTGTTTACTCGACTGAGTTGAGAGCCCCTATAGGCCCCCGTAATTCCCGCCCCTTCGAGAAGGACTTCACGCCCCCTCGTCCCTTTCGTACACTCTTTCGAAACGCGAGGCGTTTAGAGTGCACGGTATTGATCTCTGCTCGCTCCCCTGCGCTGACATCACAGTGACGTCCCTCGCTGCTACTCAGTCATAGTCATTGGGAGATTATCGGGGGGGGGCATCATGAGAGGACGTTACTGCGTGGATGTCAGCTTAGATGTGACGTAATCACCTCCCCCGGTCAGGGATCAGTGCTTCCGTACTGCTTGCTCCAAGGACTCTGGGTGAGATGGTGAAAAATGCAGGTATTGATCCCAATGATCAAGACGTTGAGTTCATTGGTGCGACGGCTGGGGGATCAGCCCCCGGTGCAACATTATGCACGTTAATTAATAACCCCAGAAGGCGCACGAGGATGGGGTCATGTGTAATGTTGGTGGGGGCTGCGAGGTGAGTGCAAACTTACTTGCCCTTTCACCGATAAACAGACCTCCCTCTTGCCGAATAGGTGTGGCCTGGAGGATCTGACTTTGTCTCCTGCGGTGAAGTTTTACCCCCGTCAAGCAGATTGCAGTGTCACATAGGTCTGCTACTGTCACGTGCCTCTGGGACTCGGAGGTGACTTTCAAGTGATGTTTTTTTGGAGGGGGGGGGCCTGACAGCCTCTCTCATCCTTCCTCCTCCCTCCTGGATGAGGCTCTTGCCTGCATTCAAATGAACACAAAGCCTTAATGTGGCCTCCGGGCGGGGGGGGGGGGGG
>JAODJX010000015.1:9485120-9498314 GCA_026776945.1 Isichthys henryi
GGCGCGCCGCCGCCCCCCCCGCCCCCCCCCCCCCCCCCCCCCCCCCCCCCCGTCTCGGCGGCGCCGGCCGCCCCCCCCCCCCCGGGGGGGGGGGGGGGGGGGGGGGGTTGCGATTGACACCCAAACGTCTTGCCGGGTGCGTGCAAAGGCAGATGCCTTTCAGCTCATGGACGGTGATGGATGTGGCTTGTGGGTTTGTGCCTCGTGTAGCAATGAGTTACATACTCATCAAAGTACTCGTCATTAATTACCTCTGATCTGCATCCAGCATTTATAATGCAGAAACAAACACTATTAATTGTTGTGTTAATGGGGAATCTGCAGTAGTCTGTTGCCATAGATGCATATAGACTTGCCTGTGAATGTGTGTGGGGGGAGGGCTGTCTGTGTGTGTGGGGCTTTTCCTGACACCGTCTGTAAACGCCAGCCAGCTGGCTGCACGTGAGGCTGCAGTAGGTGGTGTTTATCCAGGGGACCGTCCGCTGCCTAACACTCTTACCCCTCTCCCCACTTGCCGGCCTGCTTGTGCACACACGCACGTGCACACACCTGCATGCTCAAAAAAAGTGTGCATATCCAGACATGCACATGCAGTTTCACTAGGCTTTCTCAGTACTCTGCAAGGAGCACCACCCTGGCTCCATCTCCCTCCCCCCCCAACCCTACTGGCAAGAAAAAGGAGGAAGTGAGACACGACAATCACTGAAAAAGCGCAAGAAACCGACATGCCTCCATTCTTCGGTCAGCTGGTATTCAGATCACCGAGGGTTTCATTCTGACATGCATAAGAGAGCATCAGCAGGTAATCACAAATTACCAGCCAGACATGGCACACGGCGCGTACCTTCAAAACACAAATTACCGGCCAAACACAAAATGACGAGTTAACTGTAAATCACAAGACTACCAACCAAACACGACACACACCACTCCCCGGGAAAACGCAAATTACCAACCGAACACAACAAATTACGGGCCAAATATGACAAAGAAAACATGGTACCCTTAAACCACAAATTACCAGCCAGACACGGCACACACATCCAGGATTCTCATCCTGCCCCGGGCAGCACTGACATACGTGAGCCGTGTCATGGGGATCTGCGGACCGTGTCTTCTGCAGGATGCATTGAATCTCCGCCATGCCGTCCAACCGCGTCGCATGCGGGGGGCCTCAGCTGTGTTTGGAAGAGAACCCAGCACAGACACACAATTTCTTTCTGCTTAACGTGGGGTCTAAAGACACCAGTGTGATGTTCGTGACATAAAGAAAATTCTTCGTTTTCCGGCTGCTTCCCATTGACCCGCTTTTGCTACCACTGCACAATTCAGTCAATTCCTGTCAAATTCCTTCCATATATAAAACATTATTCCCTGACTGTGAAGGAGAGGGGGACAGGCCTGCCATCTGTCTCAGGAGAATGAGGCAGATGATTGAGATTATTCATGATAATTAATTGCACAGTATAGATACAGGAATGGTTTTAGGTTCATGATTTATATGGTAATCTAGACTGAACCAATATGAGACCTGTGGCAGCACAAAGGTTTTTATTTTTGGCCCCAGTTGCAAACTTTTCTTTTGTTCCTTTTGTTTGTTTTGAAGCTTTATTTTTCTTGTTTAGTTGTGGTGCTGTGTCAGTTCTGTCCCATCCCTGTCACCCCTGAAAAGAAAGATCCTCTTCCCAATAAACATACCCATTGCTGCAAAGCTCCACATCACTCGGTCCCGTCTTCTGTCGCTCCAGGTTCTCTCATATTGATATCAAAGAATGCTTTCATGTTTGTCTTTTTTTGCTTTTCTGAATTAGACTGGTCCAGTTTCATAACAACCAGGGGTTCTGATGCCATAATCCAGTGGTAGAGAAAGAGAAAAAAAAACTGAAACAAACTGGGAAAATGATTGACTTACAACCTTGCTAATAGACTTAGATTTTTGCCTGTTTTTTGCCCTGTCATAACAAAATGGAAAAACATTTGTGTTTGCTGAGGCGTGTGTGTCCAGTATGAGAAGCGAAGCAGTCTGTGTGGGAGCCCTGTGAAAAACAGAAGCACTGTTGGTATCATGCTGAGGTCCACAAATGGAGCCTTTAAAAGACTGAACCACCGCTGGTACCACACTGAGGTAACAGAACCATCACTGGCACCACTCTCAGGTCCACAAATGGAGCCCTATGAGAAACAGAACCATTTCTGGTACCACACTGAGGTAACGGAACCATCACTGGCACCACCCTCAGGTCCACAAACGGAGCCCTATGAGAAACAGAACCATAGTTGGTACCATATTGAGGTAACAGAACCATCACTGGCACCACACTGAGGTCCACAGACAGAGCCCTATGAGAAACAGAACTATTGCTAGTACCACACTGAGGTCCACAAATTGAGCCCTATGATTAACAGAACCATCACTGGCACCACACTGAGGTCCACAAAAGAAAGACTGAACCATTCTGGTTGGTGCCTCTGTTTTTTAGCCTTTTCTTAAATGGAAGATTAAGTTTAGATCTGAGCTTAAAAGATTATGCCCTGTCTTGTGTGTCTGGAGTCTCTCCCTTGATATTCATCCCCCAACACACACTGTGCATTGCCCCTATTCTCTCTCAATGTATGTATGCTTTACTTCGAAAAGGTGAGCAAATTTACGGCCTACTCTCAGTATTCTGGAGGCGTCTGCACATTTGTTCTGCTTGAACTTTTCACCAACGCTCCAGCTGGAAATGTCTTGTTGTGGGTGTGGGGGGGGGGCATCTTTGATGTTATAGAGTGCATGGTCATGTCACCTCCTGGGCTGCATGCTGGTTCGCACACATGTTATGTTCAGTTGTGGCATGTGACAAGTCAGGGACAGCGGGGATAATCTCAGTCTCCCCTCCCATCACTCAGCGTGACTCCTTACCCTACAAATTATTTAGGAAATTGGTAATGATTTCCTATGCTGGTAGGTAGTAATAAAAACAAGCTTACTTCACAGAATGGTAATTAATCGCCGTACACTTACCAAGAGCAATAAAAAAGCTATTAGGTAAATACCCCTGTCATTAACCTAGCTTTGCTAATATGGGGGTTCAGCAAGACTTGATAAACAAAAGCAGCAGAGGCCACCGATGGAAATGCCCGTCCTAAATCGTTGTCGTTAATTACATCACTGGAGACCGCCAGGCTGAGCGTGCTGAGCTGAATGGTGGCTCCTTACTTCACTGGGCTCCGCCGGCACAAGTTCTGGGCGCGGGTTCCTCGTGTGGAAGTTACTCGCTTAATGCTCCCTCGTGGCTCACATGTCATCCATCCAGCTGGGGTCCGACATCGTTATTAGATCTTGGACTCCATTTAAATGTCGGAGTTGGCTCGGGAATCTAATTTTGACGTGAAGGGACAACGTGCATCCTCCCCCCATCCCCTGCTTGCTTCAACAATGGCCGTCCACTGCGAGACCGTTTACTGTAAGTCACTGCCCTCGACTACCAATAATTCCCCACTTCTTCAAAGGGAACAGTGGATGCCCAAAGTTGAGTCTAATATGGGAATAAAAAAAAAACAGGTAAGGGAAATCGAAAAACTATAAATGTGCTTGTCATCAAGTAATGAAATTGTCCTTGTAAGGAGAGGGGTTCAGGTTTGGGGCGGGATCACAGAAGCATTCGTACCTTACGGCGGTCCTGCCCCTACGAGGAGCTGAGGCTCGGAAAGCGATATTAACCCTAGATAAGCAAGTCTGTCTCTAGCAGAGACGTGAACGGCAGATAACTTCCACGCTCACAGAAACTCTTCTGAAGGAAAATTCTGGGTGCAAAACCACGATAAGGTCTGCCAGTCAGACACGACCATTTGGAGAACCGCTGAACCCATCGAATATGGCAACAGCATGACAGATATTCCAACAGATAGGATGTGTCTTTCTTCCAAAAATAACTGGGAATCAGACTCAAATGCATTCTCATAAGTCTTGTTTTTTTCCATAGTGTCAGGCCATAATGTTATTATTTCCATATACGCAACGCTGCAATTCACAAGAGGCCTCTCAGGATAAAAATATATTATTTCCCTTTCTTGCTGAATGCATTGGTTCCTCCGCTTCAGCGAATGTGCTTGGCCAACACCATCCAAAATCTCTTAAATATCTAGATGAAACATACATTCAGCCACAGAAAGAATCTTTAGAAATAAACAGCGAAACACACACAAATAGCTATTGGGTAGCAGATTGGTCTGTAGTATGGGAGGGGCTGAGTCAGAAGCCCCTCCCCCATGGCCTTCACCACCATTTCATCCCCTCCTCTCTGTAGTGTATAGAATACGGCCTTGCGACCGTGAAATTGATGTGATGAAAAACAACTGGGATATTTCTATGAGCCATTTGCTTTGCTATTATGGTGTCCCTCTCTTCCTCAGCGTGAAGCTCGGACGCCACTGTGATAGAGAACACAGAGCAAATTACCCATCCTCTATCTCAGGTTATCAGCTGGTGGACACCCCTCAAATACCCCAGCCTCCCCCCCCCATCAGAAAAGTTTCCTCCGTCTCCAACAACTGGTCTTTTATAACTTCAGTGAAAAGGCTGATTTTTTTTTTTTAAACACGTTCACAGTGGTGAGATGGTGAACGTCAGTCGCATGTGCATGTCGCTAGCGTCTCGTTAACATGGGGCTGGCAGCAGTTCTGTGGCATTTTAATGCATCCGCACATGTCGCATTGGACGACTGGACGGTGGACATGCTCAAACTGGGGGAGGCACGAGCGGACGCTGAGGTCAAGATCTGACACTCTAGGCAGATTCGCCGGCCTGACCCGTGAAACCTGGCAAGACGTCACTGTCAGACTTGAGCCCTTTGCTCCACCCCCAAACCGAGGTCCCTGACTGATGCCGCTTGGCCTGATTCGGGTTTCTGGCTACCCCCTCCACTGCCGCAGAGGAACGAGGCGCGAGAGGCAGCCGCCCGTAACCAGGTTTCCATCCGCCGTATCATTTTTCCTGATGTACTGACGATTTGCCAATTACTCCCTAATTACTCTCATCATCTGGCTGAGCGTGTGGATAGCCAGCGCTGATTAATCCAGTTTACCGAGCTGACAAGAATTCCGATTGTCACGCCGATTTTGGGGTGGGGGTGTCGTCGGCAGCTGATTGCGATCCTGTGATAGGGGGGAAGATCTCTGAGAGAAACGGCTTTGATGTTCTAATCACCCAAAGATGGCGCCTACCCCAGTGGCGTTGCCGTGGTGAGTGTTTGGGTGGCCCGGCGCCCGTTCGCCGAGTCAGCCGGCGACAGCGTGTGGGCGGGGCATGTGATTGAGGATGGCTTTCATGCATCGCAAGGCATACAATTAGAGGCGAGGCCATGGGAAGAGGCCCAGGAAAATCACTGGCTATCATGCAAATTCTGTGGCAGAAAAGCGACTGTGTGGAAACCGAGTCAATCCAGAGACAGAGATGAGGGAGCTTTGATATGCAAATACAGCGACGCGTCAAAACAGTGATGGACACACCCTAATATACCACCTACACCATCAGTGCTTTAAAGGAGCCGTGCAAGACTGGCGATAAACGCATCACCGGAAATATATAGTGCAGAGCGAGGTGTCACATCTTCCTATATTTAAAAAAATGGATGATGCAGGACGCCCTCAGAGTATGAAGGGAAAGCACAAAACTGTCTGGGGTGTAGTGACCACGCGTGTTCAGATGAGCCGCACCACAGCAGCCAAGCCGACCCGCTCCATCCTGAGCCACTGAAGGGCCCGTATTCTTCTCTTCCTCTCTCTCCCCTCCTTTCTCCCGCTCCGGTTGTCACCCGGGATGGGCGGATGGTTTGCCGGCGGAACGGCCCAGTACAACGTGGGTGATGACTGTGCTGTGTGCTCCCAGCTGATCCTGTTCCTGCCTTGACGGCTACCCACAGCGGCCGGACGACTGATGATGAAAGCACTGTCTGTGGAGGAGATATGTGGAGGGTTGGGGGGGGGGGGGGGATGGCGTGAGGGTGGCTGTGGGCTGTGGTTCAGCTCATGTCCATGTGGACCAAAGGAGAAAAAGCAGCATTTCTCTCGCGCCCTGTGACAATTAGCCAGCCTCCACAAACGGCAACGTTTCGCAGAAGTGGATCTAAACATCAGGACTGTAATAGTGCCCATATAGGGCAGAACCCTCGGGGACGTACACCACACTCCTCCTAACCCGAATTGTCACCCAGGGAGCTCAGCTGAAACCACAGACAAACTGCGTCACCTCCAATAAAAGGCGGTTCCGCTAAAATCGAACAGAACCCTTTTATTTACATGTCCGTCTCCACCTGCAGTTAAGATTAAAGTACCAGGTCCCACTTTCAGTACCTGTTTTTCTGCTTTTTCATTTTCTCCGAGGGAGACTTCAGGGTTTTTCAAAGGTTGTGAATGATCAACCCCCTCTTCTCCATGTTCCTGAGCTTCAGCTTACGGTTGTAGTGTCCTGACAGGGGACCAGGCCTGGACCCTGTTTCACAGAGAGGGATTTCTTGCTTATTGTTGGATTTAAAGTAGTCTGGGCTAGATGCAAGTGAACAGAGATAAAGTCCATTTAAACTGGTGTACCTTAAATCTGACAAGCTATCCAGCAAAAAACAAAACCCCTGGGATCAGAAGATGTGATTGTTGATAACAATAAGTCATACCTGATTTGTTTCCAGATATTCACCACTCCTGGATAAAAGATCTGACTTTATTCGTATTATTATTATTATTATTTTATGCCATGAAGCTGATGGCGACAGACAGCGTTAATCTTTCTGTGTCCTGTGTGGGTCTTCCAGCTTCCCAAAGACATGTTCCTTGTCATGACAACCATCAGGACATCCCCTTCCTGTTATCATGGTTCTTCAATCATACAGCAGCAACTATTTGAGCTGCGCCAAATCCCAGTGACGGTGGAGAATCCATTACAGGTATGGTGCTGGTAGTTTTGATGGATACCGGACTCACTGGTATCTGCATCCCAAGCTGCTCACTGCGTGTATCACTGAGGAACATACCATGATGTCCTTGCCTACCACTCAGTTTGCAGATCGCTGACTCCATGGCTGTAAATGGAAAAAGCCTGCAATCAGACAGCTCACAGTATCCGTCCTGCGAGGGGTCTTGCTGCTGAGGGGACGCACCACCAGGACCGCCAGGGTACAGTGTCCTGCCATATGAGCCTTAAGTCGAACCGAACAGCTCCCCGTGCCCAGGTCTTAAGATATTTTCAAACAGCGTAAATTAACAGTGGAGCACACAGATCAGAAACCGGGTCACTGAGCTCTTTTCCCTGGTAATTTTTGCTGTGGTGTTCCTCATCACGTCAATCGTCTGGCCCCTGGTGCGACAGGGCCCGCCATGGGGCCCGTGGTGTTTCCAGGTCAGCCTTCCCGCTCTCTCCAAGCCACCTCCTGTCACAGAAACTAAACAACATGCTGCACTTTCGGGATCTGCCTCTTCCTCAGTAGTGGCCCGTGCTGCCCCGCCACATGCGGTGTCGGCCCCGGCAATCCCACACGGGCCGTGTCGGCCCCCAATCCCACGCGTGGAGATTCGGCCCACCAATCCCACACAGGCAGTGTCAGCCCCCAATCCCACGCATGGGGATTCGGCCCCCCAATCCCACACAGGCAGTGTCGGCCCCCAATCCCACACAGGCAGTGTCGGCCCCGGCAATCCCACACAGGCAGTGTCGGCCTCCCAATCCCACGCGTGGGGATTCGGCCCCGGCAATCCCACACAGGCAGTGTCGGCCTCCCAATCCCACACAGGCAGTGTCGGCCTCCCAATCCCACACAGGCAGTGTCGGCCCCCAATCCCACGCGTGGGGATTCGGCCACGGGAAACACCACAGCCAGGGACTCCTCCACAGTGTCTTCCCCCAGCCCTGCTTTGTTTTGCTTTGCTCCCTCAAAATGAGCATTTTTTAATTCGAATTTGTACTCGATATGCATGTTGCTGCCTTTTTACTGTATGCCTGGCACAGACATAGCTGCTCTATAATCCTGCCTTTTCACCAGCACTCATTCACCGTCACACAAATTCTGCTCCTTCTTACTTCTCGAGCATGGCAATCTACAAAAAGATGATATTTTCATTTAATTTAACTGTAAAATGGTTCACAGAGATTAGTGCCATTGGGGCAAAATCGATCATGGTCTCAACCAGTATGTTGAAGGTTGGCAAAGAAATTATGTCTCCCAAAAGATGCTTTTTTTGTTTAAAGATATTTTTTTTCCTTGGGAGGCAATAATTTTGACATTTCCTTCACTGTCATAGCTATCAAAGCAGTCTTCTAATTCAATGTGTTATATTATAGACAGCCATGTTTAAATGGACACAATCCCACTGCCTGAGATGATAGCAGAAAACCACTTACACCCAGCAGATTGTGAACAGCAGGGGATGCGAGGACACCTTTGTAGGTACCGCTTGGAACCCAGGTCTATAGCCTACTAACGCAACAAAACTGTAGGAATAAATGTGACCAAACTGCAAGGTAAGCTTATCGACACCTAAATAACTGCGTGCCTTCGGGAGTGTGGTAATACATCACAATTCGCGGGATAAAAAAACACGAGAATAAAAATGTCATTTTCAATAAAAAATAATTCAATTATGCGCCGGTTTTGTTTCGGTTATCTTAATCTGCCGTGAAGAGGACGATCTGATAAATGATTCAACGTGAGTCACAGGCGTATGCCGGTACAGAAAATGCAGCGGGGGAATCTCAGCACGACAGCTCTAGTCTGGGTTTCCGCTGGTGAAATTGTTTTCAAGAGCTGTCTTCATATGCGATCCGGTGCCACCGCTGCCGCGACACGGCTGCAAGGAGCCGAAGGCCGGCGCCGAATGGGACGGATCGCGTGATCCATCATTCGCCCCGCTTTAATAAGCGGCCGTCCCAACATTGCTCATTTCAAAATTCGCTTCTTTTCTTAAAAGTCTCCGTGCGATTAAACATTTAATGATCATTCCGTAGTTTTCTGATTTCCGGAAAGAATGGTCAGATGAACTTAAACTGTACCAGAAAAGTAACGTAGTCTATAACCGAACTGGCATTTTAAAAAAATCGTATAGGATGTCAAAAAGAGCCTGTTATCAAAGGTACTCCCCCCCCCCATTCTCTTTACGCAACCAGGAGAGGTAATTCGTGATAAATGGAGGTGGAACAAACTTTTTATGCATCTCCATTGGAGCGTACAACAAAAGGACCTGTACGTGTTACTGACAGATGGCACGTCTTGGAGGATAACAGCAATACTCTTCGCATCGGGAGAGCTATTTTAATGTACACAGATTTACTGTATGCTACATTTAGTAACGTCAACATCCAGTCTAAGACAACATCATTTAAGAGGCGTTCGCACTTGCTAGAAACGGCAACAGACATCCAACGGATGTTTGTTAGATGGCGACGGAGTGTTTTCAGTAACCACGCAGACGTATTGTTGTTCCTTGCCGTAGTTACGTTTAGTACACACGGCGTGTTGACACTATACACTGTGCTACTTGCCGGTAGACTGTAATGGGCTGGGGATAAAATGATCTTCATTAACCTAACACCATCGATTCATTTCACTTCCCCGCAAAACGACCTGACGTATATATTATATCTTTTTTTAACGCGTCAGACCTCTTCGGGGATTAAATGTAAATGGAATTATGGAGAGACATATGAAAATAGATAGATACAAATGTAGTCTGTAATTTGGATTGGGGCACGACCTCAAATGGGAAAACGTGACAAATTTGAAATATGGTGTTAGACCAGTCAAGTTCACAATATGCATTAATAAATCGCCAGGTAAATCGCAGTGCATCGAGAGGCGAAGCAGCAGCACACTTCCTTAAACATCATCCGCAGCACTTTCTGTGGATTAGCACATTACGTGCGTAACACGAACTCGTGAATATCGTATAAATAAACAGCGCTGACCGACGCGGTACCATTGGAGGTATTTCAGTACTCCGATCCGGCAATTTCAGGAAACCTGTCTGCGAAAGAGGGAACGATAATATTCGTGCATTTGCGAATAGACGCACACCATTATTTACCTTGAACAGTTGCCATATAGACACGTGTTTATGATGGTCAAAATGTTGCATCGACACCTGTTTCTGTTTTTCAGTTTTAAAAAAAAATTCTGTGTAACCAGCCGAGTAAGTATTTAGTTAATATAATACTAGGCTAATAATTCACATTCCCAGAAAAAACGAGGTTAGCAAGATGTTCACTGTGACTTAACAGTATTCGCATAGTAACCGACCAAAATAACCCCCGTCTCCGCCTATGTTTAGCGCATACATTTTCAAGCGCTGTCCTGTCTTCATATTGAAATCCGCCTACATACAGTATGTTATTTGCAAAATAAAATATAAGCTACACTATGAATATTTAAATTCTGTTGCGGCTTTCGGTCATGCAGAATTGGATTTTCGGCTGGATTCCTCTCAACACACTGGCGGCGCCTGTAAACCGCCTTTGAAATGTATTTAATATCAAAGGTGCTAAAATTGTGGAAAAATGTTGGACCGAAGATTTACTAGGCACTCGGCAGACCCCGCCTGTTGGTTCGCACGTCATTGATGAGTACTAGGGAGGGGGGAGCTTCACAGAGTTACTCCCCTGCCTACTTTTAATAGCTTTGTCATGTGACGGCGAGCGGTTGTAAGACAGGTGCCTCTAGTTCATTCCCAGTAAGGGGGGCAGTTCCCTGAGTGAGCGCAAGTGGCGGAGCGGGTGGATTTCCTCTCGGCAGATTTTGACTCTCCGAGCGCCATTCAGTGTCTGGATGGCGTGGGACAGGTGTAATCAGGACTCCGTGTGGACGGAACTGGAGGTGAGCAGCGCGCCCCGGCTCTCAACTGTTGGTCGCCAGTCAATTTAGCGAAGATGGACCACGGAGTGTGCAGCGCTAGTGTCGCCGATGCCTCGCATGATCTGTGCATTTTATCCCGCAGTGCCGAAGACACGATGAGGAAATAAATATAATACAAAGCGTAGGAATATAAGGAGCGGAGGGAAAGTAAAACGGCTCTTTTTTTCTTTTTCCCTTTTTGTTGTTGTCACTTTGCAAATGCGCTGTTTCCTCACCGTATGATTGCAGTAGCGGTATACAGTGCAGCGTTGCGCCTGAGCTGGCTTGTGGCTGTCTCCGTGTGCTGCTTATGGTGCCTCGCAATTGGAAAGTATGTTTACATGCCTACGGGAGTCTTTCCATCTGCGGTTTGTATCCTCCGTGCGAATAACGTGACACGAAAGCGATCGCGAAGTCTTTCCAGTGACACTTGGTGCGGCGGAGTGCCAAAAAATATTTTTAAGTCGGGATCTGTACAGTGCAACTTTTTATCACGGTCGGCAGCGATCTTACAAATGGCCACTTATTCATTTAAAAAAACGAAGAAACGCATGTTTTATTATTCTGGACGGCGCTGTAGAACATCATCTACAAGGGACTGAAAATGTCAAATAGTGTCATTTAAATATAAAGCGTGCCCTGGTGGCATTAAAAATGTCCCTACTTTGGTAATGTGGTAAGGAAACGACAAGGTTTACTATTCGTTTTCGCCATACCGAGAGAGGTATTCTCCTGAAATAAAGCTGTTTGCAGGTTGTATGGCATCGCGAAATAAGGGTAAAAATACTTCAGATGGTCTTAATGCTGCGGTATACAGTGTCCTACCATCCCAAACACACATTACGGCGCATCATCTGTAGCCTAAAATCTTGGGCTTGGGTGTTATTAATGTTACAGTGTCCGTATGACCAGTGCCGTATTTGGCATGTGGTCAGTGGAATAAGTTGGCTTGTTATCTGCATGATGTTCATTAATTATCGCCTTCTAAGCGGAGATATACGGAATAACATTATCGAGACCGACGCCTGCACTGTCGTAACTGTGCTTTTCATAACAGTTGTTCCTTTTTTGGACAGTAATTATAGTGTTTCGTTTCGTGCAACATTATTTTGTGTTTTGCGGACAGAACCCATTTTCCCCCAAAACGTGGGATGTGACGCTTCCATCATCGAACGTTTGCATCGAAAAGGCTTTGTATATTTTCTTGCCTTTTTTGCGATAGAAGATCAGTGCTTTAATTGCCTTCAAGTCAATAAGTCTGCCTTGATGAAAGCAAGCCCCCCCCCAGTGGCGGAATCAGCTCTGCTTACGTCTGGTGGTGTTGCTGAAATGGCCACTGGTCCAGCAGCAGGCATTGTACTGGTTGAAGTGTAAATCACGCAGTCTAATTATTAAAGGCTGCCACAGTGAGGACTGTCTGGCAGCTCCGCGGTGCTCGTCATCTGGCCGCAGCCCCGCTGCTATATGCGACCTCCGTGCGAGTCGTTTTGGAGCTCCGCGAGTACATCCACACCTCCTCCCCGCCGCTCCATTAGTGTCCTTAGAAGAGGCCAATCAGAAGACTGAATGGAAATTTTCCTTTTCAGGAAATTTTCCTGTATACATAATATAAAATCTTTTTTTAAGTGCCCGATTTTTTTTATTATTATTATTATTTCTCAGTGAAGTGATGTCTTCTTGTTGCTTTGGTGGGCTTGTGGGCCACAATTAATCAGCATCTAATCACAGCCTAGGGGCAGACTGTGGCTCGGGTGGTGAATGCGCACTCTGGCATCGGCGATTGCGGCGCACACATAGCGGCTGAGCTGCCGGATGCCTTCTGTGTCCCTGTGTATTAGCTAGCCTGCCGTCCTGCATGCCTCCTACATGTAGCTACTGTCCCCAGCTGAACTTTCACCCCATTTGTGCCGGTTGATACGCCAAGCCTCCCCCCTTGAAAACATTTGGCTGGGCAAATAGTGGCGAGGCATTCCGCGTTCGAAATAAACCCCCTTGAAGGCGAGCAGTGCCAGCCACGGGTGTTGGAGGAGTGCGAGATTCGGGGACCTTTCCCTTGAAGATAACCCAGGTCCTGTCACGAGGTGACAACTGCAGCTGACATCACACCAGCTGAGCATGTGTTGTGTTTATTACACAGCCGCTATCCCCCCCCCCCCCTTAGCCTTTGTCACATGTGGTTCAGCCGACGATGATGTGACGGCCAGCCGCACACTCCTGGGGGGCATGCTACCTGTGGGGTGGGGAACACCATACATGACACACACATCTCCCTATGTGTGTGACGGTGCATTTTGACCATGAGTGACCCTCTGGGGGGGCATCCGGGGAGAGGGGGTGGGGG
>JAODJX010000015.1:9533311-9545583 GCA_026776945.1 Isichthys henryi
CTCTGTGGAAACTACTGTCTTGGCTCCGCCGGCCCCCCCCACCCCCCCCATGCATGTAATTTAACAGTCTGTGCACTGGGGGAGGGAGTATTTTCCCTGTCTCCCATAAATCTGCTCTTGGTCTCTTCGATCTGTATCTGTTCCCTCAACAAAGCAAACTTCACAAAAAGAACGGTACAAAAAAATCTGCGTTATCGATCCCCATCACGTTTTAAGCTATGTTGTGTTCAGGGATCATTACTGTGAAATAAAAAGAATATCGAAATCATTATTAATATATTTTTTTAATTGGCTTCGGTTTTGTTAAAACCACCTAGTGTCTGTCGTGAGGCTTCTTGAAATTTAGCTGGACACAGCTCACTGTTTTATAAACGAGATAAGCTGTGCTGCCAGCCGTCACCTCTGCACCATGGCAGCCGTGACGTCTCTGTGCTCCGGCAAATCTCTCTTAGCGTCTCGGTATGTCGGGCAACGTGTGAGACTCCCTCAGCGGCATTCTGGCTTCCGTGGTTCTGTCGTCGTTCCGA
Source organism: Isichthys henryi (assembly GCA_026776945.1). Classification (NCBI taxonomy): domain Eukaryota; kingdom Metazoa; phylum Chordata; class Actinopteri; order Osteoglossiformes; family Mormyridae; genus Isichthys; species Isichthys henryi. Next base: position 9,533,839 of record JAODJX010000015.1, read on the forward strand.
GATGTCAGTTGTCTGCTTTTCCGTGATCAGTCTAAGCTCGTTGCACCTGTGGCGGAGTGGGGGGGGGGGGCGTATCAACTGACAGCGCATCTCCGTTACCCCAAAGTTTTTGTTACATGTTGATATATGCTGATCACGAAGACTGTCGTTTAAAAAAAAAAACCGCGATAATAACATTAGCCTATGCAAGACTAATTAATTGAAAGTTCTGAGGCATAACATGTGCACAGCTACCAGTAATTTAGTTTTAGGAACATTTTTTTTTTCCTTGGGATGGGGAAGTTTTATTGGAGAAGATCTATCCGGTAAGAGGTGTGTTTTTTTTCACTGACAGTGTGTGACCGTCTTTCTCTAGTAAAGCCACTGGTCTGTATAATTCCATCTGAATAATTAAAGTTAAATGATACAATTAGATCTAGGTAATGGGGATGAGTACATGGATTATTGAATGCCAAGAACAAGGATGAGGAGGCCTCTGACAGTAGCAGACTACTTATGGAGCACGGAGAGGGGATGGAAGGTCTGTTGATTCACTCCTTTGCATCCTTTGATTTGTGGGCTCCACGCATCATCTAAAACATGGGCTCCTTCCTCTTCGCTTTTTCTCAGAGTGCTGCAGATAATCCGATAGAAAAGGCAATTGCTTTCCAGCCGGTGTGCCGAGTCCCGTGTCTGAGATCTCTAACCACATAGCCAGCCAGCCGCCAGCCCCCCGTTACGCTGCCCAGAGGTGTCGCAGAGGACGCCGCGTGTCACCCTCCCTGGCCGGCATCGTTATGTGAACTTCATAGCTAAAATATCATCCGTGGTTCTTATTTTAATTTGAACTTCATCCCTGAAATATCATAGACAGCCATCGTTGCTGGGCAAACAGCAAATATAGAACGAGGGCCACTGCATTTGTGACACAATGAGCATTATGCAGCATGTGTGTTAATGCAAATATCAACTGTCTCAAGTGACGCTGGATTGTTGTTGATTGAAGATCAGCAGAGGGAAGGGTGTAAAAGAACAGAGAAATTAATAGCGTAGCTCACATTGAAGTGATAACAACATACTCTCCACTGTGTGACCTCAGGCAGGAGTTAAACTCTAAACCTTACATGTGTAGCAGGAATTCTATCTGCTACTGAGTCTCAATTGAAGGACTTTCTGACTGTCCGCTGTAGATAATGATCAAGTCATTATAAGGAAATGTTTATCACTTGTACTGCGGCAATCTTTTATTTACATTTTTTAGAGTAATGAGGAACAGAAGGATGGTATTATTTTTTCCTTAAACCATCAACTTTGTTACGGAACGTGTTCCTCTAGATAATTAATGGCTATAGATGAACGCCGGCTGATTGAGCAAGTCATCCCTCTATTCTCAATCACCATCTGGTGTGTGTCCACAGCAAAAATGCAGCACTAATTACTCTGTACGTGCCAAAGACATTCGTACCTTTCCGAAGGAAGAAAAAAGGAATACAAAGGAAAGTCGGGATCAAACGAATTAGGCATAGGGTGGGAATAATAGTAAATAAATGAACTTTAGCTGAAAACTGGTTTAGCTTAGATGATGCTGTCAGACCCAAACTCGTCACTCCAGGGCTAGGTCTCTGGGGACTCGGGCTGACAGGGGGTGTAACTACACGACCGAACTTCTTCTGCTCTCGAAAAGCCCCAAGGAAAAGAAATGGAAACTTACATGATTTAACAATTTTTTTTTCTTCCAACTTGACAATTGCCACGAGCCTCGTACATAACTGTGCTTTGGCTTCTTGACAGCAAGACATTTAGAGCTTGTGAACAAATTCGACATGTCGATAGTATGTGTCCGTTGAAAACTAATTAGGATGAGTTCAAAGTTTTCGCATTAGTGCAGAAAGGCAGTTTTAAGAGAGTGAAGTTGTCAGTAGGTCACAGATTGTCCAAACCATGTGGCGGGCTGGTGACCTGTCGGAATGTTCCGGCTGACTTTGTTCAAACCGAATGTACAGCAAAGGACTGTCAAGTTCTCCTGCTGTACGGGACTCATAGGACCGAGCTGACTAGCCGAACATTTAAACACGTCCACCTGGTTTTATCTCCGCTTTGCAGCAGACCCCAGCATGCATTGCGCTCCTGGTGAAGATAACCTAGAGTGGGGGATGTGGGCTCTGGATCTGACCATCACTAGACACGTGCTGGTTTTTATTCCTGCCGAATGCATAGCTAATTAGTCTGTGGTATTGGGCAAATAGCCCCATTGAAGTTGCATTGAAATTTACGCATGGTCGTTCTGTTATGATAAACCGAATTTTTGGCTTCTGGGGGAATGCTTAAGTACATGCAGTAGAGACCTGTAAAAATGGTACATTTAGCCTTTTAAAACAAATCGCAGCCTGCAATGAATCATCAGCTGCTTAATGGTGAGACGGAAAATGTTTCCTTTTCTTGGTATCATGAGTCCAAATGGTGTTCTAGTGTACGATTTCAACCCACAGGAGTAAACAAGGAAACCAGCCATCAGTGATGTTCTGGGTGGATACAGAATCAGGACTGGATGTTAAAAGAAAGAGTTTCTGAGGCGGCTATGCCAACACAATGGCATGTTTAGTAAATATACACAACATCCATCCTAGTATATATCCCCCGTTAGCATTTCTCCTGTAAGGGGTTACAGTGATCCTGTAGTTTATCTAAGGAAACAGGGCACCAAGCTGGGGACAGCCTTGTAGGGGATGCCAGTCCATTGCAGTATATACAACATGAAAATAAAAAATGGTGTAAAACTTTTAAATTATTTAAATTGTTGGGTTTGTTTTCAGAACCGGAAGAGGGACACCTATGGCTGTCACCAAATGTCAGCATACATCTGTCACTGCTGCATTTTGACAATGATTTTACTCTGTTAGTTGTTATTCCAGAACCAACTGGGAAAGAGATGCATGCTGCGAGTCTGAAGATCTCGGACACGCAGAATATAAAAGCCTACACTCGGTAGCTGTTAATCCCGAAGCTATTTTTACCTATTTGTAACTGGTATCCGAAATTTTTTGGCCTTCCAGTGGGTTTAGAGACCACAGCCAGTACCTGTGGTACAGAGTCTGTCGTGACTCGTCGCTGCGATTTGCTTCCATAAATGGAAATGCGCTGCTGGTTACTGTCTAAATAAAAGTCTACATCCTAAACCCGTAGTCAATGCACTAAAGCTGATTTCTTCATAACATAACGCTACATGTTGATCATGAGTGTGGGACCTTCTGAGGACGTTTTAAACTCTCCTTCTTGGGCTTTTTGACAGCTCACATGGCATCTGTTTTTAGGTTTTGGGAGAAGGAATGTTTGTGAGGCAGGTTACACTGGATCAGATGGTGTTGTTCTGTGTGACCCTTGACCTCAGACATGGCGACTCTGCTACGAGTGCAGTGGGTCTTGTCACACCTCTAAGATGTCAAAATATCAGGAATGCAAAAGGCAAGTGTACCACTTATCAAAAGGACTTTGGGTATGTGCTGTAATCTAATCTCACCTTACATACAGTGAGCTGGAGTTGATATTGCTGTTTTTATGCATGCTCCCATTAAAGGACTGAAGAGGAATACCTACAGAATGGTATTAAAGTAATTTATGTAACTTTTTAATCTAAACAAATGCAAATAAAATGAGAAAGCGCAATGTCAAGGCCGCCCAGTGCTCCTCCACTCTCGTATTTGTTGCGCTGATAATTTGGATCCGAAGTCAGCGCTTCTAGGGTCAGATAACACTCAATCAACCGAGCCAGAAAATGCTCTGCAACATGTAGGAAATAAACGTAACCCTAAAAGAATACAGACCGAACTCTGTTTTGTTTGGCCTATTGAAAGCCTGAAGACTAAAACCATAATAATGCAAATTCAGACGATAACTTCAAAATACACCAGCATCCGGACTGTAATTACTCTTAAAAAACGCTACGCATTAATCCACATGGTAATCACATAATTAAAGCACTGTTTTATGGGCTTCATAATCTGCTGTGACAAGGCTTAAAATTCAATTAACCCTATTTTAACATTTGTTTTAACTCGTTCTAGAAGGCCAATTTGCTAAAAACTTACTTCACTCAGAATAATTATGCATCGGAGGTAATTTGTTTCCGAAATGTGCGGCCATCGGTTGTTTATCGTAACGGAGCCTAGCGTGCCTACGGGTCACATCATATAGATGGTGCGGAGAGTGAGATATCCCACTGAGGGCTCATTCATTATCAGTGCAAGCAGAAATGACGGCCCTCGCTTCTAAAAATATCTCGAATACACGACTCGTGCTGAGGAGCACAAGCTGTTACACTGAAACGCACAGGTGCCCCGCCTAGCATCTTTTTTGCTGTATCACTTAAAATGACACAAAAGAGCATTTTCGGCCAGCGCACCTGACGTTAGGCCTGCTGACCCCCGTGAGCCTCCCCCCCCCAAGGACCTCCCTGGGCTGGCCCCGCCAACCGAGTCTCCTGGAAGCGAGCCAAGGATTCCACGTGTCGTCGGAATTAGCATTAGCAGCGAACGCCATTCTCGAGCAGATCAGGCAGTGTGAAGGACGCCTCATCCCTAGCAAACCCCCCCCCCCAGCCCGATCTTCACGGCCCCCACGTTCAAGCACGTTGTTCCCGGCACGTACAAGGGGAGAGTGGTGACTGAAGAGGCTTATGCGGAAATGGAATGCCTGCAAGCTGGCACGCTTAAGCGGCCGCAACTTTGCGGCACGGTTTGGTAAGACGGTGGTGGCGTTCAGGGGTGCGTGTGCTAGCTCACTCCCCCTAGGGTGTCTCTTTCTGTTCGTTTATTTTTAAAACATGCTGAAAGGGGACAATTATGCAAACAATCACATAAGGAATGCAAGGTCGCCAAGCCCCCCCGCCTGACTGTGACCCACCCTTTTACCTACTAAATACCACACCTGTGCCTCTTCTTCTCGTAGCGGGAGCTGCACTGAGCATCAAAAGCATTTTAAGAGGTTTCCATATAAAACCTGTCCTTTGATCGCTCGCTCAGCAGCAACACTGCATTATTGCGGCCGCTGGAAGAGGAAGGTAACCTTCTGAAGCTCTCCCTGCGCCAAGAGCGCCCGATTGGGATCGCGCGCGTCGCTTGGACGCCAGTCAAAAATTACGCAGGTGACGGCACGATGTTAGAGCCCCCTGCAATCTCAGGTTTCCCAGGGTGTGTCATAAAGCGTGAATGACAGCGGCGCCTGTATGCGGTAATACCGACCTTTGCTCTGTTGACGTTCATAAGGACGTTTGAGAACGTGTTGATATGGCTGTCATGTGTACATAGGATGAGAGTGAGCTAAACGCCTCCAGCGTGTGTCTGAACATAGAGGCGTGTGTGTCCCCGTGATCGGAAAGGCCGCCGGTTCAAATCGCAGGGTTGGCAGAGTGATTTCACCTCTGGACCCCTGAGCAAGGCCCTTAACCCCCCAGTTTTTCCAGGGACTGACTAACCCTGCCGCCTTGATTGCACATGGCTTTGGATAAAAGCGTTTGCTCAAAAGAAAAAATGTAAACATGTATACGACTGCAGTTATACCCTAATGGCAGTGACGTTTGTGTAAAGACTTAAAAAGTGTTAACAGGAAAGTGCTGTCGAATGCCTAATACCAGCCATGCTGAGGTTTCCCCGGTGACCGCTACCCAGAGAACGCAACCTTGCTGTTTCCGTTTCAAACATACTGCTTCTGGCTGACCTAGTTGCTGTGCCGGACAGCTGGGAACATCGCCTCACAATCGGCCTTTTCCAATATCTTTCAGAGATTCTGAAGGCTGCTGGTGGACTCCACTAACGATAAGAGCCTGTTTAATTAATGAACCTTGAACCTTTCTGCACATTTCAGGGATGCAAATTTACAAACATGCCACTTCTTATTAGGCAAGGTACTTTACGTCCGGTTCTAGATGTTGTGAACCAGGCGCTTCTCAGCGGAGATTTACCGATTACTGTTGATATATTTCGGAATGAGTCTATAAATAGATGGTAGAATTAGCATATGAAAAATAATTTTTTGTTATAAAGTGACTTTAAACCTTCCTTTATCTGTCTCTGCCCCAATTTTGTTGTATCTGATTGCAATGTACAGCACCTGTGGTAAGTTCTGCAAAGTTATGTTTGCGTACTATTGAACTCTCACCTGCAAATGTCTCGATACATACTGGAAGGTGGTAATTAAAGTTGTAAAAGTCTACAGTTGTAAAACTGTAAAGGATTCATATCAAAATGTTTAATATTTTGAGTATTGAAATGAGAACCGGTGCAAGATGATTCAGACCCACCTGGCGAGCTGTCAAACGGATCACGGCTGTTCTTCTGACTTGATCGATTGCCTCTTGTCGTGAGGATCCGTGCTGGCGTCTATTCCAGGCCTTTTCATGGCATCTTGACGCACAGGATGTCGCCGACTGAGTGAAGCACTCTTGTGCTCTGCATCGCTTAACTCGCGCTGAGGGCCAGGCTATTGTCTGACACCTACTGAGCGACACCACACTGGCAGTATGGCATAAAATTATGTTACAGTCAAGGGAAATGTTACTTGAACTTTGACCCTAGAACAATAAAAGAATTGCTTTTAAATAAAGAAAGTTACAGTTCAAAACAACTAAGGCACGACACTGATGTAAGATAAGAATTATCAAATATGTACAACATGCTTTCTGATGCAAACATCTTTCACCAAGCATTTTGTGTGATATGGGCTGGGATGTTTTATTTGTCTTTCTTTAATATGAAAAGAGTTCCACTTATTAACTGAAATGGTTGGAAATTGCAGTAGTATTCCAGCATGTACATATTTGGAATATTGCAGGTGATTTTGGTACTGTTGCCCTTTAAGAACTGAATCAATGAATAAATGAATGAATGAACTGGGTTGCCAACTTAGGCGTGCTGGCTGGCGTGAGATTTTCAATTCAAGACAAATGCATTTACATGTATTTAACAGTTTTATTATCTTGTAAATAGTGTGTAGGTTTTGCTAACTACCCTAGTGCTTCTTATGTAGCCAGTCTTAGGTTTATAATGGAATAATATAGATTTGCCCTAAGATTTCTTGCATGAGTGTCAGAGTCTGAAAGTGTGTCTGTCGCGCCAGGTGCGTGAGAGTTGGCAACCCTGTAAATGAAGGAACGAATAACTCGGAGATTCCCAAACGGAGGGGGTGACTATTTAACGGGGGTATATGGAAAGAGTGTGGAATTCAGTTACTGAAATGCAGAAATTACTGGCGAAATAAATCCTAAGGAAGCCTGTCAAAGGCAAATTGCGCTTAATTCCAACTGGAAAAATAATGACAACCGGCGTTATTGCAGTGTAGCGTATTACACTGATCAATCTACATACCGACCGGCGGGCTGAATGACAGGAGCCCTGCCGCCGCTTCAAGTAGCTGTAAAAATGCGGATATGGTGCTAACAAAGTGCTAAATGCTAAGGGGCAGCTCCCGGCCGCCCGAACAGCAGACCCCCTACGGGCGCGTGTCTCCCATGCAAATATGTCTGAATTCAGGTCAAAGTCAAAGCAAAGCGAGGTGAAGCTGCCTGCCGCTGTCTAACAATGTTGCTCTTTTGGATAAAAGTGTAATAATATACATATCATTATTAAATAACGTTATGGCCCCATCCTAGGTTGCTCTCTGCTTTGCGCTCATAGCCTCCAGGGTAGGCTCACGACCCCCCACAACCCTGAACTGGACAAGAGGATGGATGGATGGATGGATGGATGGATGGATGGATGGATGGATGGATGGATGGATGGATGGATGAAAATACTGTTATGATGATACTGGTCTGGTTTTGGGGAGGGGGCACTAGAGGTTTAATGAAAGTGCTGGAGGGTACAAAATACATTTGGGAACCATTGATATAACACAGAAGAAGCCTTGATGGTTATCTAAAATTAAGGTATGTTGAATTGATGCAGGGACAATTAATTCTAGCTTTTCCCACTACAGCTTGTACTATTAAAACCAAGTCATCCATACAGACCAAACAAAACCCAAGGACATTTGGTGGAGGGCAATGTTCAGGACGTATTCAGTGACTTAGTAAAACGAGAAGACCTGTAATCAGAGAATGTGCTGTTTAATTTTAAACTGAACTTTACATTTTTGATGCGGTAATTGATGGAGTCACTGTCAAAGAGGCTGACATCATGAATTACGGTGTAATTTTCCCAGCTGTGCCTTGAGTTTATTGACTAGGATACCAAAATAATTACCGAACCATGAAGCCAAGATTGTGATATATATCAAACATATCTTACCTCATGGCCCTGCCAGTTCTACGAGTCAAATGACAAGTTTTTAGCTGCGATTCGGAAAAGCACGCCATACCTCGTTTCGCGTCTATCATCTGAGTGCTCACAGCGTCATGTTTTGGATTTAGTGAGGAATTTTAAGATGCTTGGAAATAAATTGCATCTCGACAAGCTGTCAAGGTAGACTCCTTGAATCTGTTATGACTGTTTCCCCCCTTGCGACTGACCTAGTTTGAGCGGAGTTATTTGGATACACTGAAATACCATAATGTACAGCAGTGGTCTGATTCTAGTTTTATTGCACTGTTCTGTAAAAGATAAATGTTGGATCTACAAGCCCAATCTTTTCACGGTGCCAAGACAATAAAAATCTATCAAAATCTGGTTCAAAAGGCATAGTACTGTAATAAATATTGTGCTGGTAGTGCTGGTTGGGGGCAGTGAGGGTAAATGCACACATGCAGCCATGGTATCACGAGAATGGGCCCCACAGAGGTGAGGTTTATTCCACACAACCAGGGGGTTGCAGGGAATACAGAGGTGGAATACGTATGGGGATTCGCTTCCAAGGCGGAGATGGGATTCGCAGGGTGGCTGGAGACAGCTGCTGGCATCCTCACATGGTGCCTTGTTCACCTAGAGCATAGGGAGATGGAGACAGGAGATATGAAGTGGTGATTTCACCTGAAAAGAGAGAAATTAGTAGGAGATCATCTGCAGGAATGAATTGGCAGGAGGTAACACCCAATGCAGTGACCAGGGACTGACTTGGGGGGAGTTTATGAGCAGTGCGGATGCCAGGTGCGTGGCTGCAGTGGGTGCAGTCACGGGGGCGGAGGTCCAGTGCCGAATCTGACTGGCAGCCGCTGTCCGCGGTGCTGCAGGTCATGCAAACGCGGGCCAGACCCAGAGGTAGCATCATGACGATATTAACGTATATTTTATGTGCAATTGCATACTTAGAAAACACAAAATGGCAAAAAGATCTACTGAGGTATTATTCTGCTATAAAATTGGGAAAAACATGTACCACTTTTATAATAACACAATGGCATCAAACATGCAACTTTTTTTATTACATCAAAATATCAAATGCAGGACAGATGGGGGAAAATCAATATTTTTGTATGCGGTCAGTATACAAGTCATATTCAGTGGTGATTCACTGAGGCCGCAGATCTTTTTTGGTGGAATTCCATCCATCTTCCGTAACCGCTTGTTCTATTCTGGGTCACAGGGGGTCCAGAGCCTATGGGCACAAGGCAGGAAATAACCCTGGTACCAACCCATTGCAGGGCACACTCACACACCATGCACTCATACTTCATTCACTCACACTCCATTCACTCACACTCCATTCACTCACCTGTCATTCACTCACACACCATTCACTCACACTCCATTCACTCACACACCATTCACTCACACACCATTCACTCACACTCCATTCACTCACACACCATTCACTCACACCCCATTCACTTACCTGCCATTCACTGACACGCCCTTCACTCACACGCCTGTCAATCACACGCCATTCACTCACACTCACCATTCACTCTCATGGGCAATTTGGTATCTGCAATAACCCTCAGCACATTTTTGGACTCGGGGGAGGGGAAACCAGAGTACCCACAGGAAAACCCATAAACACACAAGGAGAATGTGCAAACTCCACACACATTGAGTCATGGCGGAAACTCGAACCCTGGTCCTAGAAGAGTGAGGCAACAGTGCTACAACACCATGCCGCTCTAGTGAAATTCCTTCCTTGCGAATTATTCTACAATCTTTAGACCTGTAATCAGTGTATTCTCCTTACCTACCTACCTTTAGACCTTTTGGTTTCTGTTTCCAAAGGTGGAGTGATTCAGGTCAGCTGAAAACTATTCTGTCACCTGATTTGAAACGGACATTTCAATCTTCTTGTGTAGCATCTTGTCTTTCTGTAAAATCCATTTTGGCTCAAGTACCAACATCTTAGGGGTGAAATTTCCATATTTCCCCGAGAAAAAAGTACACATACTTGTAAAGTCACAGAATGTTTTAGTCAACGTATATTATTTTGAGAAGAAGAAATAGGTCAGTATTTTTTTTTTAAATAATAGTTTTTCTTCGTGTTTTCCATGGGTGTGAATAAAAATTGAGTGTGCGGTATAAATGTGAAGAGAAGCAATGTTTATACTTAATGTTTCTTTAATGTACGAAAAACAAGCAAAAACTTTTTAATGTTTACAACTATAGAACAAAGATGTGTTTCAAAGTCAGCAGTTTTTACAGTTGGTGACTTGGCAGTATTAGTGAGTCAGCATAGCCCAAATCCAGGCTAATTCAAATATGTCGCTTAAGAAAAACTCATTTTGCGAATCAATTGCATATGCTACTGTGGGCTCCGTTTCCTCCATCTCCGTCCCGCCCACCACCACGAGGCAGAACTCCTCAAGCATCCGAGGGGAGCATGAATCAAGTTGCCCGGATTTTATGCTCCATAAACAGCCCCTGGGGTTTGGTAATATTCCCGAACATCATGACTTTACAGGTGACAATGCTTTCATCAAGGGTTTTGGGAGTGAGGCAGGGGGGGGAGGGCGTGGAATTATGCTGGAGAAAACGGATTCCGTGTGACCCATATTAATATTGGATGTGAATCAGACACTGCTTGGGCTCAAAAAGCGACTTGTCTGCTGATAATTTGCTTGATAAATTGCAAGCATTATTCCTTGTAATAGAATAGCATTGGGGTGGCATGCTGATGAGGGGGATCTATGTCATGACAGATCTGTCCCTTCCCCTGCTCCCCAATAACATCAGGCAGCGAGCGGTGATCTCTGGGGGGCTGGAGGCGTGGGCCAGCTGTACGGAGGCGCTGTTAATCAACCTGGAAATGAGGGACAGGAAGTTTGGGGACCCTGGAGCTGCTCTGATCAGGCGCTGCAACCCAAAAGAGATGTAACTAACTCCCAGGAATGGAGAATTCATTTGCTTACCTTGCCTGTCAGAGGTGATGGAAACCCCATCCTTTGGAGTGTTTTGAAAACCTAATGGAATCACTTAACGACTCAGATATTTCAATAAGGCATGAGTATTTATATATTTTTTTTTGGAAGTAATTTCATTTCCCTTGCAATTTGGAGGGTGCATTTTACGATATGACTGCTGAGCTGCAATGAGGTCAAGGCTGTAAAGCGGGGATGAGGGAAGTATGTCTGTCAAATTGGCTTCATTCTTTTGTTCTCTGAAAATAGCCCTGTGTTTCCCTGAGGTCAGAGTTCAAGTTAGTTTGGATATTAACAAGAAGCTAATTAATGAGCATTTTTAGATACCCATTGTACGACGCGGTTTTCAGAATTTTTTTCCAAACTTTTTCTGCTTGCGTTCTGTGTAATCATTGAGATTAAATAATCTGTGTTAGCAGGGTAGGAGGTTGGATGGATGAATGGATGGATGGATGGATGGATGGATGGATGGATGGATGGATGGATGGAAAGATGGA
>JAODJX010000015.1:9563278-9585030 GCA_026776945.1 Isichthys henryi
TACAATCAGGGAATCACACGTGGGAAACCAGGGGGCGTGGCACACGGGAGGAGCGGACGAGCGGGGCATGACAATATATATATATTTTTTTTTTTATTTTTTATTATAAGACATAAGAATAAGGCCGGTGTAATGGCTCATCGAGCAGCACTTTGGCCCCGTACCTCCCAGTTAAGGGGCTCAGCCCCCCACCCTGGAGTGTGTTTTTTTGGATACATTGGTGTCCTGTCACTGTGACAGACGTGGGTTTACAAGGGTGCCTAAGGGTGCACAGTACCCCCAAATTAATCATGTGCACCCTCAGGTAGAAGCCAATGACTCCATGACTGCAGCACTGATTTCACTAATTTCAGATGGACCCACGGTGATTTTGTTCTGGACCCAGTGCTCTGCCCATTTTTCTTACCCGACAAAAATAGCTTCCAAGTGCATGCGTACATCGACATCACATCACACATCTACAATGTTTGAAATTGTTTGCTACCCTTGTGTGTTAACATGGTTTATCTTAAATGTTATTCATATTTTAACTCGACAGTATATATTTTTTTCCTCTCTGAGACTTTAAATACAATAAATAACAACTAACAAGATTTATATTGTCTGGAACTAAACTTGTTTGACATTACATTCTTACCCTGGATTTACATTTTTATATATATATAATCCTGCTACCACACTGAAAACTATAGGCAGCAGTTTATGGCAGCATAAAATTATGTGTAAAAACTGCTACCCCCATTTAAAGTCTAGGATAGTTATTTTGATAGAATAAATCCTTATACAAATGTCCATTCAAAACTACGGGTGGGATATTTTGGCAAAGTGGCAAAAACCGACAGATATAACAGAAAATTCTGGCAAAGGCAGCAAAAAATGACAGAAGACCAGTACTGCACAGTTAAGTGGGTTGGTGTTTCTAAATTGCCTGTAGTGAGTGAGCGTGCGTCCTGTGATGGACTGGCATCTGGAATAGCCAGTCTTGTGCCCTCTGCCTTGTGCCCTGTGGCTCCTGGGACAGGCTCCAGGCTGGGCAAGCAGTTCAGGGAGATGAATGGATGATGGAGCCTTAGAAGAGAAAAAGTCCCAATAAAATAGGCAGAGATTTTTTTCTAATGGGTATGAAGCTTCTGCCATTTCTGTACAGAGTGACTAGTTAGCAGTTTTTGGACAGTTATAGCACCACAGCTTTTAAATTGACATTTAAAAGTTTGTTTTCCCTCCACATGCCTCCCTTTTTCCTGTTATCCTTTTGTCTTTTTTTTCTGTCCCTAAAGATGCTTCTTTTAGATAAAAGCTAAAATTGATTTTTGCCAAAGTTTGTCGTTCCTCTGAAGCAGAAACGACAGTGAAGAAGCAAAGTGTTGCAGGCATGTTGTCTCACTTCGGGCGCCCGCCGGTTTGTGGGTCACATTACAGGCGGGATGCGTGACACGGTAGCTGCAGCTCACGGAAGAAGAACAGGGTTAAGTGCATGAAATTGCCTGTCTCCAAAGTCGGTCATCCCGGCGAATTGGCTGAGCGTGCAATTTCCCCCAGGCACCGCTCTCGGGGTTAGCGCCCTGGGATGAAGGGTGCGAAGCCCCAGGGTCCGCACACATCCCTCAGATCCGAACCCGAACAGAGCGCCCGTCCCGTCCCCCGGTAGATCCCGACCAGACGCTGGCATTTATCCCGATTCAGCACCTGTGGCCAGAGACTGTGCAGTAATGAAATGTCTCATCGGCCCCGCGTCCGTTCGTAAGAGACGACTCGAGAGCTTAACTTAATCCTGGCAGCACAATTAAATATTCCGCTCGCTGGCATCATTATCTGAGCACTTAAAATGCAAATTAAAAGACAGGCAAACTCCTGTAATGCTCCCCGCTTCTCTCGTTTACAGCGTCGGGTCTGGCGGGGGGGGGGAGAGAGAGGAATCCGTACGCCATAATATGAACAACTGCAGGGCTTGGAGCTGGTGGTGTCCGACGAAAGCCAGAAAAGCAACGCCAGTCTCTCCCATTTCAGTTTTTCCTCTGAGGATTCGAAAATGGGGGGAAAAAATATAATGTCTGTTTCTATCCATTTGACCAGCCAAAGGCAACATCAACTTTTATATATTTATTTTCTTTTACCCTGAATGCAATCATTTCAGAATTGATTTTCATGGCTGAGAGAGAAATAATGGGAATTCTTCTAATGTAGAAAATGTATGTGTTCCTTTTGGTTAACCAATATAGACTATATTTCAGGCTTGTCAGATGGAGAGAAAAAAAATCTCTCATCTTAGCCAGCCCTTTTTTCCTGTTTTGAAATGACAAGTTATCGTTTTAAGGAATCAATCGTATAATTTTATTCTTTGCTTTGGGAAGCAAGGAAAGGCTTTTATTTATATTTTACCTTTATCTATGTTTAGGGCAGAAATCTGTACGGGCAAGTGAATCATTTTTTCGCATGGCACACAGCAAATCACAAAAGCAACCACATTCTGGGTGTAAATTGCCGGGTATCAGGCAGTATAAGTAGGTTGCAGATGATTATTTGCCACAAAGCTAAGATGGGATGCCGAATTTTAGGTGATTTCACCTGTCGCAAATCAGACCTGATACAGCAGTCGGGTCCTATAAGAGCCATCAAAGGTGTCTATCTTGTATCTGCCCAAGGTATCCACCCCGTATCTGTCATAAATATCTGCCGTGTATCTGTTGTAGGTATCCATCATGTACCTATCAGAGCTATCTGTTATGTATCTGTCCCAGCGATCCATCCCGTGTCTGTCGAGAGGGTCCGTCTTGTCTCTGTCATGCATCTCTCCTGGGCATCCATAACATGTCTGTCAGAATCATCTGTCATATATACGATGTCACCGGTCTTTGGCCGGAAATCTGCAGGCCTCGCATTGTTTGCATTTCCCTCCCATTCTGCAGAAGCAAAATTTAGGTTTGCCCTATGCTCCCTTGACCCCTGCAGGTGACCCGTTGTAGGGGTTGAGGCAGCACCACAGACAGTGGACGGCATCACGGACAGCCGGTATCCTCATTCATCATTCCCCACCTCCTCTGCACCGCAACTGCCGTTGCCGTCCATTCCGTTTCTTATTACCCTGGAGACAAGTCGTTGGTTATCAATGGCGCTCCAAGCACATGGATGAGAGCGATTATTGATTGACAGATGATAAGAAGGCATGCTAGCCATCACTCAGACACCTCTGTCCCAGCATTCGTGGGAATCCGAAGTCATAAATCATTAATTTCTGTTTGCACAGCTCATCACGCACCTTCCTCCGACTGCTAAATGGACTCTGGGCCGGCTCCAGCGGCGTGGACGAAAGCGGGCCGAGTCAGACAACTTTGAAAATGTCTCCGAAGCACACCTGAGGTTAGTAATTCACAGAGGGTAGATCATTCTTAAGTCACCGGGGCTGTCATGACTACGAACCAAATGTATGCCCCAGAATACACTTAAAATGGATTTGATAAATGCAAGAAAGGGAGAAATTGAAAGGCATTAAAGCGTAACCGTTTTATCACCAGATGTTCCCAAATTTAGACATGTTTGTGTCATGCATGTCAATCACAGGACATTCCTCGCTGAGCAAGTCCCGCCTCTGACGAAAGCCAGTGTTTGTGGAGGTTCTGATTTGCACATGTTAAACAGTCCAAGTGTCAGAAACAATTAGAGGCATGAAGCAGGGGGTAGCAGAGGAACTGATCCTGAACTTAATACTGACACGACTGAGTTACGCCTTGTTAAATCATTGTCAGGGAAAATCCCGAATAATACAGAGTGTCAAATAACACCACAAGCACTCTATGCTTCAACTCTCTCTCTCTCTCTTTTTATTATTATTAGAAAAGGTCATTTGCCCATAACGTTGACCAAAAAATATCAGTCAGCTTTCAAACTACACAATGTGGATGTGGGAGGCAGGGATATAATGAGGGAGGAAAATCATTTAAAAATTCTTTCACGCTTCCTGACAGATTGAGGGAAGAGATGACTGAATTTCACTCCAAGAGTAAACAGACTTTGTCCGTGCCGGGAAGGGAAACTCACGGACAGGGCTGGCCTTTATCTGACAAGCGCCAAAAAAAAATCCCTTTTGGGTATGAAACGAAGGCATTTATTCAACTGTAAGAGCGATACACTGGAAAGAACCTGCCTTCTAAATGGGCACATTAAATAGGAGTAGCTGTTTTTTTAAAAATTTTCTTAAATCTACAGCGAGTAGCAAAGCACTCTTTGGGCCGCGCTCCTCCAGGGCCCTGCAACTGGGTGTTAATTGCGCCCAGTGGATGAGAAACCTGCAGAATCTCCTGTGCTCTGAGGGTTTCTCCTGTTCAGGTATGAGCTGCCAAGCCAATTTTAGATGTTGCCGAGTAACTTGGGGAAGCATGAAGCACAGCTGCTAAGGGCCTGCACTTGTGCACTGTCAAAGAAAAAAAAAGATTTGTACCTTTGCTTGTCACTGGGGCTGTACCGTCAAGGGTCTGCCAATTGTATCCTTAGCTGTAGGTAAACGTACCTGTTAGTTTAATTTAAGGTACAGAAATAGACTCTAAGAAACATCTCCAAGGTACAAACAACATTAATGTGCCCCTAGAAAAATGTTCCTCATAGACCATTTCTGTACCTTAAAAGGGTACAATTACCTACAGCTAGGGTACAATTGGCAGACCATTGAGGGTACAGCCCCAGTGACAAGCAAAGGTACAAATTGATACTCTTTTTTTTTTGACAGTGCACAAGCACAGCATGACAGTGTGTCTGGCAGGTTGTGGAATTTTTAAATCTAATAAGAGCCCATTGTTCTTCCCCTGTGTCATTCAATTTGAGAAATGCTTGTGCACCACTTACTAAGTGGAGAATTTTAGAGTTAGAAGTCACTGGCTTTCTATTTCGCTCATGGGAGTTTTACTTACACAAAATGTTCTGACGGAAGAACAAGAAACAAATGATTGGTTCAAAAAGATAACCAATCAGATTGTGGAGGAGGTGGGTCCAAGCAACTAGAGGATGCGGGACAAAGACATCTGATTGGTTGGTCTCGCCTCCTCTACAATCTGATTGGTTATCCTTTTGAACCAATCATTTTTTTGTTCTTCCCTCAGAACATTTTTGTGTAAATAAAACTCCCATGAGCCAAATAGACGATCAGTGATTGTATCGAAGGTGGGACCAACCAATCAGATGACTTGATCCCACCTCTTTTAGTTGCTTGGACCCACCTCCTCTACAATCTGATTGGTTATCTCTCTGAAACAATCATTATTCATTTTGCCCTCCGAACATTTTTGTGTAAGCAAAACTCCCACAGGCTACCATTTGGAGGTGTTCGCCTTCCTTGTGCCCTGAGATTTCTGTGATAGGTCTGCAACACTCTAATGGATAAGCCTTATAGAACATGCACAGATGAATTTATAGATTTAGAACTCATTCAAGCTATTAAATTACATTAAATCTTTCAGTTAAGCTACCTCTGTTATGTGTTTGTAATAAGAGAAATATTAGCACTTATACTATAATATAATATTACTTAATAATAATGTAATTATGTCAGCGTCATAATTATGGGGTTGCCTGTCTCATCTGCAGTGGCAAGCATTATTTTTCTTATCCATACAGAAAATGGGAGTCTTTTTAAAGGTTAGAGTAAGCTACCTTCAGTGTTCATCGACTGGCTGTGTGACTGTATGTATTGCTCACTGTGAATGCAACACTCAGTCACACAGCCAATCACCGACAAGCATTATCACTCAAACTGCCAATTACCAACCAATGGTGTCATTCAAACACACTTCCATTCGCCAAAGAGCAGCGCCAGTCAAGCATGCCTCCATGTGCCAACCAGCAGTGTCACTCAAACATGCATCCAATCACCAACAAGCAGCATCACTCAAACTGCCAATCGCCAACCAGCAGAGTTGCTCAAGCACACACCTAATCATTAAGAAGCATTTTTTGGCCTGTAGGTTTGTGTGAGAATTAGACATGATGTCATCTAATTTTTAAAATGGAATCAGTTATTCATGCATAACTAATTATACTAATTGTTCCTTTTTCTTAAACTTTGATCAAAGACAGGAGAAAATATTTCTCTTCTCAGAATTTCAGAGAAGCCTTTAATATACAGAGTACATTAAATTCCTTCAGCTATTTTCATCGCTGTTTTTTTCAGTCAGATATAATTTTCTGCACCCATTTAGCAGTCTTAGTTTTAGTGAAGCCCTATAACATTTTGTGGATGCGTGCAATTGAATTTTTTATCAGAGCACATTCCATTCAAAGGTAATTATTTTACTCACATATCATCATTATGGCATAGGATTGGACTATTTATATGTCATATCTAACGATTCATCATGCTGAAGGCGATGCAGAAATCTAGAATGAACTTGTAAAAATTGTTCCTGTTTAGTACCTAATTTCCAAAGCCCTGCACATTGAATCATCACTGCATGATTACCTGACTGGCTTCGAGTCAATCCTGCCCAAAAATGTAAATGTCACAGATTTAAGAGTCATCGTCTATTGCCGTGAAAACACTGGTAAACAAAGTAAGCAACCATGGACTGTTGGAAGGCGACACTATAGTGTCTGTAGAGAAACAGATGGCTTAGGTTGTGCTGGAATGACATACTGTCAGCAGTAGGCGGAGCCTTGCTCTGCAAAGACCCGCAGTGTGTCTTGGGCCTTCCAGAAAAGACCCTGAAGGAATTGGACTTGCTCCCCAGAGCAGGGCGCCCTCTGGCCTCAACAGCACAGCATGTCATGGAACAAGAAGTTCTGGATTCCATCGCACACCTTTGCCGTGGAGCAGCTGGCTGCCCCGGAGCGAGCCGGGCCCACGGAAGGCACCCGCTTAGGCCCCCACCTTGACAGGGCCACGGTGAACGCTGGAGATTCAGCACCAGGTATCTGGCCGTGTCCCTGCAGGGGCAGTGGCACCGCACTTGGCGGCTACGTGCAATGCCATGCTGCTTTCCGTCCGCCAGCTCTATCGGAGGTGGCAGGCACAGGTGTGTCGGCTGTGCGGATGGATCCAGAAGGTTATTCGCCAACAGATGGTGACGGGTGCAGGCGGCAGAGCGCTGGGATGCCAGCAGCAGGTGTCGGCCAAACCCAAGGGATGGTGGCGGCGTGCGCTGAGGTCACTGACTCCTCCCACCACAACCTCCATCCCATAATGACTTTATCTTACCGTCTTCACCGTAGTACATAATCTCAGGAAATGGGGGTGTAAATCCCTGCACCAGAAGACATTCTTGTGCTCACAATGGCAATGAGAAGGTCTGTAGATTATCGCGCCCCCCCCCCCTTTCACTGACTCTGAGCGTGATCATAGAAGATACAATGAAGATTTCCCAAGACTTCTTCTTTTTTGGCCAAAATTGCATATATATATATATACATGAATCATAGCCATGATTATTGTATAATTTAGAAAATAAAGAAAATATGGTGGCTTTAATTTGTCGAACTATAAGCCAGTGACAGCTTTAATTCTTCCTCTTTATGTGCCCCCCCATTTTCCTATGCCCCCCTCACCCGCCTTGACCCCATCCCGAAAATGAAAACGCCACCTCCTTAGACCCCCCCATGTTGTTACGGTTGCTGCACGCATAGCGATTCTGTAACTATTGTTGCCTCTGCTATTACAAATACTTATGTACTTCTACAGCAGTTAAGTACTGATATATTACCGGTTGTGGTAATAGTAGGAGCAATAGCAGCAGAAGTATAGCCAGAGAACACAGACTGGGTTTTGACAGCTATGGGTTTTAAACCAAATATATGATCATTAATATTAATGAAGAGGGAGGGGGATGGGGGAAGCAGAGCAGCGCTGGCGAAGAAATCAGAGTTTATTGAGTTTAATATTGTACCCTCTTCCCATACCTCGTATTTGCTTCTCATTTCCTTCCATGAATACTAATGTCCTGTTGGTCTGGCCGCCTTTGCGTAGCATATTTGATTCTGGTTTTCCAAAGCGCCCTTTACGATTTGGTTAGCCCGTCCTGCCCTGTGTCATGTGGTTATGAGCCTGGTTAAGGGGCCCATATGGAGTCGTCCAGGCCCAGGATGACGGCCCAATGGCCAACAGAGCCGGCTGGGTCAGGGACAGCTTCACGCGACACTGGGAAATAGCTGAAGGAAACGACATTTCAAATGTCTTTGTCGTCCTCGTTTGAAATAATTACCTTGTCAAAAATATTTTAGGTGACACTCAGTTACCCGGTGCAAGCTACACCATGCCAGTGAGACCAGAACACTTCCAAATGGTTATCACAGACCCAGCACAGCCAAATGGCTGCCATCACATTTAATGAAACCTTTAATTGCTGAGGAATTGTAGCATTTTCAGCCTCACCCATGTGGAGGCTCTTGACTGATTACCTGCTTGCCTCCCTGTCTAAGCAAATTGATTGTGCACTGCACTGTATTCGTTGGGATTCTGCTGTTTCATGTTTACAAGGGCCTGCTAGGACGCCTCGTCGCGACGTTACGAGAGCGCGTTTTATTTATGTTACCCACAAGCGGCGCAAACAAAATTAAACGCATAAGATGTCGTTCATCGATCATTCAGCAGACTAATAGTTCGGATCAGTCAAATTAATCTAATTTTATTGTTAAACTATAACACATTTACTAACGGGAATTCAAAAAAGGAATAATAACTCAAAATATTACTTCCTGGGGCCAAAATTTCAGAATGAGAAATTTACACTTGGGTATAAAACAAATAATTTATTAATCGCTTGTCTCCGTTTTTATCATCAGGTGATGAACTACTTTTTACCAGTTTGAGAGTTTTTAGAAGAATTTTAGGTACCAATTTACAATAAGGCTCCCTTTTGCCACTTGTAGTAACAAATTAAAAAAAGAAAACTATGTTATAACTTGTTTCAAATTGTCTATTAATAATTTATAAAGTGTTAAAACCTAATTAATGACCAGATTATACAGTAAACCATTCATAAACTCTTTATATAGGTAGCCTTAATGTAAAGTGGCAACTTTAGAATAAATCCACCATTTCTTAATATTTAGAATTTTACAATAAGGGAAGTTAAACAATGTTACATTAACTTTTTTTCATTGGTGGTATGTGTATACAATTATAATGTAACTTACACAATAATTATTTTACCATACTATATCACTAACTGATTTGGGAGCTTGGGTTAACGTAACAATTCTGTTACCATAATTATTTTTAGGTGATAAATAAAGTATTTTTACCAAATAGATGACATATCATGAAAATCCTCAGACCGACTGGCACCAGCCTGAAGGAAAGGAGGAATGGGCATCTACCAAAAAAAGGCAGTTTTACCAAACCGTCAAGCACCTGTGAGAAGCGGCTGGCTGCCAGCAGTAAGGATCATGTCAGCTAACAGATTGAAGCTTAAGGTGGTGACTGGGGTATTTCTCTGTGAAAAAATATCAAAGCAGTGCTGTTGTCTGTCTTGTACAAACATCACTTACAAAACTGTAATATCAGACAGAGAGGGAAAAAAGCAAAAAAATAAATAAAAAAGTTCTGAGAGATTCTGCCTGGATTCTGTTTGTATTCGACATGGGCTTTTTCCCAGGCGAAACGGGACAAAACCCGGAAACAGCGGACTGACTGGACCAAAACACACTGTCAAGCACGACCTTGCCTGCCCCACATCAACAAATCAGGCGAGAAACTTAAATACAATTGCTGGTATTAAAAAAAAACATAAGGATGGGGTCGCCTTCCTTATCAAAAATGGATTTTCACCAGAGATCTGCCCGACAATATGACTGACAAGTGTAGCACAATGAGCATTGTGTTCCCTGCATCAAAAGCCAGACAGAAGCTAATTCTGTCGAAGGCTCTGTGCTAGTCTGCATTTTGATCTCTAAATGTGATGGGCCGGATCTGCTGGTATCGTGGGTACCCGTGTCACTCCCCCTCTGCTGAAACGGAGCACTTTTTTTCTTTTTTGACAAGCTGCTAGCTGCTATCGTGGCTAGTCCACACTGGGGCCAGCGCAGAAGGCTACATTATTCAAACATCTCCCCACACCGCAGCCCCTTCTCAAGGCCACTGCCGCTCAAACAGCTCACCGTTCACTCATCCGTGGGCCCCTATCCATCAGCATCAACTGCGATGGTGAGGGTGTGGAGGGGCTATATCAAACAAGGGGTTCTTAATGAATATGAGAGTGCCTACATGGAGCCTCCCATCCGAGCCGTGAAAAACAATGTTCTCCTCCCCCTACCCTTCATGTAGCGCATCGCTCTCAAGAAATCACACGCACAGAAGACGTCTACCCCGAAAAAACGGAGGGCCTAATGACAGCTCGTGGAATGAGGCTAGCCATCGGAGGGCTGCTTCAGAAAATGCGCCACCCCCGAGTCTGACGCTCATCACAGGAAAGCTCCCTCCGGGCTGGGAAGCAAGGGGCTGCGGAGACATTGATTAATACTTTATATCAGGGCTCTTAAAATCTGGCCCTGATTCCAAATCCAGGCCTTGTTTTCAGTTCTCCCAAGTTGTTAGCACTGTTGCGTCGCACCTCTGGGACCCGGGTTCGAGTCTCCGCCTGGGTCACATGTGTGCGGAATTTGCAAAGACATGCTGAGGCTAATTGGAGTTGCTAAATTGCCTGTAGGTGTGCATGGGTGAGTGAATGGTGTGTGAATGTGCCCTGCGATGGGCTGGCCCCCCATCCTGGGTTGTTCCCTGCCTCATGTCCATTGCTTCTGGGATAGGCTCCGGACCCCACACGACTCAATTGGATAAGCGGTTTGGAAAATGGATGGATGGATGATTCTGATTGGATACAGAAGCTTCACACCTGGCTCACAGGTAAAGGAAGGCTGGAAAATCAGCAGAGCTTGGACCTTGATGAGCGTGATTTGAATTGCTAGCATTATTTAACAAAAATGGAAAAACAAGAACAGGGAGAGTATCTCGACCATCTCAAATGGGAGGCGGAGTCAGCCGTCTGTCTGAAGCTACATAAAATGCATCGAGTTGTCCGTTTGTGCGGTTGGTTTCTATGTTCCGTGAAAAAGCAAATAATATATTATCATCATTATTTTCCAGTATTAATGATTTGATGTTAACTCATATTTGTGATCTAATTAGAATACTTATGTTATGAAAAATAGAAGTAATATACTATGGAAAATTAAATGCATGCAAGCATTACGCAAATTAATTTGTGTAATGTCTTACATAAGCACTAGCATCAAAGTTTAATTAAAAAATTTCTACTGCTATTAGGTTAAACTACAGACTATTAGATGTGAGAATGAATGCTTAGCTAATGCTAAAGACAGTTGCGTGTAATTAATGCATTCCTGTGCACCGTGTAAATGTTAGCGACAGTGGCCTGGTTTGTTACCGGCTACTTTCATTTGCTGTCATGGCCTCGTACTCAGCTGTAATTTCAGTTTATTGAATAAAGGGATGAATAGCTAATATTTCTGTATACAATACAGGAGGAAAAGCATTGTGTATTGTATGTTTGTGGATAGTGTTCATACAGTAGTACATATCCTGTCTTTTAACTAAAACTCATACAGAAGCGCTGAGCATCCAAATCATGACAGCCACTTCATAAAATGATTTACAAATCATTTAACTTCCTGTTGAATTCAGTACGGATTACGGCATTTAAAAATAAAAGGCAAGACCAAAATGGCCTCTGTAAACGCAGGCGGATGGTTGCAAAGATAATAAGAATATAGAAATCTGAATAATTATGTATTTGAGTCACGACAGTCATTCTGTTTACTTGGTTTTTGTGGGACTGTCTTTGATATTCTACGTACAAGCTAAAGATTTGTCAGTTGTGGAAACACTTTCAATTCTATGCCGTGCACATACATTACAATGCATGAACAATGGTAATATTTCCCAAGTGCAGTATAATGTGTGTGTAATTTTTCATTTTGGGTTTGATCCAGGTAAACATAAAAACACAATTCAAAGGTAACATACATCAGTGATGAACAGCAACGAACTTTAGAGTGGAGACCAATTAACGGGACAAAAGCATTTTTTTTCCACTGTGCTGGAAACATCTCCTGCCACTCTAGCTATGTAACAAATAAATCGTCATAAGGTCTTGGACAACCTTCAAGATACCTTCAGCATATAATGATGCACCGGGGAACAAGCTGACCTGGATGCAATGTACGGTATCTGTGTACTTGTTTTTGATAAGTCTGCACGCGTATTCGTGCTGAAATGAAGGGAGGCTGTTTGTTTTTTGAGAATGCTGTAGCCATGGATTTCTGACTTAATATACTACACAAAAACTTAATGAACTGTCCTGCAGGGGGGCGCTATGGAGTGCAGAGTCGTACCTCACAGCTTCACAGCTCAAAAGAGTGATCAGAGTCCCGGCTCTAACTGAGTGGACTTGCAGAATATTAAGCTCCCTTTAGAATATATTTACTTCCCTCTCTTAACGAAATGAACTAGGCTTCGGGGGTGTTGAGGTTACACTGGGGTGTTCTTTGATATAGTGTGTGCATGGCAGCGTGCGTTCTCTAAACAGATGGTAATGACAACACCCATTTAAGGAGAAGTAACGCATTGAATAATTAACAGCGTGTACGCAAGTCACCCCAAAATTTTGCTGAGAGGAAGGAAACATGATATCGGAAATTCTCCACTATGTGGGTCTTTCCTTTGAATGGAAGATTCCAGTATGAATGACAATGGTTGATCATATATAATTTGCTGGTTAGCTTTTTACCCCATATGCTTCTCCTGGCGTGTAATATATATACAGGCATTTCCCATAACATTAGCCTACACTGGAAATGGCGTGTCAGCTCACAATGGTTTACCTATGAGATCAACCCAGCTCAAGACATTGTAAGGTTCTGGGATTGGCTATGACAAAGTCCAGCACACCAGGGGAGTCGGGGCGGTGGGGGAATGGGTGAAGACCTACTGATCCCCAGAACAAGTGTATGTAGTGGGGTTTCCATACTCTCCATTTTCAATTCCATTCTATTGATGTGGAAACGTGGAAATAGAAAGTTTTACACAAATGAATATATGGGAGATGGCATTGGGTATTACTTGTGCTGCAAAAAAAAAAAAAAAAAAGAGATATGTATGCTTAAAGGTTTGTTTCATTAAAAAAATACTTTATATGTCAAATAGAGTCTAATTTCTATCTCGATAGCCGGATAGCTAAAGTTAATGGAGTTATGGCCTGCTGAGAGTCTTTTTAGTTCAAGAGTTTATCCAATAATGCTTGAATTGCCATCAGATAAGTGGGATATGGGCATTAATGGAAAAATCCCCATCAGATTTCTGATGTAAAATGTGCCAGGATTAACAATGTCAATTACGGATTTACACACAAATAAGACTGACCAAATGGGAAGCGATTTCTTGATTAAAAGATTTAAACATTTGAAAATCGTGGCAGGAGATGACGTTCCAAACAGCCTGCTAATGCGTGATGGGTCCCACCCGTCACTTCAAAATTAGACTTTTCGCAAACAAAAAAGGGTTTTGTCAGTAGTGAAGAGGCGTTGTGGTTCTCCATCAATGACCTCGTAATCCGTTATTTGTTAGATAGGAAACATGTCAGTATGCAGTCAAATTCTGAGCCTATGATTTGGTTAGGTGTCATGGTGGACCCACTGGTGATGCCCAGAATCTACTAACAGAACAGCCCCACTGTTGGAAATGGAAATATTTCACTGTGTATGACGGTATGTAAAACGCTATCAATTTCATGCGATAAAATTGTGCATTGAAGTATCATTACCATAAATGCAGACCGATTCGCCATCTGCAGGAACGCCAGAGATAGCAGAAAAATAAAATAACCCAAACGGACAGCTCATTAATTTCAGTTGTACTTACTAATGCTGCTTTTATATGGTGGAAATTTACTGCTCTGGCAGACTGGAGCGCAGTCCTTATTTGTATCATCTCTGATCTTTTTTTGGGCATCATCTTTATTTTTATTGCAAATTACAAAACGCCCAGAGTAGCCTGGAGACCTCACAGCACACAGACGAACCAGGGGGCTGTGTTTGCTGTCAGAGCATTTGGGCGAATGTTATGATCGGTGGCCGATTCGTGTCCCGTCGATGTTTTTCCACCAGATCAGCGTTCCGATCGTGATGAATCCGCTGCATTGTCGACGCGACTGACGCACCGAGCTCCTGACGCACCGAGCTCCTGACAGATCTGCACGTAAGAGCAAATTTCTTAGTCCCCCTAACCTCCTACATTGCAGCGTTTGGTTGAGGCTTTTATACTGGGTGGCTCTGTTTACACGGCCTGATATTTTTATCTCATTCACGAGAGCTTACCACGCATAATTAAAAAGATACCGGGATCCTTATCGAACCAATATATCCGGCTCAGTCCAGGACTAATCAAATAAATTTAAACAATTGTCAAGGTTATAGAGAATTATGAGGTAACAGTGGAGGTTAGTCCAACCCCTTGAATAGTTACAGCAAGACTGCAAAACAATCCTGTCCAAAGGTTTGCCTGTCAGAAGCTGTGGACCTTGGGGACAGCCAACAAAAAAAAATGCTTGCTCGAATTTTACTGTTTAGACATGTCAGGTGAACAGCTGTGATAGTTTTGTAACAAAATCATGCTAAATTAAGGATAATTTGCAGCCGTAACCCAGGAGGTTACCTTAGAAGCCTCAGAATGAGTGTCATGGGGTATTTGTCCCTTGAAAATGTAAGCTTTGCAGCAGTTATGGTACGTCCCCAGCAATGTGTATCCAGGCAGCCCCCTTTAAGTTTACAGTCCTATAGTGAAATTCCGTGTCCTGAAAAACATTCCTGGCGGAACATAGTTGACCTTCATTACACTGCAGTGGAGCAGGATGAGTTTAACTTCTCACGTCGCAGATCTTCCCACTGCTTGTGCAGTACAGGGTCACAATCAGCCTGCAGCCTATCACAGGCAGCACCAGGAAGGGGAACACCCCGGGTGGGATGCCAGCCCATCACGGGCCATACACGTGCACCTCACCGCATGTTTCTGGGCTGGAGGCGGGGACCAAGTACGAAGAAGAAATCCGTGCAAGCTCCAAAAACACAAGTGGGATTTAAACCCCTCAGGCTGTGCAGGTGCGAGACAACACACCAAAGCATCACTATGCTAGAAGTTAAAATCTGTTCATATAAATAATAAATGCTAATAAATATGTGAAGGAAAAGGATCCTTAGACAGACAATGCATCTGAGAGCTTCTGTTCGGTAATTTACGGTAAATGTCTGTATTTGTAAAAGCTTAATCTGTGAGAAATGCAGGGCGTTATGAAATACTATAGCCTGTTAGCTTTTGAATGGAGAGTAAAGAGAATTGAGCAGGCGGTACGTGTTTGGTGAGCATAGAAATGTGACCGATGTCTTTCATTAACGCTAAAGAGGAAGGATTTGGTCAAGGCTTCCCAGAGTCCTCTCTGTATTTCACTTTAATGATTTTATTTCTTCCTCTTCTCGACCCTGGAGGGCTTAAATGGTACGGGCCACGTGACTTCCAGGCAGGAAGTATGGCTCCTTTTATCCCCAGCAGAGCACAAGCAAATCAATTTATAAACAGCCTTATCAACCTGAAACGAGTGTTGCCATGAAACCCTTAACCCTTTCGTTTCGGGCCCTTCCACCCTCTGTTTGGTGGTGCGCGATAGTGGGACCCTGAACTTCATTTGTCCTTAAAGAGAGTTTCATTATTCCGGGCCGCGCCGGGCGAGAGTGCCACGCTGCGCTGCGAATTCTGATATGTCATTTCAAAAATTGAATTTTGATAACTGACAATTTGTTCAGCTAGCGAAATGCCAGGATCCAAGATTGATGAAGTACATAATAGATATGCCAGATTCACTCCCCCTTGTGACTTTAACACGCGTCACACCACATCGTTACAGAAATGAAACCGCTCTGTCTTGCGTGCCTGGCTAGCGGTGCGCTGGTGAGCCCATCCGTGGCCCTTCGCTGGGTTTCTTCTTTTAACACCCGCGCTTGCTTGCTCGACTGCGTGCCAGCCTTCTTCCCGGTTCCGGTCATTTTCTGGCCAAGCCTTTATGAACAGGGGGCGAAATTCAGGGTGATATGTGACTGCTTTGGTGGTGTGGTTACCGGTGTAGGCCTGATCTGATTGGGTAAAGACTAGGGTATTGCAGCAATGCTCCATGCCGCTTACTGTTCTTTTTCCTGCATTATCATCAACATTTAGCGGATTATCGCAATTTATTGAGGTATTTCCCCACTGTAGTTGATTGCAAACTAACTGCAGGTTCCTTGGGGGGATTGGGACATTCAGATTACCTTTGGATCTCATAATTGTCAACTATCCGGTTACTTAGCGGAAACTCTCAGTCATGGCCCGTTAGATCCCACCCAGGATACAAAGCTGCAGTCTTTCGGGTTTCGTGCCTGGTTCCTGGTCCCGTTGACTCGTCATGGCCTGAGAGATCAAGCTGAGGGGTTTTTTTTGGGTCTGGATGGCATCAGGCAGGTTTTTTCGGTGACGTGCTTTGTCACTCAATCTTCCCTCCTATTCTGACGTGCGGTCCATTCGACATTCCACGCCACTCTAATGTGTCCTCGGTTCAAGCTGGTAGGTGCAACGTAGCGTTTAATGGGCCTGGGGGGAAACTGGGATGCAGCCAGGCACCAGCTGACTTGCTAAAGCCGGCCGGTTGGTGAGGATGGGGCGGACACTGTGCTTTTTAATGACGACCACAGGGGGCGCCATATATCGCCTTATCTTTAGAACCTTCTTCTCTCATCAGGCTTATCGTATTTTTCCAGGTTCCTGTTAAGTTTCTGTTTGCATAGCACGTATCATAATTAATCAACACGGAAAACAGGTCCATTTGACGTTCCCTAGTCACTGCGTTAGTTCATGCTCATAACAGCTAGCAATGTAAGACAAAGTTTTCACTACGTTATCTTTTCTTTCCCCTGGGTTAATGGCGGCAAATGTCGGTCTTACCGTGATGCTATGTCAAACCCGTATCTGTGCCATAGAAGCCAAACGCACGGTGTTCAGAGAAACCATCCTCACTCTTCATCCCAGTGACAGGCTCGGGGGAGCCGGCTCAGCAAATAGCGCACGGGAAATAATTAGACACGGAAAACCGATTAATTTATTATTTCAAATGTTGCCACAGTTCATGCATTGAGGCAAAAAGATAGGATCGTTTGAATCATGGATCATTTGAATTTTGCAGGAGTTATTTTTGAATTTGCAGCAGATTAAATATATGGCATTTTACATTCGAATTCAATGTACTGAGCGGTAAATATCTTTTGACTGTCTGCATGGATTAATTCAATTCCCTTGTTGCTCATTTGAAGGTTAATAACTTTACCCCAAGGTAATTTCTCTTTAGTGTGAAATAAGGAGTTTAGCACAAGAATTGTGCATCATTCCAGCTGTAGTTGTGCTTTTTTTAATCGGGATTTTCCGTATAGATTCTTCTGCTGGTATTAAATGACTCGTCCTGAATGCATTTCTCAGAAAGCCCCCCCGTCGCTGCAAGAGAGGCCTGGGAAAGCTGTCGCAGCTTTTTTTGTTTGTAATATGCAATCATCTGTAATCAACTTTGCGGAAGATAGTACGACATTCATAAAATGGGTGGGGGGGGGGGGCAGATCTCCACGGTGACACATGCCATGTGCTTCGAGTGGGCGGGGCCTGGCTCGTTTCGGCAGCCACAAATCTTGCCCCTGTGACACTCAGGAGTTCCTGGCATGTTGTTCAAGTGGTGCCATATACTGCCATCTGAAATGTCTGCTTCGTATCACGGGGTCAGTCTCTCCTGTAAAGTCTGTGTCAGCTCAGCTCAACCCTTTGATAACGTTAATGAAACCCTTAGAAGGTGGAGGGTTTTAGTCTCTTCGTAAAAGCGCGAGGCCTGTTCCAGAAATTGCCGCCGAATGATATCACGTTTCAGACCGTGATTATGTTGTCAGCGTGCTCTGTGATTATGATGAGCGAGGACCGAGGCTGCCCATCAAAGCTGAGCCGAGGCAGGAGATGTGCGAGAAGGGCAGGATCAATCTAGGTCAGTGTTTCCCAACCCAGTATCCGGAGACCCTCAGACAGTGAACGTTTTTGCTCCCTCCCAGCTCCCTACGGGGAGCAAAAACATGGACTGTCTGGCAGGGAGTTCAGAGGGAGCAAAAACATTGGGTCCCTGAGGACCAGATTGGGAAACACTGATCTAGGTTATAAAACTGAGGGCAACAGCTCTTCTTCACGCCTTACTGCCCACCGTGCCACTGTGGACTCCACTGTTCCTCATAAATGACATGTCTACAGTGCTCTGTTGAAGTAGAAAGGGCCACCTCCTCAAACCATGATCTTCAAATCCCAATGTCAGCACAACCAGTGAGCAGGTCCTTGCCGGACTCCACCTTCAACACGCCGTCGGTGTTTTGTAGCCGAAGGGTGTTAAACGCTTCACAGCTGAAATGGGCGTAGGCTGACGTTCTTGCAACTCCCTGCTCTCATTCGAGCCATCCTCTTGTTTATGTGTACACCCTGACCCCTGGGTTTCCTCTGCAGGAGTGGACAAATTAGCACCGTTCGTGAGGCCACGTGCATTTTAAGGGATGTGTGACGGAGGTGCCAGGCAGCCTGTGTCTCACCGACACACTGACAAGCGCGTGTGCGAGGACACACGTGGATCTCGGTGTAGGTCTCGCTTCGCGTCTCCATCGAGCTGTCGGGTCGGGTGTCGGCACTGTGCCGTTCTGCCTGCGCTCGGTGCAGTGGGGCTGTCACAGCGGTGGAC
The DNA here is from genome assembly GCA_026776945.1 of Isichthys henryi. Taxonomy (NCBI): domain Eukaryota; kingdom Metazoa; phylum Chordata; class Actinopteri; order Osteoglossiformes; family Mormyridae; genus Isichthys; species Isichthys henryi. The sequence goes on from JAODJX010000015.1 coordinate 9,582,046, forward strand.
TGAGACGTCGGGGGGATCCGGGCCGGGGACAAAGCTAATCAAGCGGGTGTTACTCAGAAAAAAATATTCTCAGCTGACAAGCACACACAGCAGCGCAGTGCCTTTGCAGTTCCAGCTTTTTCGAAATCTCACTGTGAAAAAGCCGACTGAAGATACCAAAGCAAGACACTATGTAAACAAGGAAGCCTGTCATGAAATTTCTAGAAAGAGCCCCTAAGCAGCTCTTCCTGATGGATGGCCTTCCATGACTTTGGGTTCCAGTCACTGTTTAAGTGTGGACCCAAAAGTGTGTACTTTCTGTGTAGCTAAGGGGGGGGGGGAGTGGGTTTGGGAGGTGTCAGCCATCTCCCACATGTAACCAAGAGATACCCAAACAGAGAGAGGACAGAACCCAGCTCTCCATGCTGTCCTCGTACCCCTGATTCCAGCAGAACCTTGTTCCATTCCCGGGGATTTTCTTTGTTGATGGTTAAGCCTCCTTTCACGCAAATATGCACAAATTGCACAAATTAGTGTTCCTGGATCACCTTAAAATTGCATGTCTTCGGATGAATTTAAAGCACCTAGGGAATACCCAGAGAACCAGGAAACGCGCACAGATCTAGGCCGAAACCATGCCTGCAGCCCTGGGAACAGCACCACCCATAGAGCCACATAGCACCCTTTTGCAGGAAAAAAAAAGCGCAGCCCCCTTAACCACCCAGAGGACTTTTCTCCTGCTGAGGCTAAATTTAATCCATCAGCACTGAGTCAAAAGCAGAGTTTCTCTGAGTTAATTCCTCACCTCCTCCAGTGCTCACCCCATTCTCTTAAAACCACATCGCTATCCCTAAATCCAGCCTCATTAATAGTCTGCCGTATTAAAACGTAAATCTCAAATTTCCATCACACTTCATAGTCTTAGCCAAATTGCTAACGGACGAGGCTTTCCTGCGTCCCTGTCCTTAATTCTGGGTTTAAACGGTTGATTAAGCGGCCATGACTCAAGCCCTTGATGAACGTATGGGTTAAACGCTTTCGGTGATTGCTCGGCCATTCTTGCCATTCTAATTGAAATCCCAATGTGCACCTACTGCATATTAATTAAAATACAGAGGTTAAAGGCCTATGGGGATACCATTTAAGTTCTCATTAAATTTTAATAACATTACTTAATTATTATTATCATGTTGTGAATCACATTGTGGGATAAATAAGATGATTAAGTGGATGTCTTCTTGAGAGCAATAATAAGTTGTTAATGCATGTTATTGAAATACGTATTTTGCATCTTTTATCATTTCTTTTTCCATCTCCTATATTCTAATTTGGGGTTATTTTTTCCCCAGAACCATTACTAATAAAGTAACCCTAATTGATATATTGTACCCAGTTATCAGAAAGAATGTATTGTGTTGTTGTGTTGTGCGAATGACGGAAATGATGCATTGTCTTTATCTGTGACTGTCGGGGGGGCTCTCCCATATGGAAAGCTGTGTGAAAACCCAGCCCAGCCCCCTGCCCCCCCCCCCACAGCCCACATCCACACACGATAGCGTCAGTAAAGTAGGCTGCCCCTTTCCCAGCTGACATCATTCGCCTTGGACTTTGACCAATGACATGGCGTCACCCCACTCGAAGTCCCAGACTCCTGCTATTTGTTTCCCTGACTTGGCTCCTTCAGTAGCAGGGCAGCTGCCGCCAGTTTCTGGCCAACCCTCGGAACACAGGGCCGGGGCAGGTTTACAGGAACGCGGGGGGGCCGGGACACTCCAGGGGCGATCCGGTGCCGCTCGTATCCAGAAATACGTTGCTGCTATAAATCACCGCCCGTGGCCTGGATGTGAGGATGTTACCCACATGGATCGAAGTGTGACATCATCGGATCGTCCATCACTATGAAACTTCCGGAAGGTTCCATTTGCTGGCTGGGCAATGCCTACTGCTTCACCTCTGTTCCCATGAGGGCCTTCTCTCATATTTTTTCTCTTGCCTTGTTATCCACAGGCTGGAGCACACATTGTCGAATTAGATGGTTTTTGCCGAATTGCGATCGGCGCATCAGACAGTCGCTTTCATGAGACCGATGTGAAGCGTTGTTTCCGGGAGCCTGGACGGAGGGCAAAAGGCGTATCTACCCGCCGCCTCCTGGGAGCTCTTCAGGGAGAAACGGCAGCTACCCTGGGGGAAATCAGCACTCAATCAGCAGGAGTTCCTCTGGTACAATACAGACACCATCCTGTTTGATGTCCCCTGTCTCTTCATGGGTTGCGTGGCCTTTAATGTCCAGAGTGATACAGTCCTCAGTGAACTTCAGTGATGATTCTGCCTCCTGCCTTCAGAGAGAGCTAAACCTGCAGCTGGCCAGCAGACTGTGTGTGTGTGTGTGTGTGTGTGTGTGTGTGTTTGTGTGTGTCTGTGTGTGTGTGTGTGTGTGTGTGTGCGTGTGTGTCTGTGTCTGCATCTGTGTCTGTGTGTGTCTGTGTCTGTGTGTGTGTGTGTGTCTGCATCTGTGTCTGTGTCTGTGTGTGTGTGTGTGTGTGTGTGTCTGCATCTGTGTCTGTGTGTGTTTGTGTGTGTGTGTGTGTCTGTGTTTGTGTCTGTTTCTGCATCTGTGTGTTTGTCTGTGTGTTTGTGTGTGTTTGTGTCTGTGTGTGTGTGTGTGTGTCTGCATCTGTGTCTGTGTGTGTCTGTGTGTGTGTGTGTGTGTGTCTGCATCTGTGTGTGTGTGTCTGTGTGTGTGTGTGTCTGTGTGTGTGTGTGTGTGTGTGTCTGCATCTGTGTCTGTGTGTGTTTGTGTGTGTCTGTGTTTGTGTCTGTTTCTGCATCTGTGTGTTTGTTTGTGTGTGTGTGTGTGTCTGCATCTGTGTCTGTGTGTGTTTGTGTGTGTGTGTGTGTTTGTGTGTGTCTGTGTTTGTGTCTGTTTCTGCATCTGTGTGTTTGTCTGTGTGTTTGTGTGTGTTTGTGTGTGTTTGTGTCTGTGTCTGCATCTGTGTCTGTGTGTGT
>JAODJX010000015.1:9604169-9625473 GCA_026776945.1 Isichthys henryi
ACACTCCACCTTCAAAACCCGGCGCGGGGGGGGGGGGGGGGGGGGGGGGGGGGGGGGGGGGGCGCGCTTGGGCTTTGAACTGAAGAAGTTTTCATTTTTCCTTCCCAGAGATTTTTATTTTCTGTTTTCTCTTCGTTTTCCGTGTGACAAGGTGGCTGAAAAATAAAGGGGAGTTTTCATTTTCCGATATGAAATATTGATATTCTCACGCCACGGGGAATAACAGGAAAGTGATGCTTATTGAGGGCCGTGCGTTGTTGTGAGACCAGCTTTATAAGGGACAAGCTGCAGCATTTATGTCTTCCCCGCCCCCCCCGCACCAAAGTGACACGTCAGAATGAGCCTATCCTCTGCACGGCGTAAATAAAAACTCGCCTGAGCTTTTTTTTTTCCAGGTAGCAGAGCTCTGGAGTACCATGGAGATATTTCTGTCGTGAGAGTATGACATGGTTATACTGAGGTTTCAATTTGCTTGCCGCCATCAAGGGCTTCCAGTGGCCATTTTTATATAATGTATTAGAAAAGGAATATAGAGAAGGCAAAGCATGTAGGTGAGATGATTACAGGCCATCTGGGATGAATGGGACTACCAAGGGCTTCTCGAGTGATTCGGAACGCACTTCTGCATCTGCTGTGTGATTAATCAGAATGCGTTTCTGCATACAAAATCACGGTGGAACGACTCTGATGTACACGAAACACAAAACACCCCAGCATTGCTCCTCTCTGGCCATTTCACTGAAGCCACGATCTGAAATCTTGTAAAAATCATGTGGTGTGGCTGCCGATCGTGGTACATCTTCCAGCGCTATCCATCTAGCCTGCCCTTAAATGATCTAGGTCATCTGTCATCGAGAGGTGACTCGTGGGAGTTTTACTTACACAAACAATGTTCTGAGGGCAGAACGAAAAATGATTGGTTCTACAACTAGAGGAGGCGGGACCAACCAATCAGATGTCTTGATCTCGCCTCCTCTAGTTTCTTGGGCCCACCTCCTCTACAATCTGATTGGTTATCTCTCTGAACCAATCATTATTCATTCTGCCCTCAGAACATTTTTCTGCAAGTAAAACTCCCACGAGCCAAGAGGTGGCTTAGCTTTTCTCATCACTGTCGAGGGGTGATGTCACCGGCCTCCTGGCCTTCGCTTAACCACCAGGCAACCAATCACCAACAAGCAGTACATTTATAGTGCACCTTGTAAACAAACCTCAGTTTTCACATGGCAAACACATCCTGCAAATTTATTTAAACTGCTTATTCTCTCCAGCCCATTTACATTTCATTATGCTTCCGTAATGCTAATATATGAAGTCATATTTTCCTTTAGAGCAGTAATCATGACATATTCACATACATATTAATTTCAGTAGCATTCTACGCTTTTAACAGTTCCAGTTATAATATTAATGTACTTAACTGGCTTGATTTTAGTGTTGACAAACAGGTTGAATATCCTGTTGTGGAAAACCCTCAACATTTATTTGCTATGACATTTTTCCCTTTTTCTGTTTGAAATTATATTTTAATCATTCTGAAGCATTTTAAAGGATAAATTCTTCATCTGTGTTTATGTGCATCTTTAACAGATGTCGGTGTACATGGTATGTAAATGTATGTTTTATTCATTTTGTCATTTTTGGAAAATGCAAAAAAAAAACACTTAACACTTAAAGCACCCATGTATAAATACCTTCAGACTGTGAGGGTCGGCGCCTGTCCGACTCTGTCCCTTTGTGTTCTCTTCCCTGTTCGGACTAGCAGGTGGCTGTCATGTACTCCCTTAGCCCCAGTGAATTCTTCCTGCTCCCCGGACAACTGCATAGCTCACTGGGTTGAGCTTCAAGGCTCAACTCTCCAGTTACAGATTTGAAACTGGCCAGAAACCAGCCTCATCTGTTTTGCTTCTTATTGGTTTTCAGATTTCCCTTGTGTTTCTTATTGGTTCTTTGCTCCCCTGTTTTGGTTGGTCCTACTTATGTCTGATTTTTTTCCACTTAGTCTTTCTTAGTGCAGTCAGCCCTCTGTTATTGTTCCCTTGTCTCTAGTGCTTTCCTGACTTGGTGATTGTTATGTTTCCCGAGTCCTTGTGCTCATGTGCCCTCGTGTTTCTGCTTCCACCTGTTGCTCATTGTTCTTGCTCCTCTCTTGACTGGCCAGTTCATCACTAGTTGCACCTGTTCCTTGTTTGTCCTGGTGTTCCTGTATATTTCAGCGCTTGCCTTTGTTTTGCTCCTAAGTCAGTCACTGTGAGAAGTTACTCTGTGCGCTCGTGAACCCTGCTTGGTCTTCTAGTCCTGCTCCCTGTTCAGCCCAGTTCCTTAGTTGTGTCACTTACTGGTTTTTTTTTTTAGTTTATTCTTATTTATCACAGTTTGTTTTTGACCCCTCGTGGTCCTTTTGTTTAGTATTTTTCCCCAGTCCGTTTTGTTTTCTTTAATAAACTCCATTTGTCTTTGAGCCGATTGTCACCTTTTTCCTGCCTGCACCATGCCGTAACACATAATGCATTCATAATGGTTTACACTTACCTTTATAATGCCTTATGAAGTCATCTCTTGTACATTGTAGATGAGGGCTTCAAAGATCATTTGTAATGCATAATAAACATGGCTAACATGTTATGCCTTTTTATAGGTGGATATAGCTGTGTTTATAATACTTCATGAATGCATTATAATGCATTATGAAGGTATCTGTAATGCATTATGATGACTGCTCTAAGTAAAGTGTTACCAAAACTTCATATCAAAGACCTCTATGAAACATTTCAACAAACTATTACTAGAAACTAAAGAATCACAGAATGCCATTAACAGGAAGTCACGTCGACTCCGAGAACAACTTCATATGTATTCCTTTGGGAGTCAGACACAGAAAACAGGTGCTGGAGAAATAATGCATTAAAGGCTAGCTGCGCAGGATGGGAGAACAGATTTGGAGATATTATGCTCAAAGGCTGACGCTCCTTAGAATGAGACTGGGAGAAGAGCTGTCTGTGGTAAAATATGAAAGTGAGAGTGTCGGTAAAAGCCCATGGCTTCTCCCTGATACCACCAACACCAGCTGACTCAAATGATCCATGGCCGCTTTGTGGACACCTCTGATATAAATGCTGAGGGCTAGATGTTCAAGATCCAAGCACCCACCCCCTGGGCTGGGGGGGGGGGCAGCGGTGGGGGACGGGGAGGATTTGTTATGTGGCTTTGCAGTGTCTGCTGCCGCTTTTCAGGGTGCCAGCTCTGCCCGCCCGTCCTTGTATTTTCTGCCGTTTTTTCAGAGGAGCAGCCTTGGGGGACCGAGACTCCATTTTGAAACGGACAGTTCATAATCACCTCTGCAAAGAGGGAACAGAATCAGAGTGGAAATGGGGCTGCTTTTTTCTTTATAAGATGGCGACGAGGATGACAGTGTCAGGGACATCAGAGTGAGGCACACAGAGGAACAAGGAGGACCTCGGTCCCTCCCGCGAAGGCAGAAAGTGGGTGCTTTGGGAACATGTGAGAGGTGCCACCCACTGTGATGCGTGCCGCCCTTAAGCATACAACCGGACCGGGCAAACTGGAACTGCTCAGAAAAACCGAGCCCCATTGGTGCGGTCCACCGGCTCAGACTCAATTCTGTGCTCCGGTACGTCGCTCCTATGGAATGGGTTTCCCGGGGACAGGTTACCTGACCAAGCGCGGCCTAAGGTGTTGTGAGGAGGTGCAGACAGGGGGACGGCGTGCCCAGCTTACTAACAGCACCTCTCTGAGGGTCACAGAAAACAATCCCTGATGGGTTGTTAACCTTCGGTTGGCTCACATGTGCCTGTGTACCAGGTGACTCATTTCAGCTCCCGAGGTTGGCTCACATGTGCCTGTGTACCAGGTGACTCATTTCAGCTCCTGAGGTTGGGTCACACGTTCCTGTGTACCAGGTGACTGCCCTGGTGGGAACAGAAGACTGACTTAGTCGAATGTGTCTAATGACCAGTCCCTAGCCGAGCCCCCTCTCTTAGCCAGAGCTGGGGGGCTGAAGGAGTCCTGTGTCCACAAGCCAATTGAGCCTGACAGTAATTAAACTCTAGCCGACGACGCTTGAAGGGGTGACTCGAATAATAGCCCTATGGTGAGACATTTCACACAGTGTGGAACACAACCTGCTGATGACTGATTTCCCCCACTCAAATTTGCTGGCGTCTCTGATCTGCACTTTATCTGTCTTTCTGGAAGGCTGATATGTGTATTTCTTTCTGATGCAGCGATAGAACAGTGTCACGATAAGATTTGCAAAGGAGGGTAATTATCATACAAACTCTGCCTTGTGTCTCGAGGAGTGAGTCCATTTATTTCAAAGGTGTGAATTGATTGCGGTGTCCTTTGAGCCATTTGCATTGCATTCATTAAGTGCCCCCACGCTGGAACATGAGGCTAAGGACGTATCGACTGCACATCGATCTTTCCCTCGGCGCGCGTGAGCAACGGAGCAATAGTCTCCTCGATTCAGGGATCCGCCCTTCCCCCCCACCTGAGTTGTGGGACGGGAATGCGCATACACTCCCAGTGAGTTTTTCCATGGATGTAGAAAGGTGGTCGAAAGTCCAGCTAAATCCTGGAGTATTCTGGCAGTTGGGTAGGAGGGTCCATCCAGGCAGAAAGTGCAGGTGGACGATTAACAAACTCGCCTCAGGACCCTGATTCCCTGACCTGGCCTCCTTTCCCAGAACACTATGCACGGAGGTAACTGGCTGACTCACTGCTGCTGTGCCATCACTCCAAATGTGGCCCTCTAGGTTAGTCTGGTGCTCCTTTCAAATTTTTTTGGGAAAGGGTGGAGCTAAGAAAAAAAGGTCACTACCAACAAAGTCGACTGCCGTCGCTGCACTGAGCAGCACTTGGTCAGGAGCCGGCACCACAACTCGGCCCCGCGATAGAACAAGCCGTGCACAGGGAGCCCCTCGGAATTCTAAGCGGTTGACTTTAAAAGCAGGTCATCACATTTGCATAACGCTGCATAACTATTTATAATGCTCATTAACAGACTCGTGAGTGCCTTCTAATATTTCAGAGCCCACGGTGGGATCGCCTTTTAATGATATGTGGTGCAGTATTAAATTTCCTCAGGAGCTTCTCACGCTGATGAACCTGTGATTGATGTGGATGTTCTGGCACAGGCGCCGACGGCGTCTACAGGTTCTCCCGGGTTCTAAATGCACAGCCTCCGCTCTGTCAAAGCCACATGCCCTGCACCGGCGAATGGTGGCATCCGTCTGACGCGCTGCCGGGCACGTTCCCGCCCGCCCGCTGACCTCCTGACAACAGATCCGTCACGGTGCCGGCGGGGTCGTCCTTGACGCTCCACCAGACCGCCTCTCCCAGGCGTGGCCGACATGCTGGTGACGCCTCGTCCAGAGTGCCAATGAGTGATATTCATCTCCCAGCAGCCTTAGGAGTGTCCCCCCTCCATTCCAGCATCATCATCATCATCATCATCATCATTATCAGTCACAGTCACGGCAACTTGTGCCCCTTGTCTCCAACATGAGCAACTGTTGGGCTGGCTATCCTTCAAGCCTTCTGCTTGCCCCCCCTCCACACACACACACACACACACAGAGCACCAAAAACTTGTCATGGCGGTTACTGCAAACTTTCCAATTTGAAGGCTGCTGGCTCGGGTTCCCGAAAAGGACTGTTGTATTTTCAGGCATGATACTTAATTTGGATTTGTCCAGTAGTTATATCCAGCTGTATAAAGGGGTCTAAAAAGCCCCAACCAAGCAGCATTTCTCTTTTAATACATTTTCTCAGAGAAGGACGCATGCCCCAGATTTGTTTTATATGCAAAGCAGGTTGATGCAATATAACTCTCAGAATAAAGTTGATCAAAATGTGTTTGGGTGTAACTAAACAAAAAAAAAAATCGCGTGTATAAACAAAAGGTCTGAAATAACAACAAGAAAACATTTCAGGCGATCATTGGGGTTTAACAGACATATTTTTTTCACGGCTTCACAGATGACAGCTCACTCCGGGCTGCTATTGTTCAGCGCAAATTGGACTGGAAGCATACATCCCGCGGTGAATTGGCTACGCAGGGTATATTCGCGGTCTCCGTAACAGGCCTTGCAGCAAATCCCATTAAACCCCCCCTTAATTGTGTCGTTAGGCTCCTTTCACTAAAACCCAAAGTACTTGTATACAACGGGAAGCATGCTATTACGAGGCCGGTCCGTTAGAGGCTCCTGCATAATCAACCGTGGAGCTCGGCTTCCCCGCCCCGCATGACTTACGGTATGCTAGCCTTTGATTTAGCTTTATAGCCAGATGCAAGTTAGCGCCATCTTAATGCCCCCCGCTTCAACATGCCGCGAGATTTATTACGGAGAACTCTCCCCACCCCCCCCCAAAAAAAAAAAGTAATGCAAAGCTATTCTTGGGCAGCCTTGAACTCCATCTGATCCGCTCTTTATTATTGCGATCGCTTGAGAAACAAAAATACCGACGTCGGTGCACTTTTAAGGGGTAATTTCTCATCTTTCTGATGTTGGAGGTTGACAGTACTAGGAAAGTAAAAAAAAAAAAAAGACCGTGAGTGAGTTTAATTTCATACAAAATGAAGACTGACATTCTCATTCAATTATAGTCAGGGATTTATTTTTAAAATCTGAACGCGCAAATTAAACGTATCAGCACGTAATTATTAAATTAATGTGCTCTCGTGTATTTGCATTGCATCGGAATCTATTGTTTGTTCAATAATCAAGTCTATATTTTTTTTTTGTTGTTCAAATCATAATTATTATGCTAATCTACTATTTGCATTTAACAGTAAATGCCCGACCTTATTAAACGTTAGGTCTTAAACAGCACATCGACCACAAGAAAGTTGTGTTCACTTGCAGACAGTTGCTTTGTTTTACTACTGATTGTTGATTTCTAAATTATCCTTTTTAGGTCCTGAACACGTAAAGATCGTAAACGTACGCGTAAAAAAAATGAAACAATACCTTTCAAACTTGAAGCACGTGAGAAATAGTGGCAGATGAAATTGATTTCTTCACGTAGCAGAAGGGTGTTTTAATTGACTTCCAGGTTGCACTCAGACCCAGATGTAGCCTATAACCGGTGTTTAAATTCATTAGTCAATACACACCCCTGCTGTCCAGTGCAATGACTTTTATCAGCTGATATACCCCTAGAGGTATTGTTGGGAAACTTCTGATAGTAAACGATGATTACCTATAGCCGCGATGTTTTACCTGATTCACATACCTGAGTATGTGTTTATTTATAATTAAACGTACATCAGAAAGTATTTCAGGTTTAATGAAAATGTCTTTTATCCATTGATTTACAACGGGGGAAATGATAATGCTTTCTGCATAGTAAAACTCTCATACGTCTGTCAAACTGGTGGTTGTTAATATATAGTTTCTTTTTCTATAGTTTTTTTGTTGACTGTAGGCTAAATCAATAGCCCCGTTCTGTTTAATTTCCCCCATTCCGACATGTAGTTTGCCTATTTCGGTAAAATTTTACGGAACACGTGACCCATTAATATTAGTAAGTAAAGCAGAATATTATTATTAAAGTAGCACATTCTGAAACTATCTAAAGCACATTTTAACTCCAATGTCACGCTTCTTATTGCGTTGATAAAAGTACCGCATTGCCTCCGAAGGACGGGTAATGCCACAAAAATTTACTTATTTCACCACAATGTACCGCTTGTATCGGCTTAATGGGATGCAAAAATGGCTTGGAGCTGACAAAATGAGGGTTTTTGGTTGCGAAGGATGAAAATTATATGAATTTTAGTGTTTCGGGTTAATTAAATAAATATATAAAGTCCCCACAAATATCTGCCGAAGTAGGTCTTTGAGATTTAACAAGTTTTGCGGGGCTTTTGTTGAAGATGGTATAGTATAATAACTGTGAAAGACTTATCTAGACCATAAAGGTGGTCACGAAGAGGATTTCTGTTCTCCTGGCGGCTAGAAGATGCAACTTTGAGTTCACAAGGTGGTTCTGGAGTGCGCTGATTTCTTCATATAGGCCTAGATATTAAAGAAAGCATTCAATTACACCCTTTCTCCCGGGAGTATGCATATGAAAGTAATCAATAAATAGAAAAGGTAATTATTTGTCTAAAAGTCACCGCCGCTGTACCTATAAGCACTTTATCAAAATAAGCTCAAATTTCATATTACATTATGTAGATAGTTCATTAGCGGCTAAATTATTCAGTTAATTTGTATAAAGTAAATTGGTTCATTTGCTTTCGGAATATTTTATTGGCCTTGTCAAAATATAACAAGTTAAGTTTGGTCAAATACAAATGTGAGAGTCCTACTAATTTGTGATGTGCTTATCCTTATAAATCTCTGTTGGCCATTATAATTGAACGTTACAATTAAATCCCAGTTCATTGTCAGTAGTGACTTAAATATATACATGACATTTGCTGTTTAATTGGGAAACAGTTTTTTTTTGTTTCTACTGATATAAATAGCATGATTAGAATACGTTAGTCCATATGAAATTAATGTATATTTTTATTGGAGTCATTTAAACAGTACCGGTGCATTATTAAAATGTTAATTAAATGTTTCAATGTAACTACCTACTGGTAGTACATATCCCCCTACCGCAAATTTACAAAAGCAACTCCTGTCTTTCCTGAATGGAAAGTACCTTTTCCCCTCAACATTTTGCCGAACTTTGATTTTCAGTGAACTCTATTTAGATCCGTGGTATTAAAACGTGCCCTTGATGTACCTTAATCCGGAAGCCATTCACAGGTCGTCAGTACATTAATTATTAATATCTAATTCAATGGCAGGTATATCCCTAATTAGTTATGTTAGTAAGTCAGTCGTAAAATATCATTTTAAAAATCGTAATGTGGCGCACGTAGTCATTAACTTTGCGTTGACCCTTAACAGAGCAGGAGTGCTGTCCGGATCATTTTCCCAGTTGCCAAGGTGGGATCGTAAAGCGCTTGGATCCGCAAAGCCGTGGGGCGTTGATTGGCGGGTCAGAGGGGAGACTCTCCATTGTGCCTTCTGGGAGGTACTTTGCCATAGTGGTTGGAGCCAGAATGAACTACGCTTCAAGTATGACGTCAAAACGCCCAGGTTTCCAGGTGTCCTTGGAACAGGCTGTCTGCCAAGCAAATAAATAGAGCCGATAATGAGCCCCTGTCCGTCACACGTGGACGCCTGTCCCTCTCGGTGTTAATGGTGGTGTTTCGCTCCTGGGCTTCCCGGACCCCCTACTGGTAACAGTGGGTGTGTTGTACCACAACAGGCTGACATGTGCACAGTCGCCCGTGGCTGCAGTGCAGACTCCTATAGCACCTCCGCCGTACGAAATTCCTCATCCAACTTGAAAGATAAGGGTGGAAATTATTGTCCCCCAAAATGGAATAACTTGTAAAATGATATTGGGGATTTGTTCTCTAAAGCAACAATTTATTCGTTTCAATCTGGAATCGGTCATTTATGATTCTTTCAGATGTTTTTCCCCCAAAACAGTCACTGGAACTGGCCTATTAACAGCGTTGCAGATGTTCCCCGGCATTTTTATAGTGAACATAAAAACAAAGGAGTTATGTGGCTGGAAAAGGAGTTTCGGTAACTTGGAGTTTAATGGAGGGATCGCACCTGTAGCCTACATCTGGGCCGTTGTTGACCTCATATTTATGGGAAATAGATGCACGCGGTTTCCTGCAGATTCTTCGTCCCAGAATCCCACTATGAGTTGATGGGAAATAGTTACGAAAAGCGGACCGTTGATTCTTTTAGGTGACCATTAAATGCACAAAAGTATTAAAAAGTACAGAAGTGAAAAGTCATTAGCCCAGTACGTTTGAAACTGTGATATGGTGTACATATTTTTATCTCTGCTATAAAAAGCAGTGATATGTTATACTGTGAATCAGATTATAAAATGTCGCTGTATGTTCCAAAGTTTAAATTAGACAACGTTCACCGCATTGTTTATCAACTTCAATCGCCATAAATCCTTGCGGGTGAATTCATCTTTTTCTCTATCCACAAGAGGGCAGTATAATTCTGTAAAAATGAAGGGGGGTGGGGGATCCATAAAATGTGCTGTTGATGCATTAGTTTTTCATGTGCGGGGTCGGGGTGGGGGTTCAAACTCAAATAATCGTACAAAGCTATTGAAAAACTGCTTTGCAACTTACTGTTATCGTAATCTGAATTCTGATGCGTTACTTTAAAAGGTCATAACTCCAATTATACATCTATTCACCTTGGGTGGTGTGAGTCACGCAAACGGTTTTAACATCCCTGATACCGTGTTAAAATAAGAAACTGTCAAATCGGTCGGCGCAGCAGTAATGAAACAGTAATTTTCTCGCCCGGCTTCTCGCCTCGCATAAACATATCATTTCAGGCTCCGCTTCGGCGTTCTACCCGGCAGCTACTCATCTAAATACTGCTGTGGGTTTTGCACCCTTGTTCTTCGGGCCTTTGTCTCGCTTTTCTGTGTGTTGTCTCAGCTGCGACTGGAGCGAAACCTAAATCTATTTGGCTCTAACCAGCCTTGACTAACTGGTAGCCGGGCTTTGATATGTATGGGTTTTAAGAAATAGGCCTATAGTGAATGGGAAATGCAAATAATTGTCATTTACCAAGCCGGGAAACTTGCCTACCCTTTTTTTTATTTAACAAAGTAATATGAACCATATAACACCAGGAAGTCTGGATATATGTAGAGTGTTCTCTGCAGCATAAATGTACACTAAATGCTGTTGGGCTCCTGACACGACTAAGCAGAAACCAAAACTTTATAAACACCCTGTAGAAAAAATCCACCGTCTGCCCGCCTATAGAGCTCACTTACCTCATGAATAGATACAGTGAAAAGACATAAGGGGATAAAGGAAGTTATAAATCAAACAAAAAAGAAATAAAAGACATCTGACCTTTACCTGCCCAGAGCACTAAACAACATTCCACTGCATAATACGGAACAAACAGACGCCTCTGCGTTACCGACGCCAGCCTGTCCGTTAAAACCCGTCACCGCGGCGGAGCCCCGCTCCCATTCGCCATCGCCAAGTGCCCCGTCACCCGCGGGCTTTTTATCCATTGTTCCATTAGGACTGAAACCACACGCTGGGCATTGAGGAAATCCCTGCGCAGAAAGTAGAATATCTTTGTAGACAAAGTTTATTGTTATAGAAGCATGCAGTTAGCACAGTTCCAATAATGTTTGTTCACATATAGAAGGCTAGGTGGCATGTAAACTTGGCACAGTACGTGCTATCGACATGTTCTCTTTCAGTAGTAATTAATGAAGTAATTAATGATGAATTGTAAGCATTTATTTGAAGAGTGAATTCTTCTCATAGCGCATTAATCCTTTCACTCAGGATACCGGCATGTCCGACGCTGTGTGTAACGCACTCTGGATTGGTAGGGATCCACTAAAGTCAAGACAAGTTCAACACGCTGTTTTACCTTCAAAATGAGAGTGGTCAGATATTGAAAGCCTCGGCACTGACACACCATTTTTAACATAATCATGTTAAGTTTCATTGTTAAAGTGTTCGGTGCTTTATAATTCTAATTGATTTTGTTCATTTAACTTCCCAGGAGTTAGCCTCTGGGTGTGGATTGTTTCTAGTGTTTTTTTCCGCGTCATAAACCTGCAGAGAGATGCTACTACAGCCCGGCACTTCCCTGCGACTCAGCTCCTGGCCGACGCCTTGTTCTGGGCGATGATCTGGGCGTACTCTCTTCCAGAGCGGTACGGCGTGCGTGTCAGCCTGGGATGGGCGAAATCCACGTGATAAAGGCCAAATCGAACCCGATACCCATCTGCCCATTCGAAGTTGTCCAAGAGGGACTAGGCAAAATAGCCCCTAACGTCGGCACCTTCCTCGTGTATGGCTGGAAAACAAAAAAGCCATCATTTAGCCAGGTTTTTATAGTCGCTTTTAAAAAATCTTTAATCTTAAAAATACGCTGATGCACAAATGATCCATGACGAGACTGTTTCATACCGTGCATCGAATCTCAGCTAAAAGGGGCCGTATGCTCATTCTCACTGTTCAGAATTTTATTTTTGGGATCTACTAGAACAGATTTACGTGTTTCGTTGTTCCAAAAACACATTGTTTTTCCTCATACCGTACATCTCAATTCACTCTGCCTGAAATGCAGAGTGGGCCTTTAAGCCCCACCCCCAGTGAGCCCAGTGTGCTCTGATTGGACAGCTTGCCCTACATGTTCCACCCTTGTAATTGCAGTCTGCAGACAGATCCGTGCAGGTAGGCGGCCAATAAGGATTGTGTTACGAGGTGACCTCACCATGTCAAGGAAGTAAGGGTTCGAATTAGAGAAGAGTGGTTTCTGTGGTGAGAGTTACTCCCTTTGTGTAGTTTTTGCCTCAGGACTTTGCAGATCATTTACCTGCAAATAAAGCTATATAACACATTAAAGGAAAGGGAAAAACCGGAAAAGTATAATAGGGCCTCTTTAAATTATATAATGGACCTTCATCCTAGAATATTCTACAACTTTAATACAACAAACAAACAAAATGGGGGCTAACACTACTGTTTATATTATAATAGAATATATATATATATATATATATATATATTTATATATAAAATAGTATAATATATCATTTAATAATATCTGTGGTATTTGCCTCACTAGCTGTCAACCTTGCAGAATTTCGGGGAATCGCGACAGCTCTGTCTAAGCGAACCTTTGGAAACCTGCAGCAGTGTGTCCCGGAGGAAGCGGCAGCGTTGGGCTCAATCTCCACCAGCCCCACCTGGGAGAAGCCGTTCTCCGTGATGTAGACCATCGGGTTGCCGAACCTGTCCTGCACAACCGGCGAGAGAGCTGAAAGCACCTTGGCTTTGGGTGAGCTGCCGTCGGCAAGGTCGCGAAAAGAGGGGAAGCTTTAAACGGATCTGCCAATTCAGCGGCGTTTAATGGAGGAACTGAAGGTTAACTGAGTGAAAGCTGGCGAGGACACAAGACGGGGAACCATAATAAATAAAAGCAAATACATTGCCAGGATATAAAAATAATAATTCAGCTAGAACGTTACCTTAATGTACTATTTTGTGATCTGCTGATTTTGTCCCTTTTCATTTTTACTCAAGTAAAGGCAGGATGTATATGGAGACAGTCAGCAATCGTCCATAGATTGATCATACCTTAATGTACTTTAGCAACTTGCGTAAGCCTTCTGGGAATACGGCCAACCAAGAATTGCCACACACGGGCCAGGCAGGATCGACGTCCCGCTCCACCTCCAGATCACCTTCGAACCCAATCTTCGCTGGGCCGCTCCCTGGCTGCACTCGGCGGGAGGTGTAGTAATTTAAAGCGAAGAAGTCTGCAGTTCCCAGGATGCACGGTTCCTCCTTCGAGAACGTAGGCAGCCGGGAAGATGGCAGACCCTGGGCTTGGCTCGCGGCTTCGACCCGAGCTTTCATCTCTGGTGGGTAGTCCCCATTTACGAAGATGGGCCAGGCGAACCAGCCAAGCACAAAAGCCATGTAGCGCTCCACAGCGTCGACGTCCAGGGCACTGCTGGGATCGTGAGCCTCGGCCCAGTCGCTGAACAGCGCCAGAGACACCTGTCCCCCCTGAGCCGGCCTGTAGAGGGCGTCGTAACTGTGCCAGGCTCTGGCATGCGCTCGCAGCATGTTGTGACCCACCAGGTACAGGAAAACGCCAGGCTGGCCGAGCCCCGGCGCGTGGCAGCCGTCCTCATGCCCAAGCTTGGCGTAAATGTAGGGCTCGTTGATGGTGATCCACAGCTTCACGCGGTCACCGAAGGTCTGGAAGCAGAACCTGGCGTAGCTGTCGAAGAGGTCTACGATTTGTGGCGACTGCCAGCCCCCCTGGGCCTGCAGGGCTTGCGGAAGGTCAAAGTGATGGAGCGTCACCATGGGAGAGACGCCGTTGGCCAGCAAATCATTGATCACACGGTTGTAGTAACTCACACCTGTTAAACCACAAAAGGAAGGATCCAGTTCCCACCTTGCTGAAGTACAGAAAAACTTGTTTTATTTATGAATAACCCTGCAACGTGTGACTTGAAATAAAATGAAATGATACTTTATTTAGCGGTAGTGTGTGGCTCAGTGGGCTAAGCCTTTGTGACTGTAATCAGAAAGTCACTGGGTCAAGCCCCGCCTTAGCACGTCCGTGGACCCTTGAGCAAGGCTCTTAACCCCCAGCTCCCTGGGCACTGCAATGGGTGGCTGCCTTTCACTGCCAAGCTTGCCCTCACACCCTGGAGAGCAAGGTGGTGTAGGCAAAAAGAAAACTTCCCCACAGGGATTAATAAAGTGCATTCATCTTTCACAGCTTGCTCTCCACTGAGATGTACTCACACAGGTGTGAGTAAAGCTGCAGGTCCAAGCACAGGGTCAGCCATATATGTGACACCCCTGGAGTGATTTCTGGGGGGTTGAGGGCTTAGCTCAAGGGCCCAACAGCGATGTGATTATTTGGCTTAAGACGGTATTCAAACTGCGGAACCACAGACCACCCTACATATAACAACTGCTGGTGTTATTTTAACTCGGCATTGTGTCATGTAGCATTCTGCTCTGAATTGTCTTTAATTCTATCCTGCAAAGGCAGGAGCTTTTTCCCATATCCCTGACAGTTACACTGCACCAAGTTTCTCTGACTTCACTCTTTCCATGTTAGGAAGCATAAAAGTGGCCTGTAGTGATGTCATAGAGCGATGGACCTTTCTGGTTGATATGTCTCGTCGTCCCATCCGGCAGCAGTCGGGACCATGACAGTGACAGACGGTAATGAGTCAGT
Source organism: Isichthys henryi (assembly GCA_026776945.1). Lineage (NCBI taxonomy): Eukaryota > Metazoa > Chordata > Actinopteri > Osteoglossiformes > Mormyridae > Isichthys > Isichthys henryi. The sequence goes on from JAODJX010000015.1 coordinate 9,618,995, forward strand.
CCCAACTGCTGGATACATTTCAGATCCTCTTCCCAGAGGTGATAGCTGTCACATGCTACATCTCCGCTCTGGTCCTGAAACACCTTCCCTTTATTGTGGCAGAAAGTGTCCCAAATGCTAGGCCCTCTGCCATCTGCATCCCAGCCACCTGTAAGAGGAAAATTGGGGGAGACCGATTGTCTGGGGCCAGATCAATTGCAGAAATGATGAAGGTTTATTCCTGTGCTATCGCTTTGTGATCAGTGGGAGGAGATAATGATGATAGATTGGTGTGTGAGCGACACATTTGAGAAATGTGTCAGTGTCTCTTTTACAAAAATGAAGTTTAAATGGACCAGTTGTATTGAGGAAGTTACCGTGTCAGAAAAACAAAGTACCAATCTGTACCTTTGAGGGAATAATTACTTGTCACTGGGGCTGAACCCTCAAGGGTCTGCCAATTGTGCTAGTCTAATTTAAGGTGGATAAATGGATTGCGAGGAACATTGTTCTACCAGTGAGAGGGTACATTAATGTTGTATGTACCATGGGGAACAAAACTGTTCCAGGGCTGAACGCTGTTTTCTGACAGCGTATAGCGATGACCTTTGGTTCAGCAGAAGTGATGATATCTTCTCTTGCACAGCATACTACTTTTAAATAAATGTTTCGATACACGCATTTACCTAGCGCATTATGTAAAAAAAATACTGACTCTTGCTTTCCGGTAATTAAATACAAATTGGCTATTAATCAATAAAAGCTACATACCTTCAATCTGATATGCTGAGGTCGCTGCACCCCACGCAAAGTTGCTTGGCATGACAATATCTTGGTCATCAGCAAGCATTTTCGGTATGAGGGATTTTCTGACAATTGTGTAAGTAAATATGATGTCACTGTGCCAGTCCAAGTTGATATGCACGTGCGCACACTAGAACACCTCGAAAAGGTTGGACCCCCAACATCTTCAAATCCTGCTGCAGGCTGCATTCTCCGCCTTCGGCTAAGCCACTCCCCTCATATAGTGACGTTACTTATCGGACGTTTATCTTTTTAAAAGGAATATTTCCCACATTATTAATCAATAGTATACTCGGGGTTTACAAGATGTAAGGAAAAGGGTGGAAAGTCCAGGTTCAGAAATGATAAATCTAGCCCAAGATTTAGTTCCGACCAGTCAGTTGAGCAAAAGAGTCACATTCACAAAGCAATCAACAAGTTGGTTGAAACAAAATCTTGGTCTGGATTTCTACTTTCTGAACCTGGATTTTTCACCTGTGTGTAAGAATGGAACAGCGTTTATTTTCAAACATTTAAGCATGCATTTTGTGTATGGTGCTTATTTTATTTAAAAATGTAATACAGATAACTGGCTTATATCTGGGGTCGACATTTCGTATCGATTATCAATATTATTGATTAACAATAAACGATTATTCGAGCATTAGAGATCAGTCTGCATCCGAATGAATCTGCTGATCAGTATACAGTGATCTTCTCCCCCCGCTCACTAACCTCTAGTGTAAATAAGGGCGAGTTATCCACATTCTTCGGGGTTAAGTACATTGATAAGAGCACGACATTCATAGGGGCGCCGTTCTGCACAACTGAACCTCCGTACGTGTAACCTGGGAAGTCGCCGCATGTTTGCTGTGGCTGTACTGATTTTACTTGAAACAAACAATGAACTTCATATGACTCCACAGATACCCTGGTGCCTGGAAGATGGTTGGTATGGTTTTGTCATTTTATTGGCGGAACTGAATACTCCAGCGAACGTGAAATACGCCTTATTTCGCCACTTGCTGTACTAGTTATGGTTTTATGTGTCTGCAGATTATCCTTGATATTTGTGGTTTTCTGGGCAGCTAATGGATGTTTTATGTCTGTGTCCCTGTCTTGGTTTCTTGTCGCAAACGTTGCTTTTAGAAATTATTTGTCAATAAACTAACTGTTTCTCATACATCTTATGTCTTCCTCCTGACATGAGTCATTCATTGGTGTTTTTAATCTTTACGGGAAATGATAACGTGACAGATTGCGATCCTGTGTTGCGTCTCCACTCGATGGTCAGACGAAATCACTTTTCTTTTTCAGGATCTCCTGTCTTCTGTAACCTGATTACACACCTTATTTCAGGTACCTCGCGAGCTTTCCCGAAACCTAAAAACAAATTGTGACTAATGGACAAAAATGCTGTGCAGCCGCGGGACAGACGTTACCAATAACCATGAAAGTACTCAGGGCTAATGGTACTTAATGGGGACGCACTCAGATGGCTCGACGATAACAGAAATGAAAAGAATGACAGCCCCTAGGGAACCCGAACTTGAAATGTGTTTTCCCCCCAATTATACCGTGGTAAATGTCGGTAAATGTCCTGTAAGAATAATACAGGAATGGATTCAAACACAGTCCCGTGGTCGAGTCTGACAAGACCGGCTTCCTTTTCTGGAAATAATGTTTTTCTGAAGGAACCTGAAAATACGAAATTGATCCAGATGAACATGGGCATTATAAAGGTATTTTAAAATACGAATACAGGAAACTGACTCCGAAAGTTTCAAAGATGGTCATAAGTGACTATGACGGCTTTTTTGCAGATTGGATGCTTGAATCTCATTGTTCATTGCTCAGTAGGTATTTTGTATGAATTGCATAATCCTGGAAGCCTACCGGTCCCTGTCGGTAGAGTGGGAGCAAATTTTGAACTTGGAGAATTTTATTACTTGGACTCATGCCTGATCGGTAGCAAATAAACTTCTGGGGGGGGGGGGGTCAAACCATGCCTACTTGTCCGGCAGTGCATGGGCCCACAAATGACGCACAAATTATTCTGCTAAACCAGGACCTCAGACTGAGTAAAAAATGCCTTTGTGACCGACAGTATCACTGCTACTTAAGCTTTTTTATGCCAGGCACATGGTATAGTTACTGTGTTAAAAATAATTACGGTTTGGATAAAAGAAGAAAGTCCTGATGTATCTCAGTGGATAAAAGATATGACCTCATGTCTTGCTTTATAAAAGATTACCTACTTTTTGAGGAACAGACTGCACGTGATTTGGTCCATCTGGAAGGTGTTCGGTGTTCTGATGGACATTAAAAGTATATAGACGTGTATTTTATAGCTGTAGAGTGTTTTTTTGTTTTGTCCTTTGTTATTTGGTTACATTGGAAAACTTGAATGTGATATTAATCTGTATGACAACGTCTGAAAATAAAAACTGTTGTTGAAAAAAACAATAATAAAAACAATAAGGTTCCATAGCACTTCGTGCTTTGGACCCTTAATTACGGGTAAAGGGTGTATACGCATGCGTGGATTTGTGCAGACATCCGACACACCTGTAGGAGGCGCATGCGCGGTGGTTTTTCGAGACCAGCAGCGCGATCGATGTGTTTTATTACACACGCAAAACATTGCCCATAAAATAAGATCTCTTGGTGATTATCGAGGAAAGTTATTTTATTCCGATTTGTGATTTGACACAATGATGCCAATAACATTTGCCTATAATTAAAGCAAACTTAAATTCATCACGCGATATAAATTATTGCTTCTATAAATAAAACCAATACCAAACCAAGTCTAGGATAACAAAGCGATATGATTAATAGACCTACAGACGTCACATTATAATTGATTTTTAACAGGAAAGTGGAGCTGTAAGGCCTATTTGGGGTGTAATTGCAGGACCAATCTAATTCAAATTCGAACTTGCTTACAAATATGCGCATTCGAGTTCAGTAGCAAACCCAAGACTGCTACACATAATTTCGTGAATAAAAATGAAAGTCTGCAAATGACTGCGTGCTTATATAGGAGAGGGTGCCGGTGACGTAAGGGGGTGGAATTCCAACATGGAGCCTGGGGCAGGACCATGAAAGGCGAGCTGAATGGAGAGGCTGAGCAGTGTTACGAGCGATTGCTGGCCATTTTCGATCGAATTGATCTCTAAAAACCAGTATTGGACTTTGTTTCGCGAGGATAAAGGATATTGCCGTGAATCGCATTTTAACGATATAATCAACAGTTCCAAAGACTTAACTAACGAAAGAAGCTTGGAAGAAACTTCGTAGCATTTTGTTTGCAACAATTGTTATTGTTCCCGTGTTTGTAGCAGAAGAGTTATACTTCCAAGATATCCGGCGTCGTAAAAACCATTTTTGAGTGGAATGCAAGCAGGACTAGATCGTAATTACAGCACTAGGATGTTGATTCGTCAGATACTCCCCGTGATATGAAAGTTTCGGCGGCTGGAACGTGATCAGATTTCCTGAAAGTTTGTTATCTCGGGATTGTCTGCGTGCGACATGCGCCAGGACAAAACCTGGCTTCATTCTTTGCAACAAAGAAAACATCGGTTTGTGATATTATGTAGGATGATTTGTTAAGGCGAGTAACTGCTCATCGGGAGGGTCACTGTGGATTTTTTGTGCCCCCCTTCCCCGGGGTACATGCGGAGGTATGGGAAACCAAGCTACTTGGCAAACAAAGGAGGATGTCTATTTGGCCATCGGGCGGTTCGGCTAGGACTCGCATGCCGTGTAATCTGACTGCGGCGATGCAAGATATTTGCAACATGACCGAGACTTGCGCTTTGTTTTTATTTAGACTGTATAAGTGACCGGGACTGCGGAGACCACCAGGCCATGTTTAAACTATTTCTATCTTAACTTTAGCGTACTCGTTTTGTTCTGATTGTGATTTTTTTCGTATTTAATGATCAGACTTCTTACATACTTTGGTCAGAAATGAAGCGTGGCGGTGAGGTTTTCTTCCAGCTCGTTACTTATCTGCTTCTTGCGAGCGAGAGCTCCGTCGCATCTTCCCACTGCAAGCTGTACGACGAGCGCCCAAGGGGCGCCGGGAAGAGCGCGGAGCAGCCCGGCGCGGCGGTCAGGGCGGTCTGCACCAGCATGGAGCTCCGTCAGGTGTTGCCGCCGGAGCCGCTTCCCAACCGGACTGTGACTCTGTAAGTAGGCTGTGAGGCAAAGCCGCATTACTCCCCTAATCTCTAAGAATTTGTGTATTACCTCAGACTTTTAACCCACACGCTATTTTCCTTATCTATATGCATATCTTGACGTAATTTAAATTTCTTACAATTCATACATGTTATAAGTTTTAATCAGGCTGAGTCTGAGATTACGGCTTGTTTGCATGCAAAATGTACAAATAGCTAAAAATCATAAAAAGCTTGCAGCTGCATGCAAGTCTTGTTACTTGTGCATAAGAGCGAGGTGCATTACGGTCCTACTCGCATAAAAACTCTAAATGTTTGTGGTTTTATTTTGTTGCCTTTCAGATATTGTTGTTCTTTTATTTCTATACCGTCCCTATGTACCCTATTTATTTCTTATAGGGACACAGGTCAGGTTTTCCTGATATACTGAAATACCACTTTATAAGCTGATAATGCACTGGCACGTACAGCGTGCTGTATTGCCGCGGTTTGGTTATTGAACTATTTGGTATGAGAGTTTGGCTGCAGGTCGGTCTCTCCTAACAGTTGAAGGGTAATGACTGTCCCTGTGGCACACAGTGCACAGAGGAGCTGCTGGAGGTTTTTGACAGTTTTTCTTATTTGCCCCTGAGAAGCTTCTGCTGTGGTCATCTCAGCAGGGATGGTGGCCTCAGGGAGAAGCAGGGGGAAATTGGCTATTGGACCGATTTTCCCAACAGGCCGGTGTTCAGAAGCCAAATTCTTCTCAATCAACTAAATGCGACAGTGCACATCATAGAGAGATGTGGTCACGGGCATTGACCCCACTTGTGGCTAGCAGTCGACTATGTGTTCGAGAAAGAAGATGCCGGCATTTATTTGATAGGTCTGATCTTTAGAATATTAAATGGGTTTATTACCAGTTGCACTCTTGGTGTTTGAACAGTGCTAAAACTATTCAAAATCTTCTTCTTCCGGGATTGTACTTTGAATTGCTATAAAGGAGCAAAAGTTTTCTATTGCTGGTAGGAAGGTATAAAATTTATACAAACTTTGTTTGAACCTGGCCTCAGATTTTCTTCCTGTGAGGGGCTTGCTGCTCTCTGCAAACCGCGGGAGGGTCTCAAAGGGTTTCCAAGTGGACGCGCAAACCCTGTCCAGACACGTCAGCGACACTTGACACCCCAGCGAGGAGCCATATTTGGGGGTGTTTGTTAAAGGCCTGTAAAATCTGTAAGCCCCTGCCCCCCCCCCCCCCCGTCTAGTGGTGGTTTCTGGGGTTTTTTTTATGATCCTGTGGAGAGACCACTCGTTGCTCGTTCAGTGCTGAGCGAGACAGACTTCCTGCCCCTTCCCCCCAGTCATTCTCGCTCTCTTTGACTCTAAATCAATGTTTCAGCTAGGGGCCTCTGAATGCGGCCTTTAGTTGTTAATTTTTATGTGCATAATTATATTGCGTTGATTGTGATGCAACCGCGGGGGGGGGGGGGGGGGGGGGGGGGGGGGGGGGGGGGGGGGGGGGGGGGGGGGGGGGGGGGGGGGGGGGGG
>JAODJX010000015.1:9639949-9660087 GCA_026776945.1 Isichthys henryi
GCACTTCTCCTGAATCCACACTCCAGAGCTTCTGAAGCGAACGCCAGGCACGCCTTTATTCGCAGGTGGGGGACGTAGTTAAACAATCCTGCCCCGATTTTCAAAGCTCGTGAAGAAAAGGCTTTGATGTCCCTGATGTAAATCAAGCCCGTCGCTACCTCTGAGTCCCCCTCTCTCGTCGACGCGAGTGGGCCTCCCAGGGCAGTGCGCCAAGCAAAACAATCGCCGTCAATCTGACTACTCAAATTAGCTGTGAATTTGGGATTTCGCTCACTGGAAAGAGGAAGCCTGGTGGAATATAATGGGGCTTGATTTAGCAAACCGCAGGACCTCGTCTCTTTCTGGCGCTGACCTTGACGTCTAGACGTGCGGTTTTCAGTTAAAGATGTGTTCCGTCGCCGGTGGACTTGCCGATTCCCGCACCTCGCGCTCTTTACGAATGTGCCGTTAAGCCCAGCTGTGTGTGCTTAGGAGTCTGTCAGAGTAAGTTAAGATGTCACCCTCGGTGTGCTCCAGTGCCACGGCCAGCGACGTCCTGATGTATTATCTCTCCGTTATTGAACTGCACGTAACGGCGGCCCTTGTCTTCCATCTTTACTTACAGAGACTTGTCCAATAACCGTATAGGCTGTCTGAATGAAGATATATTTAAAGGCCTCCCAAGTCTGACCAGACTGTAAGTAATTTTTCTTCTCTTTATGGTTATAATCTGTGGGTTTCGTGGTCCTGTCTGGGCCACTTCTTTGCTGATGGTCTGGCCTTTCTCTCTCTGTCTCTCTCTCTCCCTCCCTCTTCCCAGATCGAGTGTGTCTGTAACAACCCTAACCATTTTTGCAGGTATCTCTCAGGGAACATGTTCTCATCTCTAGCGCCAGGAACCTTCAACGGCCTTGTCTCCCTGAAGACGCTGTGAGTATGGTGTCTTTGACTTGGTCGGGGCGGAACACTCCAAGATTCTTTTGTACATCAGTACATTGGAGTTCTTACCCGCACTATCAAGTTGGCAGTGTGTAACTGACCAGATTAGTCAACACAAAACAAGACAAAGGCATTCACAAACATCAAAGTAGACATACAGCTGCATAGTGTATAGGTATGTTTTTCGGAATAAATTTAACAAGGCTATTCAAATCATGGTCCTCAGGGGCTGAGCCCTGCTGATTTTCCAGTCCTCCTTCACCTGTGAATCGAATGTGAAGCCTCCAGCCAATCAGAATCAGTAATTATTAAGCTAACTACCTGGGAGAACAAAAAACAAGACCTGGATTTGGAATGGAGGGCCAGATCTCAAGAGCCCTGAAATATTAATTAAATGGCCGAAACGGAAGATAATGCTGAATGTGAAATATATGAAAAATATAAGATGAATGAAAAGTGCGGTGTGCAAAGTGTGACTGTTTGAGGCTGTGGTGTCGCCGCTCTGCTGAGCCGTCTGTCTCGCCGCTAACCCCCACAGGGAGTTCCAGACGCCGTACCTGCTGTGCGACTGTAACCTGCGCTGGCTGCTGCGCTGGCTGAAGGAGAGGGGCGTGGCCTTCCAGGACACGCGGTGCGCGTACCCGCACTCCCTGCAGGGACAGGCGCTGGACTCGCTCAAGCCCGACCTTCTTACCTGTGGTATGTCCAGTGTCAGTCGGGCGATGTCCCGTGTCAGTCACAGTAACCCATTGGCACCGGTACCATGCCCTTGGTACGGTTCACTTTGTTCTGACTGATCATCACACACAACAGGCTCGGTCCAATCCGTTTCATAGCGTCCCCAGAGTCATCGTACTCTGATCCATCACCAAATATAATCATTTACTTACTGCACATGTAGGTGGTCAGTCGAACGTGCAAACCTCTTTCTTGTCACTGTAAATAGTGCTGGGTGGTGTTGATTTGGCTTTAACATTTACACACGTACCCCCAGACTGTTTACCCAATGTCTGGTGTTCTTGCCCTTATTTATGTCTACATATTTGTTTGTTTGTCCATTCTCTTCATTGTTGTCTGTTTTTCGCTTGATGGTGTGTTTTTAAATTGCATGCTACCACCTACGCCAAATTACTCGTACTATTTGTACCCGGCAAATAAAAACATTTAGTCTATTAGCATCTACGGTGGCTGTAAAATTAGCTGCCTTCCTGCACTTTTCATTTTTACATTTTATGGCGAATTGTACAATAATAGAATTTATTAGTTTGTCTAAGTTCCGCAAAGTACTTTGATAACAGGTCAAGTGGGGAAACAAGTCTTCGAAATCCAAAAAAAAAAAATTTGACAGTGCCGATATTCATGTTTCTACATCAATATGACGTGATGGGTACTAATTACAACTTCGAATCTCTGCCCGATCCGCAGGTTTATAAATGGGAATATCCGCCTGTTCTTTGCGATGATTCTGGATCTCTCTCCGGTTTGAAGTTGAGAGATTGCACCCAAAAAACCAGTTCTTGCTAGAGGTTATGAATTGATGGAGCTTGGGGCTCTGATTGGCCACACCTGGACTTTTCCTTCTGTGACTTCTGCTATTTGCTTGGGCCCATTATTCATCTGAAAGATTAATCTTCTTTAAATCCCCCCACTCCCCCCGGTCTCTTACTACACTGCAGTAGTATCCTTCACCAGCTGTTTGGCCATTTTTACGGCAGCTTTCTAGTCCCTGATGCTGAAGAGCATTCCCATAACTTCCTGTTACCACCATGCAAACCATGGATGATAGAATTATCTTCTTTATCTGTCTCCCATATGCGTTCTGATAAACTATCTAAAGGCCAATTTTCCCCATATTTTCCAGACCCCCCCACCCCCCAATAATACCTCAATTTATGATGTACCTGGGGTATTATGTCCTGTGATTGGTGTGTCCCATCTCCTTCACAAAGGAGTTAGTCTTCCATAGACCCCTTTGTGGCCTTCGTAACAGACCCCCTTTTCTTGTGGATCCTGAGGATACAGGAATCAAGGACAACCTGTCAGGCTCATTCTTTCCGTTTCTTTATGATGGACTTAACTCTGCTCTGGAGGCTATTTTATGTCTTTGGAAATTTCTTATCTTCCTTTGATTTGGTTTTAAGATCCTTATCCTGGATTTACCTCAAATCTTCCTTGGGCTTTTGTTTAGAAATTTACTCACTGAACCTGGGACTGGGGTATTTAATCTGCTGTAAATCCATAACGATCACGCAGAAGTTAATGTTTTAGAATCGTTGTCTAAAGCCTTTTGAAACCAGTAGTTTATATTCGGTGTGTAATAATATTTGGAATTAATGCTTTTTATTTTCAAAGTATTTGTTTTTCTGAATTTTAATTTCACTTTAAACGTGTTTTGTGATTAGTACAGAAGGAATTCTTTCTGTTTCTGTGTTACATTATGGAAGTCCAAGAGGGTTTATAGTTTTGTTATAGCTTTTGTGATTGGTGTTGGCCTTGGTTGACCTTTGTCATGTGATCTTGACTGACCCCTGACCTCTTGGCTTTGGTTGACCTTTGTCATGTGATCTCGACTGACTCCTGACCTCCTGACTTGCAGACTCCCCGCTGGAGCTGCCGTCTTTCCAGATGAATCCGTCCCAACGGCAGCTTGTCTTCCGGGGCGACAGCCTGCCCTTCCACTGCCTGGCCTCCTACATCGACCAGGACATGCAGGTGCTGTGGTACCAGGATGGCAAGATGGTAGAACCCAACGCCTCCATGGGCATCTTCATCCAGAGGAGCGTGGTCCACAACTGTACACTCATTACCAGGTAACCAGTCTCATTGCCGCTCAAGCATTAAAGCAACTAAAACCTTGTGTCTTAGTTCTGTTTGAATCTGTGGGTCCCTCTCCATCCACCTGTCCTGGCAGCATGCTGACCATCTCCAACATCCAGCCGGGTTCCACGGGGACCTGGGAGTGTCGGGTGAGGACCAGCCGTGGGAATAACACCCGCACTGTCCCCATTGTGGTGCTGGAAAGTGCCGCCAAGTACTGCTCTGCGGAGACTGTGTCCAACAACAAGGGGGAGTTTCGGTGAGATATCTGCGCTTTTGGACACTGAGACTGTGAACACAGTCCTGGTGCTTTTTATGCTTGGTGTTTGGTTACAGGTTTGATTTAAGTCATAAATCCAAAAAGAATGACAGCGTCCAGGTTTCCAGGCGACTCCTCTTGGGTGATAGTTATTGGTTCCTGTGTTGTTTGATTTGCAAACCATTCTGATCCCTTGGCTAAATGCCACCCACAATCTGTCTCTGTTGTATTTGGCCACATTTTCCAGGTAACTGCTTTCGGTGTCATTCAGCTGTTTGTTTTTCTCAAATTCCCCGTGAGTCAGCCAGCGTGGGAGATTCTTGGCTCTATGGCACCCCCAAGTGGCTGAATTTAAAATGCCATTCCTGTAATATTTCGCTATATTGAGTCTGTTGGCTGGGATATTTGAGAAGAGTGAGGAAGATTAAATAGAATAAAAAATAATGAATAAAAATGGCATCAGTGCAGAGTAACTGCAAGTTCCAGTGACTTGTCTTTGCAGGCTGCTGGTTCCAGTGAAATGTTAGCTGATACTATAAGTGCCCCCCTTCTTTTTGCCAGGTGGCCTCGCACCCTGGCTGGGCTCACCATGCACCTCCCCTGCCCACACCTGGCTCCCGGGGCGGGTCTTTACACGGGCTCATCGGCAAGGGACCAGCAGGCGTGGCGCACCTGCGACCGACGTGGATTTTGGGCGGAGGAGGATTACTCCCGCTGCCAATACCAGAAGGATGTCACCCGCGTCCTCTACATCATCAACCAGGTACGGGCGCTGCCACCATCCCTGGGATGTCACTGAGACAATGGGGTCCGGCTATGGTCGTTAATTTGAAGACTCCAGCATCGCATGTTGTCAGGTTCTGACAGCTGTGTAATGGTGCTGGCTTCAGACCTGGAGAGCTGAAAGCCTGCTCACCACCTCCTGGTAGACTTTGATTAGTCACAGTCAGGCCTTTTCTCGGTGTGGAAATCAGTGACGCGACACTCAATGCTATTTGGGATCTCTCTTCTGCGTCGGCTTTTATTCATACCTCCCATCTCATTGGCCATCCCGCCAGTTACCCCTGAACCTGACGAACGCAGGGACCACAGCCCGGCAGCTCCTGGCCTACACTGCGGAGGCTGCCAACTTCTCGGACAAGATGGACGTCATCTTTGTTGCGGAGATGATTGAGAAGTTTGGGAAGTTTGCAGAGAAGTTCAAAGAGGTGAGACACGCAGAAGGTTCCTGTTAGTTCCAGGTAGATGCATTTGAGACGGTCTCATGCCCTGACCCAGACCTTCCATAAGGGGGTGACAGACTGATCAGATTTATTACGTTCAGTCTTGCCTGATGCTTGGCATGCTGATATTGTGATGAGAGGTTAATAAACGCTGACTTGGGTTTGAGAGAAGTAACCTGATTTAATTAACCAATAACAGCCAAATCTATATCTCTCATACCAGGGCTTGTCTTGTATGTGGTCTTCTCTGCCCTACTGAGAAGGAGGGGGTTGTCATCATGGGCAGGGTGTTTTGGCATGCTAGGGAGGATTTCGTTGAGCGCCCCCAATCCTCCCCCACCAGCAGAGCAGGAGAAAACAAATTTTGCAAGTTAATTTATATTAAACATTTCTGTAGCACAGCGTAGCTGGCTGCTAACTATGGAGCTGACATCTGTTTCTCAAGAAAAGTAATTAAATGTTAAAATTAGTTTTAAATGATGATTTTTTTTTCCCCACTCATTCTTTTGCACCCCCTAGTCATATGGCGCCTAGGTGATCGTCCATCCCACGGTGGTAATGCTACCTGTAGCACTGGGTTCTGTCTCACACGGTAATCAGCCTCACTGTCCGCAGCTGGGTGACGTGATGGTGGATATTGCCAGCAACCTGATGCTGGCGGATGAGCGCGTGCTGTGGCTGGCTCAGCGGGAGGCGCGCGCCTGCTCCCGTATTGTGGAGTGTCTCCAGAGGGTCGCCGGGCACCGCCTGAGCCCCAACTCCCAGGCCTACTCCACGGTGCGTGTCTGAGGGTGCATCATAGGAGATGTAGTCACTCGCCTGAGCATGCGTACGGGGGTGGGCGTTCAAACTCGTCCTTGGTATTGGCCTAATTATTTTTGCAGGTTTTGAATTGTTGCAATTCATCTAAGGAATGTCAGTCTAGGATATAGCTCACCTAGATGATAGGATGACTGGTAGGGGCTGGGTGTGATGGCTGCTCCCGTTAATCGCTGGTTCTGGTTGATGACCGCGGTACGGCGAAAGCCGGGGTGAGTATGAGCTGACGGGCATCTCTCTCTCTCCCCCCCGTAGACGTCCCCCAACATCGCCCTGGAGGCCCATGCCATCAAGGCTTGCGCCTTCAACGGCATGACTTGCACACTGTTCCAGAAGCTGAGCCCCGACCGGCCCCCCGCCCGCGAACTGGCGGGCCGCGACCCCGACCTCGGCCTGGACCGCCAGCTCAGCTTCAAGTGCAACGTGACGAGCAACCTCTCTAGCCTGGCGCTCAAGGTGAGTGGCCCACCTACCTGGCACTGACGGCTGCCCACTGCTAGAATTGTTAAATGATCTGGTAGCAGAATAATGTGCATCCTGCCCTGTCATAGTGAGGCTGACTGATTAACCTCCCCGCCACCCAGAACACTGTGGTGGAAGCATCCCTCCAGCTGCCCCCCTCGCGTTTCTCCCAGGCCTCGGGGTCTGGCACCCCCCTTGAGGACACAGTCTACAAGCTGTATCTGCTCGCCTTCCGGAATAGCAAGCTCTTCCCATCTGCCGGCAACTCCAGCGATGGCAAGCGCAGAACCGTGGCCACGCCCGTTATCCTTGCCAAAATAGGTAAGGATCCTCCTCAAGTGGCTGTAGATGCATGGATGGAGGGTTCTGTGTGAACATGTATAGTGATACCTCTTTGAAAATATACTCATGGTTGGTTTTTTTTTTTTGTAGCTGAACCTCTGGTGCTAACGCTGGCACAGTGTTTCTCCATCCTTGAACTTCCAGACAGCCCACATTTTTGCTCCTTCCCAGGCAATCGAAAACACAGAATACCTGGTCCTGGTGTGTTGGAAGCTGAGAGGGAGCAGAAATGTGGATTGTCTGGGGGATCCCCATGGACTGGGCTGAGAGACACTGCTCTCAGTTGTTAAAATGTCAACTTCACTGTTTGTATATTCTCAAACTTTGCCAGTTTTTGCCACTTTTTGGGCTTAAATTCAGTTCTTTATGCACTGTACTGGATTAGTAGCTTGTGACAGTCACACAAGGCCTTGTGAGACAGGAGATGTCTGGAGATGGGGAGGTGTGATTCGGTGTAGTGTCGGAGCAACCAGCAGGCCGTTGTCTGACCCACACATCTTCCTACAGACGGCTTCCCGCTACGGGGCCTGCGGAGCCCCGTCAACGCCACACTTCGGCGGCACGCCCACGGCTCCGATGTCAGGGCAGCTTACTGGAACTTCAGCCTGCTGGGAGGCCTGGGTGGCTGGGCGTTGGACGGCTGCCGGGTCCTGCGCTCCGACGAGAACTTCACCACCATCTCCTGCGACTCACTCAACAACTATGCCGTGCTGGTGGTGAGCATCAGGTGTCCAACGTCCCTCTCCACCACTGACCTCCTGTCTTTGACCTGCCGACTCTTCTCCTGCAGGACCTCAGTGGCACAGAGTACGCAACCTCCACCCTGCAGCTGCTTCACCCTGTCGTCTACACCTCCGCCATCGTGCTCCAGCTCTGCCTCCTGGTGGTCATCGTCAGCTACGTCTACCACCATAAGTGAGCTCTGCCTCCCTGGGCTGGTCTGGGGGGGGTTCCTGTTGCTTGAGGCTAATGTCTGAGCACAGTCACCAAGGGTTTGCTGGTATAATTAGCCTAGTGATGCTAATTATCTGTGTTATGTAAAATTGTTAATCTAAGTCAGGGTTCCCAAAATGGGGGTCGCAAGGACCAGTGTAGGGGAAGGGGTGTCACGAAATTGTTTTCCAGAATGTTTCTAGAACATTATATACAGTACAATCCCGTTATAACGGATTTCAAGGGACCTGGCAAAACAGTCTGTTATATCCAGAGTTGCTGTATGCCCAGAACACAACTACAGGACTCAATTTACTCATGCCACACCCCAGCAGACAGAGTTGTAGTATAGATTATTATACTGTACATGTAGTGATCCAACTTTACCTGAGCAGATACGTGAATATTAATAATCCCGACTACGTATCTGAGCTGAATATCACCGGCACGCCACGCGCTTTGTAGGCGGCCCCGGGGACCCAATTGTTTGTCCGTTATAAGTGAAATTCCGTTATATGCGAGTCCGCTATACCCGATGCTTTTTCTGCATGTTCTTAAAGGCTCACGGTCAGGACCAGCGGACCTCCTCCATTATAGACCGAATATATTCCGTTATAAGCGAGTCCACTATAGCGGGATTTTACTGTAACAGCAGGGGTGTCCTTGGGTCCCAGTATTTTAAGCCTATAGCCCTGAGTATTTTAAGCATGATGCCAGTATTCCTTCAAAAAAAAAAAAAAAAAAAGTCAAACCCCAAGTGAATTTGACTTTGACCCTGATTTTTTTTCAATGGCTAGAAATGCCCCTGTATAGCAGTATTAAATTTTAACCATAACCACAGCCAGTAATTGCAATTGGCAGAATCTACCAAGAGTGACAGTCGTGTGTCACTGTTATCTGGGGTTATTGGTGAAAAAGTCTGGGAGCGCTTGGTACTGCGGTATTCATTTGAGCTTTCAGTACTGCTGCAGCAGGCGTATAGGTGTCATATAAGAGGCTGAGGAGCGTAGCCAAGCGCCTGCTCTCCACGCTCCCACCAACCCGAGATCCCTGCTCGCCGCATGTCCCTCCAGGTCCATCAGGATCAGCCGCAAGTCCTGGCACATGCTGTTGAACCTGTGCCTGCACATCCTGCTGGCCTGCTCCGTCTTCATTGGCGGCATCAACCAGACGCGCCACGTCAGTGTCTGCCAAGCCGTGAGTGCCCCACCCTCCATTCTTTCCTCAAAGGAATACTTGATGTTTTACGCTCCATTTCCCATGATGCACTGCTGCCGCCTTAGGTGGGCATTGTGCTGCACTACTCCACGCTGGCCACTGTGCTCTGGGTGGGAGTGACTGCGCGCAACATCTACAAGCAGGTGACTCGCAAGGCCAAGCGCTACGAGGAGCTGGATGAGCCCCCGCCCGCCCCCAGGCCCATGCTCAGGTGAGTAGCTACATCTCCCATAATGCACCTGGCAGGGTTTTAGCCACTCCTCCTCCAGGTGGTTTCCTGCACAGTGGAAAGTAATTGATTCCTAGATTACAACCTAGGTTTCTACTCCTTACTTTTATTATAGACACTGTGGCTGTTGTGTAGCATCCTGGTGCCCTAAAATATACCTTTAATCTGTCAGAGAGACAAAACAAGACATTGTCTTTGGTACATATTAAATGGTTTTG
Source organism: Isichthys henryi (assembly GCA_026776945.1). Taxonomy (NCBI): domain Eukaryota; kingdom Metazoa; phylum Chordata; class Actinopteri; order Osteoglossiformes; family Mormyridae; genus Isichthys; species Isichthys henryi. Next base: position 9,649,388 of record JAODJX010000015.1, read on the forward strand.
TTACTTAATACTGCCGGTATTGCTGATGGTATTTTATGGTAGCTTTCTTGTTTCATGGAAATATGTGGTAAGTTTTAGTTTTGGTGTTGACGGTTTATTGTCTTTCTTCGTCACTCATCTTTGCCAGCAAGTTTGACAGGCGCAGTGCTGTCTGCCTGCTGATGTGCGTCCGACCACACGATGGCAGTAACGAGGCCAGCAATCATCCCATTAATGCTTGACTTTACAATAGAATCTTTTGTGCAGCTTCCTACACCAAGTGACCATAGTAAATGGAATAAGACAATTCTGGGGCAGTAACCAGGACACTTAACCCCTATTGCTCCAGGGGTTCTGGGTGCTGGTTGACCCTGTGCTGTGACACCACCCCCCACCATAAAACTTGTGTATATATGTCTCAGAGAGAGCAAGATTGGTAAAAACTTCTGCACAAGGATTTCTCCTCTGTTCTGTTCTTATAGAGTATGAGTAGTGCATGATAAATACACTAAAGTATACATTGCATTTATGCAAATTAAATATAATCCAGAAGATGAATAACAGAAAGCATGCAATGCAAAAAAATAATGAACTAAGTGTGTGGGAGTCAAACCTGTGCTCACACCAGCACTGTCCAGTGAAGTCTGATGCATGTGCTCTGTGACGTCATGCAGTCACAGGCCGGTCAGGCCATGTCCTCCCCCCAAGTGCCACCCAACCCAACCTGTAAGTTTTGTGCTCGTTAATGTAACTGACGGGCTGGAGGCAGGAGCTGCTGGCGGGGGGGTGGTAATTAAGATGCTACCGTCGTCTTTAAGCGTACGAAGGGCTTTTCCATCACACTGCCTGCACATCGCGTCCATCTGCCGGAGTCACCAGTGCACTCCGTGGCAGTGCTCGTTAACTGCGTCTTAGATCACGCAGATTAAAGGCTCTTTCCCATTAGTGTTTCTGCTTAACGTGCAACTAACCCTTAGCTGGCCTGTCATTAAAAAGTAGGGTTGCAAAATTCTGGGAATTTTCAAAGCCGGAAACTTTCCGTGGGAATTAACAGGAATATTTGGGAATTAATGGTGGTAAAAAGGAAATTTTGCTAAATTGCAGGTTAGCCTAAAATAAGAAACTCAGTAGAGCAGCATAGCGTGGCTAATCATACAACGTAACCAATCATAGGGCCTCTTGGAAATATGCCGTATGTATGAGAGACTGGGAACTATTGATTGTGGAACAGTGTCAGTTGTTTGAGGAAACACTGTAATCATTCTGCATAACTAAGGATGCCCCAAACACTCTTGAGGTTTAAAACAGGAGAACTTTACTGTGATAAGAGAAAATATTTTCTGTCGTCATCACTCTATATTTATGGACAAATGCACAAATGAACTAGGGGAGACCAAGGATAACTGTTGGAATGATCAGCTCCCACCCCTCAATACTGCATTCTTAAGTGTGCGCAGAACCGTAAGCTAAAGGTTTGTCTGTCTGTCCCGCCCCCAGGTTCTACCTGATTGGTGGAGGCATCCCCACCATCGTCTGTGGAATAACAGCGGCGGCCAACATCAAGAACTATGGGAGTCGGGTGAACGCACCATAGTAAGTGTTTCTGTGACGTTCAGGTCCAGAAAGTATAAATCCAGACCAAGATTTTGTGGCAACCATCCAGTTGATGTGAATGTGACTGTTTATGCTCAAATGGTTGATTGAAGCAAAATCTTGGTCAAAATCTCTTTCTGAACCTGAACTTTCCACCACTGTTCCCTGATGCCGGTGCCACGAGACGGCTAACATTAATCACGCAGCTCCCCTTGGAGCCTCATCTCTCTCCCCCCAATCATGGTTCAGGTTTCATCCTGCACATTTATGCATAACGCATAAACCAAATTGACCTTCTCCCCTCCCCACTTTTTCTGAGCGTCTGTGTTTGGCAGCGTGAGTAATGGATATTTACGGAGAGGGTGCCGTCTTAATTCTCCGTGCCTAATTACGGCTAGTTATTTTTAGCCTGGGGCCGTTACAGTGTCTGGTAATCCCCCCCCCAACCCCCCCGTCAGCTGTTTCGGTGGTATAGCGGCTGTGAGTGACTTGGGGGTCTGTATGCTGTCTGATGTCTATGGAGTTTAATTTACCTCCAGTCCACAACTGGGCATTTGCGGCAGAAGCAGACAAAACTCGACAGAATGCTGCAGTTAGCTTAGCACCGCGTTTTTCGGGGTGAGCTTTAATGAGGTTCGGAGGCATCATAACAAAGGCTTTTCCCAACCTTCCATAATGAAGTGAAGTGTACACCCTTAACGAATACGCACAGAACTTCTTTAATCTCCAGGGGACTTGTTAGCTATCTCCTTTATTCCCCACAGCTGTGCGTCATGCATTTCAGCAGCAAGGCTTGTGCTGGCATCTGGATAATGGCGATCTTGGTTAGACTTTGTGGATTTTGACACCTCTGATAGGTCTTCTTGCCTTTTCTCATTAACACAAGGGGACTCCCTCCCCGAAAAGAGCTAGAGCCCGCTTAATTGATCTCCTTGCCTTGGTACTCTGCCAGTTGTACGTCAGGTGACACATGTCAGGGTTGGAGAAGCACCTATATGAGTGGGCAGGAAGGAGGTGGGTGTAGTTCTGTAATCTCGGTGTGGTGATACTGCCCCTTTCAGGTGGGTTAGTGTCAGTGCAGGATCTCACTCCGCCTCCCCTCTGTTTTGGCAGCTGCTGGATGGCATGGGAGCCTAGCCTGGGGGCTTTCTATGGGCCAGTGGGCTTCATGGCCCTGGTGGACTGCCTCTACTTCCTGAGCATCTTGATTCAGCTCCACCGGCACCCAGAGCGACGCTACGAGCTGAAGGAGCCGTCGGAGGAGCAGCAGCGACTCGCAAGCGGGGCAGAGCGCGACTACGAGGACCGGGAAGGTGGCAGCCCTGCCCCAGCCCTTTACTCTGCCTCCGTATCCCATGGCGACCTGTCTCCGGCACCAGCGGCCCTGGAGAACGAGCAGACATTCCCGGCACAGCTGCTGGGCGCAGCCCTGACGTTGGCGCTGTTCGCGGCGCTCTGGGGCTCGGCGGCGCTGGCCGTGTCCCAGGAGCGCCCGCTGGACCTGCTGTTCTCCTGCCTGTTCGCGGTGGCCGCCCTGTCCCTGGGTGCCTTCCTGGCGGCCCACCACTGTGTGACGCGGGAGGATGCGCGGCTCTGCTGGGTGGCGGCCTGCTGCCATAGGAGGCGAGACTACACGGCACAGGTTGACACCCCTCCATCCACCAATGGGAATGGGGAGGTACCCAAATGCCCCAACAGCAGTGCCGAGTCGTCCTGCACTAATAAGAGTGGACCTAGCCTTAAAAACCCCTCCTCCCAGGGCTGCAAGCTCACCAACCTGCAGGCAGAGGCAGCCCAGTGCAAGCCCCTCCCCCTCCCGGTCCCCGCCCTCAGCAACGGGGTCGGAGTCCCTCCTGACAACAGCCTGACGGAGCACTCACTTGACAATGACATCAAGATGCACGTGGTACCCGTGGAGGCACCGTTCCGACCCAACGGACACATAGGTGGCCGCCACCACCCGCCACATCCGCACCACCGGAGCCGTGCGCGGGCACATCGGGCAAGCCGGCTGACGGTTCTGCGTGAGTATGCCCATGATGTGCCCACCAGTGTGGACGGCAGTGTGCAGGGCGGCCACACCCACCGGAGCCGTCACCCCCATGACGGCCACACACGCAGCCGCAGGGCCGCCTACCTGGCGTACCGCGAGCGCCGGCAGAGCCTCCAGCAGCAGGACAGCAGCGATGCCAGCATCACTCTGCCACGCCGCAGTCGGACCCTGGACAAAGGGGGCGGGGCTAGCGGAGCTGGGCCTGTGGGAAGGGCGGAGCCAGCAGCTCCTCCCACTTCGGCATCTAGCAAAGACTGTGTAAAGCAGCCTGTCAGCGTAGAACTGGACAGCCCAACCAAGTGCTACGGCTTGAACCTCGCCAGTCAAAATGGGCAGGCAAAAGACAACGCATGTCCTGCAAGCACAGAGAGCTCTGGAAACATCCGAACAGGCCTCTGGAAGCATGAGACCACGGTGTAGCTGTGTCGCCTTTCCCAGTGTGTGACATGCTGACCTCCCTGAACTGTGAATTATTCCCCCCCCCCCCACTTCAGATTGAATGACTGTGGGGAGGAAAGAGAGCGTTTAAAAAGAAAGCCGCGTAAACGCATCCTGTGAAACCAAGTGACTGTGATTGTTTAATTGTTAAAGGCCTTTGGCAGATTGTCTATTTTTGTATATCTTAATCTTGTTTGACGTACAGTTCTTGGACGTCTTCTATATGAAACCGCTCGACCTTTTATCGTCCGCTTGTACATATAAGGTTACTTGGTCTGCTGCTTTTATTTTGGAACGTAATTTTACATAATAAAGCCAAGGTCTTGAGTTCTGCCAGGTCTGGGCTGATGCAGTGAAACACCTCGTTTGTGTCTGACTCTTCTTACAGCTGACGTTGATCGTTGAGCCACCTGTGTGTTCTGAGACACTGAGGTTATGGGTGTGGCTGACAGCTGGTGCTCGGGTTGGGCCAAGGACACTGCCACCTACAGGATGGGAGGACTAATTACTGTCAGTGGTTTTTCCTCTTATGTATCTGACTCTTTGTGAAAGTACAATATAGGTAAGGGGGAATGGAAAAAGCACGAACCGATAGAGAAGCAGAGAACTCTTGCCACACATTTCTGACAAGGCGCTGAAATATCAGATCCCATTGGAATTTGTGCACCTGTGCCAAAGAGCTGGATGATCATTACTCAGGCCCACTGCTGGCCTTGACGGGGTGGGGTTCTTCCCCACTGTGTGCAAAGAACTTATGAGAATTTAAGAGGTAGACATGAGTGCTGCCTGGGGAGGCAACACTGCTGTCACCATGACCATTACTGGGGTGAAGGACGCAAAACACTATTATAAGCTGATATATTCTGTTTACGTATGTTACTATATAATTATCGCGTTTGAATAAATGTGGTAGGATGCCATCGAAAGATCAAATGGATAATTTAAGGTGGTAGAGGTACGATGTTCTAAATCATATGTCTCATCTCGCTCCCAGGTACTCGCATGGGTCCAGCTTTGGGTTCCAAGGGCCGAGTCCACCAGCATCCTCGGAACTGGGGGTTAAACCAGCATGCAGTGCCCCTGGACCTGGGGGGTTGTTATTTCATGAAAATGTTTTAGATTTGCTTTGGCGTTTTATGGGATAAATTTTTAGTTCAAATAGAAGGGCAAAAGGCTATGGCAGCCGAGCAGAGAGTGCAGGACCAGCTAGCTAAAGCCACCCGGATGGATCCCGGGTCCAGACCCGTCGCTGCGGATGGCAGCCAGGTCGGGCTCTGTGGGCCCATCAGCCCTCAATTAGTCTGATTTTCCTTTTGCAGCGATTTTCCGCCCAAGTCCATCCAGCTGCTCCTCTAAGCGAGCTGCTCTGTTCCCTGGAGCCGGTACCAGATGATGAGGTAGACTTGGCCGGCTCCGAGAGGTTGGCGGGGGAGGGGGGGGGGTATTTCCGTGGTGCCCACACTGTCCACAGGTTGACATGCTGCCCAAAGAGACGATGCCCCCAGCTTGGAGGGGTGGTGGTACAGGGCTGCTTCTGACAGGGTAATTTGTGGACGGGGTACTGTGGTTCCTAGTGTTTTTGACAGTAATTAAATTCTTAAAGTCTTAAAGTTCATTTACTCAATTTAGGTAATTAAGGACTAACCTTATTGTTTATATGCTGAGGGAGTTTAGGGGATAATCTGCCTGGTGTCACTCACTGCACGGCCCATGAGGAAAACTTTTCTTAGGTGGCTTCAGTAACAAGGTAAGTAGCTGGAGACTTTCTTCTTGCCTGTTTGGCACATTGTTTCCACCTTGTTTTGTAGGCTGTCAGTCCAGGGTTGTTGCAGGAAGACTGGAATTGGCCGTAATGAAGGGACACCAACTCCATGTTTGCTGTTCTTCAAAATAGCTTACTTTTACAGCAGTAACCTGTCGACATCGACAACATTGTGGTAGTTTGGTCGGTGTAAAATCGACCAGTTAATATTAGTTCAGTGATCTGTTTATTTGTTTTAAGATGATGCACTGTGGTGCTTTCTAGAAGTACTGAAGTAATGTTTGAATACTGAATGTATATTGGTTCTGGCCTTTGCTTGAAGTCTGATAGTGATTAAGTGAAGGTGAAATTGGCATTGTTTGTGTGTCCTGGCCTTGTCAGGTGGCTGCACAGAGCGGCCATAGGGTCTAGGGTTCCGTACATTAAGCTTGTCACCAGTAAGGGGAGTCCGGGGTGTCACAGGGAATTCTGTGTGTATTTGATTATTGATGTCTTGTTGGGGGTGTGTGCATTTGTGGGTGTGGCCTTTGGAGTGGGCGTGGCCCTGTGATAATGCAGCTGCATTATTGGGTGTGGCATTTGTGGGTGTGGCCTTTGGAGTGGGCGTGGCCCTGTGATAATGCAGCTGCATTATTGGGTGTGGCATTTGTGGGTATGGCTCTGTGAGTGTTCAGGTACTTTAGTGGGTGTAGTAGTGTGCCTTCCTAGACACGCCCCCCTGTTTGAATGATTGGCTCTCCTTGATAACAGCCTTTCATAATACTGTGACGTAGTGCTTTGCTAAGCCTTGGTCTCCCGCTGTGAGTACATCGCAGGGAGGGAATCCTTTGTGCTTCTCTCTGTGTTGACACCTGTCAGGTGCTGCTGTCGTCTGAGCAGGTCGTGCCTCAGGGGTTTCTGCTGTCGCCCGACTCTGGCTGTAGGCTGAGTTGGGGCTCGGTGTGATGGCAGCCGGCGATCTTCACCTCCAAGCCCGTGGTCAATTTCCTTCCCACCATTTCTGTCACGGGTGTGTCAACCAAGTTAAAATGTTCAGTCTGTCCTTCGTGTAAATTCTTTTTTCCGATATGTTTTGAAATGGGCTTAATGATTGGAATATAGTCGTCAAGCTCCAGGTGGCGCCAGCGAGCTGAAGCGTTCGCAGCACAGCTGTCAATTGCGTGAAAGTAGTTTCTCCTCACTTTCCCGAAGGTCATCCGGTAATAATTCATTACAGCGTAAACCGTCTTAAATGCTCCAAACAGTGGATGACAATTACAGATAAGAACTTGTCAGGACAGAAGTAATACCCATCTTCTTTCGCCTAATGATAAATTTAATGCAGATTCCTTTTGGGATGAAGATGAACTGTCCAGCCATCATGGACATATTGGAGTATAACTCTTGATTAATTCACAGTGAGTGTTTGGGCAGAAGTCGCTTAATAGGACCATGGCAGCATCAAATAGCTGATGATGATTCCTGTATCTTTCACTGTAGATGGGAGCCTTTCTGAGAACTGGATGTTCTGTTCTGAAACAGGTATTTTCCCTTAGGACATTGCACTGCATGAAGCCTTCGGACTTTTGAAGTGTCCGTGCTGGAATTTAAAACCCTGACCTCACCTAATCTCCAGGACCTACTAAACCCTCTCAGTAGTAAATATGTTGGTGCCTGGGATTTATTTAATTAACTTTCCTGTACTAGCTGGGTGAATCTGTCATTGGTACAACAAGAATACTGAATGTTATGAAGATCAATGTGGAGAGCAATACCAAAAAAATAAAAAAGCAAGCATTTTTTGGGTGGGTCATCAATATAGCCATCAATATAGCAACTAAAATAGAAGCACGTTCATGTTTGTGCATGTGATGCGTTTGATCACAGAAGAATTAGTGGAGATTTAACCATCACTCCAGCTACTTCGGATTTAAACACTCAATTTGTAATATTTACCACTGATACCACCTTCGTCTTTAACAAAAGCCACATTTCTGCCCTGAATATAAGATAAATGCAAGTCTTTGTTTGAAAAACTTTGTAAATGGCCGTCATGTGCTTTTAGATTCAGGAGTGTCGAACCCGTGGCCAGTGATGCAAACGCAGAATTAGCAGCTATTTCAGCAGCACCAGGGGTGTCGACTTTGGGTAAGTTGGCAGGAGTGAGATTTTCAATTCGAGGTAAGTCTTCATAGGCAGGGTTGCCTCTCACGCATCTGACGTGACGCTGTCTGACTCTCATGGTCATGCGAGAAATCGTACAGCAAATCTATATAATTCCATTATAGACCGAAAATTAGCTACATCAGAAGCCTTGGGGTAGTTTGCAATCCCTACAGACCCTTTACCAGGTAATAAAACTGTTACATACATATAAATGCGTGTGCATATGTGTGCAGACTGAAGCAAAGTTAGCAATCCTGTGTTACTTCTGCTGTAGGGACGTGACAGTGGCTGCTGAATGACTTGAGTGTTTATTTTTAAATGCTCTCTTACTCTGCAGAGGATTTCTTTCCTGTCTACATCCGGACTTCTGGAATTTACAATTCATGATTTTAAAGTGAGTTTGTTTACAACTTAGCATTTTTGCTAGTGCCGCAGGGGCCAGTGTAACGTCACCCTGGATGTTGGATTTGTCTGCTCTGTCTTCAAATGAAAAGTGTACAGTTAGTATAGCAATTAGATGTATTTATTCTGCACCATAAAGAACTAGGAAACAAATTCACATTCTTCCGTCCATATTTGCTATTTTTCTTTTGCTCTCCATCGTCCACTATCGCAGATGGTCCCTCGATCGCAGAATGTTGGTGTCCCCAGCTCGTGACGCTTCTCTCATCCATGTGAGTGGATGTCGAGTGTGTTGTGTGTGTCCAAATAAAGATGCTGAGTGTAACGGGAGGGGCCCGTGGTTTGTTTATCGGCATGTGTGACATCACTTCCTGTCCCTGCCGCGTCATTCTGGCGGATGCGATTCTCAGGTGGCCTCTTAGTACACTGTGACTATCTCAAGTTGCTGCATCCTGGGTACAGTTGGAAACCACGCGACTGTGTGGTCCAAGGTACTGCGGGATGCTTGGAACCTAAAAATGGGACTTAGGAATGGGCTGCCATCCAGACCACTCCACCTAACCCCTTCCCAGGGGATGCGTAGTGCAACCAGGCATCTTCTCAGGACATTAAAGATTTATATGTGTTAAAATGCTTCCCAAACCTTGCTTAATAATAATAATAATAATATTATTATTATTATTATGATGGTTGTTTTTTTTTTTTTTTTGGCTGACATACACATTGGATCGGTCTTCTGTATATGTTAGCAAGTCACATCCCAGTGAGACATTGTGTTCTTCAGGACATAGGGCTTTCAGTGCTTGCAGTCGGTACCATTTGCTCTTCCGAAAGCACTATAGACTATTAGCCAGGTGTCTGTAGAGCAGCAGGCTTTCTGGCGAACCTCAGTGGTCTCGTCACCGTGCCTTTTGTGACTCCGGGCAATTGGGTGAAATTTAAATGCATTTTTGCAGTGTAGATGAAATACATTCATATTAGTAGATGCCTTGGCAGATGCCCCGAAAGTGAGCTGCTGGGAGGTAGGGGTTTAATCATGCAATGCATGGTGGGTAGTTTGGCGATGGAGGTTCTGTTTGTGTCTGTTTAATGTGTTTAATGTGTATAGGTGTTATGATGTGTTTAGGGCTGATTGATTGGAAATAGGCTGGATGGTGTTGCTGAGTTGTCGACCTGTACAGATGGCCCTGCGAGGCGGAGGCGTTGCAAGCGATGGCCGCTGGCCCAGAGTCGACCGACGCATGAACTCGATGCAGAACAGGTGTGTGGTTCCCTAGACCTTCCGACCTGCTGTGTAGTTGTTTTGGAAAATCTGCAAAATCCGTATTAAATTGTTTCTATTTTTAAAGAGCCGGACAAGCATGACTAATCTGTGACAATGTGGGGTTGTCTTCTGTATAGTCTGCAGGGTCGTCTTTCATGCAGATCTCAACCTGGCTGGCTGCTGGGAAGCAGTGTTGATTTGTGATATTATTTCAGAGAACGACATTGTGTCATTAGTAAGATTATAGAAGTTTTAGGTTTTTGAAGTTCTGATTGCCCGAGGAAGAACAGGAATGGAGCTTCATTCTTTCTGATTAACTGTTCTTTATGTTGTACTGCTTGCAGAAGAAGTGTTGTACTTTTGTTAAACTGGGACAGTCTGACGGTTTTGTTCTGTAGAAGTAAATGTTTGCATCGCAGGGTTATTTTCCAGAATGGTACCGTTTATTAGTATTGCGTTACTGTAATTATCATCAGCGGGATGAGTTTTAAAAGTTCTTCCGTCATGTCCGTGGCCTATCTGCCACCTTGACGAGCTTCAGAGGGAACGTCAGTGTTACTACTGAGCGGCCGTCCGTCATCCTCCTCCAGATGGTGGCCCACCGCCGTGCCTCGGGCAGCCCGGCGCTAACGCCAGCGGGCCATCTGCAGCACCGGGCTCCCCGCACCACGGGTTGTCCTCTGGGACGTTCCGGCGCATTCTGGCGGAGCGTGTCTGCTGATGCCGTTTCGCTTCTCATTTTTTGAGCTATCTCTCTGGAATTACTTTGCTGGCGACAAAGAAATATGTGTTGCAGTCCCCGGAAGGGTTTACAGCCGTCGGATGTTTATAAATTGCATTTCTCAGATCTCCAAAGATGGTCATCAGGGCGGCTGCTCTGGGAGAGCCCGGGAACCACTCGGGTCTGCATTTTTCTTTCCACCTTTAAAGGTTGGCGTCAGATTACTTGCCTTGTTTCCGATCCTCTCTCCCTCATCCGAGGCTTGTATAAATAAAGTGTCCCATCCCTGTGGGGGGGGGGGCCGGCCCGCGGCGGGGCGGGCCCACGCACCGGCAGGAGGGGA
>JAODJX010000015.1:9678415-9693739 GCA_026776945.1 Isichthys henryi
TTACCTATTATGAACGGCTCAACTGACCCCGACGTGATTTGAACACACAACCTTCTGATTTGGAATCCCACGCGTTACCTTTGCGATACGAGGTCTCGTTCTCACTCTCCCTTAAACTAAGTAAAACTGTTACTCTAAGAGACATTTACAATAAGTTGGTTCCCGTATATAATTATGTCTTTACAGTGTTGCCTCTTATAAAGAGATCAACCGACCCCAACGTGATTTGAACATGCAACCTTCTGATCTGGAGTCAGATGCGCTACCATTGCGCCATGAGGTCTTGAGCTCACTCTCCCTTAACCTAAGTAAAACTGTTAATCTATGAGACATTTACAATAATTTGCTTCGTGTATGTAATGATGTCTTCACAGTGCTGCTTGTTATAAACAGCACAACTGACCCCGACGTGATTTGAACACGCATCCTTCTGATCTGGACTCAGACGCTCTACCATTGCGCCACTAGGTCTTGGCCTCACTCTCCCTTAAACTAAGTAAAACTGTTAGTGTAAGAGACATTTACAATAATTTAGTCCCTCTGTGTAATGAGGTCTTTGCACAATGTTGCCTATTATAAACAGCTCATCTGACCCCGACGCGATTTGAACACGCAACCTTCTAATCTGGAGTCAGACGCGCTACCATTGCACCCCAAGGTCTCAACTTTGTTATCCCTTAAACTGTTAGTGTACGAGACAGTTACAATAATTTGCACAGTGTGGCCTCTTATAAACTGCTCAACGTGATTTTAACACGCAACCTTCCGATCTAGAGTCAGACACTAGTGTTGCACCACAAGGTCCCATCTGTGTTAGTTCTGAAAATAAGTCAAATTGTTGGCCTTAGGGACAGGACTGGTTCACATAAACGATGCATCAACATGTCCTAAGATAAAATGTTAATGAGAAGAAAAGGTCAAGGTCGATTCAGTCAGCAGAGCATATACTCATACACATAATACTACTGTTTTGGAAGAGAGGAGCTCTCTCTCAGAGGAAACTTTGGTGTCGATGAAGAAAGCCACTGCTCAGCAACCAGAACATCCTTAAAAAATATATTGTTGATGAATAAGGTTCCATCTTTTGGAGGTGCGGTGACACTTTGTCTATTTAAAGTCAAACAGGCTGGAATGATTTTAAACAATACCAATACCAAACAATATACAAAAAGTATTCGTGCACCTATGTGCTGGAAGTCCAGGCTGTGTGTCGGTTTGTAGATCTGTGAGCTGTGAGACCCGAGTGCCCCCATCCCTGCCCCACCATTGTTTCATCGAGGGCACGGCGGAGCGTGACTGAAATGCCTATGCATCAGCTCTGTGCTGTGCAAGGAGGGGGGTCTGATATGTATGTTGCCTGTCTTCTACTAGGCTTCAGCAGTCAGTGAGAGAGCCGCCCATCTGCCTGCCTGTGCTCTCTGTCAGATTCTCCCACCTTCCCCCTTGCGTATGTATCCCACCTGCAGGCCGACGAGGCTGGCTGTCAGGGCAGCGCTGTCTGCTGGGTCAATCCCACACTGTTTTTGCGTCGGTGCTGCCGCCAAGCCGTCCTCTGTAGCCAAGTCTGATGGGCGCTGCCCCATGCCGGGGAGTCCTGGGGAGTCTCGCAGGGGGACCTTTGATTCGCAGACAGCTCTGTAGTCCGCCCCGCGCCCGGCCGCTCTAAAGAGCTTCTTCAGGTATCAGAGATGTGTTGGGGATGTGGATAAGCTCGCAGTAATGGGGCGCCCCGTGTGTCTCTGCCGAAGAATGACAGTGGCGAGGACCCGCTGTGGTGTTGCCAGAGAGGTTGGATCTCTGGGAAATTCTGCCAAGCACCTCACGATGAGGGAATCAAAGAAGGCAGCTCTACAGCCTCCTCGCTTTCGCTTCAGATTTGAGAAGAACCTTCCGCAGGGTTTCGGACAGTTGCGAGCCACAAAATAGACAGTCACAATGTAAGTAAATAAGGCTCCCAGCCTGTCGTCTTTGCCTGGCTTTCTCTCGAGGTCTTACATCCACCTACATCTGCTCAAATGATTCGGTTCTTCTGCTTGGGTCTTGACTGTGATGATGAGGTAAATATTTGATTCCTGGGCCTTTCGGCAATATTTTGACTTGACTGTCAAGGCTGGTTGTAAGTTTTATAGAAGATCCCTGTGTGGTTTTTTTGTTTTCGCCACAGCGAAACTGAATCACAGAATTTTTAATGCAGAAGGAGTTTTCTTCATGTAAGATATAAGTCAAAGGCAGTCCCTCAGATGGAGATATATATATATATATATATATATATATATATATATACATATATATATAAAATGAAGCTGGAAGACATGCAAGATGTATTGAGCGTGTTATGGGAATATCTAAAAATGATCAAGGATTAGAGCCTGCAGTCGGAATTTTTTTCTCATTTTTTCCTTTTTATCGAACCAGAATTCAACACCTTGGGAGTTTAGGCCCCGTTCCTAACTACTGTTCCTCCGAATGAAAAGCTGAGGTTCGTACTGTTGATGTTTCCCTGTTACTGTGGTATACCTCACATATATCTCTCCTGATGTCCCACCGTCTTCGTTTCAGGGTTTCCAAAGGGGGTGTGTGCGTGGGTACAAGCCGCACTGGTGAATGCTGACTGCTGCCTCCTCAATCCCAAAGCAACAGTGTGAGACTTCTGCATGTACTGGGAGGCCAGTCATGGAATTCTCGCTTGGCAAAACATGGCAGGCAACAGAATGGACAGCCCTCTGTTCATTTCTAACAACTGAAAGATCTTCACTGATCTCAACTGCGATTGGAAGGGCTGTTTAAGTACCACAATGACTCTTAAACTGTCGGTGTCATGTCAGTGCTACATCATGAATAACTCATGTTGTGTCTGACAGAAGACGCGGCGTGTCTAGCTTCCTCTGGCGGGGTCCACTGTGAGGGACAGGCATCATGAATCAACCAACACGGCACCTCAGTCATGCAGGAGAAATGTTTCAGTCAGAAGACGGCACCAAACGGAACCCTGGGGAAAGTTCTGGCAAATAGTCGTTGCAGTCAGTCAGCATGAAAGAATATCAGTCGTTGCCCAGAAGACCCATGGTGCTTTGAACAAATCACTGAGGTATCCTTTCCTTAAAACTTTATTTTCATTGTATACTTGCATCTCACACAAGAACAGGTTTGCCATAATGGCTTTGAGCAATAATGTCAGGGTGTCCTGTTAGTAACAGTGTCCTTTTGGCAGATGGAGCAACTGGGTTTAAAACCCCTCCCCCTTCCCCTTTGTCACTTTGCTTCTTTGCTAACAATTCTATTTTAGCCCCGGTCACGTTGCTTGGTAGGAAATAATGGGATTTGTGAACAGATGGTATCAAACATGGCCCATCGTGTTGGACAGAGGCACCTTTGCAGGGGATCACGGACAGGATAAGCAAGGTCACCCGTTTCCTAGCTGGGACTGAGCAGGGCTGGTTCCCAAACGGAAGTGCGACTCCTGAGGTCACCCTGCTCTGTTTCTTTATGCAAATGTATACCTGACTCCTGCGACGTGATTGGCCAGCGTGTCACTTTGGACGGACACCGTGTCCTGGTAGTCGAGGGCTTGTTGCTGTCCTCAGGTGCCTCACTAGAGGGCAGCTGTTGCGCCCCTGAGATGAGAACGTGGGTGTTTCAAATACTGCAATGTGTTGGTCTGGTGATCTGGTAATGTGAAGTTAGTACTGGTGAGAAGCTTTATGGAAAAATGCCGTGAGCTCATCTCGAGTTTCACATCATGTTCATCATGATTAAGAAAGTATGTAGACAGCGCTTAGGAGAGTGAGAGATGGTGTCTGTGTGATGTAGAGATGTGGTGGAAGAGAAGAGGGATGTTGGGTAATGTGGCTGGGAGGTCACATCACGATTGGGACCTTCCCGTCTTACTTTTCTGTTCTTCAATGCTGTTATCACTGTAAATATCGTTGTACCCTCATCAAAAACCTACAGACCTATAAACCTGTTTATAGAGCTGAATGTTTTACTGCAGGAGCTGAAGATAAGAGCCTCTTAGGAAGGACAGCAGGGTTACACTCCTTCACCTGGACGTTTTAGTACATTAACTTTGGACACATGACTTGACAACACCGCTCCTGAATAAAGATGTATGCTGACAGAACAGTTACTAACCTGCAACAAAACAGCTGTTAAAAAATATATCCAATGACCAGTATTGCATTAACAAGAGGTGTTCTTTGGTCATGTAATCTACAGCCTCCATTGTCTTTATCTATTGGAATACTTTTAGTAAAAAATTACTTAAAAAAATGGTAAAGTAGGCAGACAAAAGCGTTTTAAATTGATAAGAAAGAAAAGTGTTTAATGTAGGTCGCATATCTCTAAAATATAATAACGATGCCAAAAGCTCGCTGTATTGGCCAGCAGGTGGCAGCATATACCCAATAATAACTTACCACGCGTCAAAGTGCCTGCACTGTTTGCGGTATTCTGTGGTTCTCGCGATTGCAGGCGTTTCACTACAAGCGGCACAAAACGGTGAACGTTTGCTGTATTTCACGGCAACATTCCTGTTTCGCTTCTCTCACTTCTGATGGCTCGTTACCTGCTTACTGTGGTGAAAGCACTGGCGACACAGTTGTCCAGCACTTAGTGTTAAATAATCAGATGTAAGCCATTAGAAAGCAAGTCCTTCTGAAGCCTCAGCTAATTTGGGTTTTAATGGGCAGAGACTTGACTGATGTATCTGATAGTGTGAGTATGTGTATGCTGTGTGGGTAAATATGCAGGGAGAGTGCATTCTGGGAGACATAGTGAAGTTTTGGGGGTTCACAGATCTCTTAGACCTCGGGAAGCATATCAGCCTCGTTACCCAGCTGTGGTTAAAGCAACCAAGAACTTCTGTTATGCAGCGTTATATTCCTTGTGTGCTACAGGGGGCGCTGTTTCGCTTTTTATCTTTGCCTAAGTTAGATGAAGCCACTTGTCTGTTGCACATTGGCATTTCAGAGCCCCAGCCCCTAGCTTGCCGTGCTGAGGTTAGAGCCCATCCTGATCCGGGCTTTTCTGTTGGTGGTGCCGTCCATCTCATAAATAAACTTGCAGGCGAGGCCGGGCAAGGCGGACCTGTGCTCTGCTCCAGCTGTTGCCTCGCCGTTGATAACTAGAGCTCATGTGGGCCTGTGCGTTCCCTGCTACACCATGGTTTTCATCGGCATGTGAGGCTGGGGGTATGGAGGGGGGGTGGGGGTTTGGGAGACGGTGCACGCTCACAATGAGTGTGGGATTATGGCCTCTCTCTGCATCAATGTACCTGCATTTCCAACTGAGTGGCATTAATCATATTGAGAGGAACCGCGAACGCACCCTCTAACCCTCCCTACCATCCGATTGGGGAGCAGGTCGATGCCATTTGGGGGGGGGCTTGATGATGTCATTATCCTGTGTGCGTAACCATCAATGAGGCACACGTGAGGCACATGGAGATCTGAGAAACCTTGCAATTTTGCAGAGATTCTTATTAAATATATATGTTACTTATGAAGTCTATGGACATAGTAATAGCGATAGTATTTGCAGGTTTTAAACATCTGATAAAATTTCAGAGGTCATGTTTTGGTCATGTATGGTGACAGAAATAGTGAGGATTTAATGGCAGCCAGTGTTTCTATGGGTAAAGGTCCTGCCCCAGAATCTCTGGTACTGTTAGTATCTGGGGTAATATTGACAAATGGACACTGATCCCCACAGCAAGATGCTGCCTCTATTGTCTTTTGTTCTTTTTTTTTTTTGGACATGCTTTCTGATTATTCTAGAATTATCTAGATCATTCTAGAAACATCCGTCCCCTGATCAGCAGTGAATACAGCAGATGTACCTTTTGTGTGAGCTGTCTGTCTGTGCATTTTCTATAAGAACTTATTTTGTTAGCGGTGATTTGTACCTCAGCCAGTGCTGAGTGGCAAGGGGTATAATTTTAATTTTGCTCACACACACACACACACACACACCAGCAGCCCTCCAGAATCACCTCCAATTCCCTTGGACAGTATTATCTGTGGATTTTTGGAGGCAGTTAAAGCAGGCGTGCAGTCATGGATGGACTGTGCAGGTCTGTGGAGGTGTGTTTGAAGTCTGTTTTGCAGCTGTGTTCAGGGCTTAGTCAGTCAGTGTGCTACATGATATCAGAGCAATTGTTAGATTTCTGGTGTTTGAAACCTGGGTTGAATAGTACGAAGACCAGACCCAGCTAATTGTTTTTTAGTTAAAAACAGTGCATGTTTGCACGCAACAAGGAAACTAGTAAGATTTAGTTCCCTACATCCATCCATCCATCCATCCACTTATTTTCACTTTTTGTATTCAGGGTGACAGGAGTCCAAAGCCAACCCATCGCGGAGCAGAAAGATTTTGTTCCTAAAGTGAAAATACCCTTTATTTTCCCTCAAAGAATGTATCATTTTGAATTTAAGTAGCACTTCAGAACATCTCTACGACTTTGAGCAGGAAAAGCAGTTGTGTGTAGCGTTTGATGTGTAGTAATAATGATTTAACAGCAGCATTAATGTTGGGGAGTGATCAGGAAGGTGTGTTAAGAACACATTTATCACCGCTGGATCCCTCGCATGACTGTGAGCCTCGTGTCTTATGGTCAGGGAGCACATGCCCCTCTGCTGCGTGCCCCCGCCCCCCCCAGGAAATCAGTACAGCATGAGGATAAACTTACGTGCGCTGCTGCCGTCGTGAAAGGAAAATGCAAATGAGCACATTAGTATTCATTAGGTGAGGCGGAGTCTCAGTGAGTTGTTACATTTGCAGATTGCTCCATTTTTCACAACTGTGGCCTGGCTCCGCAATCAAACGGTGTTCTTTATAATGGGGCGCCCCATCTTATTTGCAAGGGGGTGGGGGGGTAGCAGTTGTGCTCTGATATTATTTGCATTTCATCTCTTTGAAAGTAGCCCGGGTTTCTCATCCTGTTATGAATTAATATCTAGTGAGGAAAACTCTGCCGGTTGTGTTGAGGAGGGTACAGATCCTAACCTGTTTTCCATGAAGGATGAGTGTGTGTGATTTCCCCTCTTTTTCTACAGTAAACACCACTGGGCCCAGGGGGTAGAGTCACTAATGTGAGTGTGATGACTGTGCGTGTAATGACATTTAATCGTCACACTGCTAATTGTTTCTTTTAATGGGGAAATATTATGACATTAGTTTTGGTTAAGTGAGAGTACGTAAATAGCCACTTTTCTCTGGGGGCACGAATGATTATGTGATGGTGTGTGTGCGTGTGTGTCTGTGAATGCATGAGTGTGTGTGTGCATGAGTGCATGTGTGAGTGTGAATGTGCTTTCCTGATTCTATGTGTTTTTCGGTCCCCTCTGCCAGCTTCAGACCCTGCCTGAAGAACATCTCACTGCCTGTGTGTGTGCAGGATGCAACCTGACGACAGTTACAGGTGTGATATGGATCTGTCAGGATTGCCTGTTAAATCCTGTGGCACGCATGAAGGACAGAGGATTTGCACTGGCTCTCCTGCTAAGCCCCGTTCAGCCCCTTTGGTAGAAATGCTGTTTGTTTGTCTGTTTTCTGCTGTTGTATTGCAGGAGATTTAATCTGCATGCAGCTGCTGGCGTCGCCCCATTTCGAATGGCGGCTTCAGATCGCGGCCGATTTAGCGGCCTGCTGGCTAAGACTTCATTTATCACGAGCCCCTTCCTTGGCGTCATCCGGGGAGATAGCGGATGGGTCGATGATGGATCAGAACAAAACAGCGGGCGTCCGCATCATGCTCCGCGCAGGGAGGCGCTCATGCTGGCGGTAGAGTGCCGCTCTGCTGGCGGGGGTGACCCTGGAGGCGGTCGGGAGCGAGGACACCTTGCTCCCTCCTCTTGCAGCAATCCAGGAGCAAGGGAGGGGGTGGAGCCCCAGCCTGTGAGAGGGACTTGTTCAGATTGGTGTTGCTGGGGATGCAGGTCCTGCTCATATTTCGATCCAGAACTGAACAAATAGCAGCTGAGGTATTGCGCTGGTGCGGTCTAAACGGAACCTGAATGTGTAGCAAAGAAGGTGATACATTGGTACAGTCCAAATAGAACCTGAAGGAATAGCAGAGAAGGTGATGTGTTGGTACAGTCCAAACAGAACCTGAACTAATATCAGAGTAGGAATCTCATTGGTAAGGTCCAGACAGAATCTGAATGAATTGCAAGAAATTGCAAATTTCTTGGCTGATTCCGATTTAGTTTTTTTATTATTCTTACATTCTTATTCTTACATTCTTACATCGCTAGTAAGTTAGATTAATATCAGGTTTTTTCATACCTTCATACTGTACGGATATCATAGCGCAGGGGGTTGAAGTTTCGCTAAAACGTTTTTACTCTGTCATACGAAAAAAAAACCTTAGCTAGCTTTGCAATTTTAGCGATTCTTCCTTTTCAAGATTATCTAGTTTATGTCTAATAATCAGTTGAAAGTTTTACCTCCGATGTTTCACCACGTTTTCGTGGTGGTCCCCCCGCGGACTACTTTGGCTTTACATGTATTACAGATTGTAAGCTTTGTGTCGTCTTCACTCACAATGAAGAACATCCATGTTAATGACGTGTTAGCCTGTGCTGTCAGTGCGTATTATATGCGGTGCATGTGTAAAACGGACCAGTTAAAAGTTACAGATGTTCATGAACAAACAACAGCGGTGCCTATAAGATTCTATCTCAGGGTACGTACCCGCCTCAACCAACAACCACACGGTCTTCGGTCGCATCAAATTCCTGATACTTTCTTGTAGGAAATTTTAAGTCAGGGTTAATGTGCATTAGAGCAAAGAAAGCGAGTCAACGGTCTGTGAAACTTGCCACGCTTGCTGGCGCAGATTGAATGATGTTACATCTTTCTTTGATTCTGCGGGAAAAGAAAGCTCGATCTGTGGGTCAGAATTGATAGTGAATTATAAACGTGTTGCAGGCAGATACTTTGTAACCTCTGATGAGTAGCAAATGAACCAACAAAATCCCTCGTCCGCCACTACGGAAAATGCCCAGTCGCCCAGTGCAATCATCTTCGTTATTTTAATAATTGTGTCTTTAACTCTGGCGCAGATAACTTTGACTATTGATAAAGTTTAAATGTCGGCAGGCAATATTAGTATGTTAACCAACAACGATATGTGCATCGATACATAGGCTTATTGTTCGATCTTTGTGAAGACAACATGTAACGCAAAATAAAAAAGAGAAGAATCATGTGAGAAAATCGCAATCTAGATTCTAAGTGAAAAAATAGTGATTCATATTTTACACAGAATTGTGCAGCCCTACTCCTCTTTTTATGTTTCCGTTGTAAACGTAACTAGACAGAAATATGTGACATTAAACAATAATTAGTACTTCTTATTCATCCCCGTGGGGAAATTCTCTTTACGCCTCCCCCGACTTGCTCTCCATAGGTGACAGTAAGGTGGCTGTGAAGGGCAGCCAGCCATAGCAGCACCCAGGGAGCTGGGGGTTAAGGGGTTTGCTCAAGGATCCGTAGATGTGCAGAGGCCTGACCCAAGTCAGTAACCGTCTGATTACAGGCGTAGAGGCTTAGCCCACCAAGCCACATACTGCCCCCAAAAATATCCCTCTTAAGCACTGAGTCGAACGCAGGATCTTCTGTGTATTAGACAGGCACTTTAACCAACTAAGCCACAGCGTCTCCTCTCAAAGCTATTTGAACCTCACCCTGGGTGAAGCACCATCGTGATCATGGAATCTCCTCTGCCAAGCAAGTTACCAAATAATAACAAGTCAAGAAGCCAAGAGCACATGTACAAGATCACTGTTTTTTATATCTCCTGCACTACTGTACATGCATACTGTTTTCAGTCAGAAGATTAGATAAAAGATCATGTAGCTCTTCATGTCTCTGTCCCCACATACTTATCCATCACTACATTTATGATGTAATATTGGTGGGCGAGGCCTGTTTGCAGGTAACCTACTTCGGCTACTTGAGTATCTCAGGGGGTTTTCGGGTCCCTAAAAATAAGTCAGATAGCCGCGTGTCCCATATACCATGTCTGTGTCTAAGCAGGACCTTGAATCGCTCACAGATCATAGGCTGGATCCTGAGCGTGTGTGTAGCGCGGGGACCTACGCTAACTAGTTAGGCTAAAATAATTTGTCAAGCAGCTTGATAATAACATTTACGCAGAGAGATGATAATTCAAGCTAAATAGGGAATGTCTGATGTAATTAGTGGCTGGGGGTTACTCCAGGACAGGCCCCAGTTCATGGAGTCAAAGCTTGCGTGAGGATGTGCCAGGGTTTTAAAATGGTGCCAGGTCCAGCTGACTGACTGCACCTGTGCTGTGCGTCGGCCTCGGAGGAAGACGGCGGCTGATGAACGCATGACTTGACGCACCACTCCAGATGTGGCAGATGGGGAGGGAAGAGAGCTACCGGTACTCACTTAAATAAACACAATGCGGGGATTAGATACAGGTCACAGTCAATGTATTGGGTGTCGATAAAAATGGCTGAAAACCTGCTGAGAGCAACAACAATGTATCTCGGAACATTTATGATGAGAAAAGGAATAAACGCTGAGCTTCCTGCATAACTTCCGACTCTTAGTCATTACTTGGTAACCCCTTGAGGGGGCACAAATAATATAGTGTTATACTATTACTTATGTATTAATTAACCACAAGCTAAGTCTTAGTTACATGATGATTTCATGATGATGCTAATTCATCATTAATGAATCGCGACACGTTTTATCTCAAGCAGTTACTGTATTTGTTACTATATCTGTTCATTCTGTAAACCTTTGTGAACGACTGAAGGAGCAGCTGAGGGAAGAAGTAATGAGTAACACAAGTGAAATACTGACCATAAAGTATTATAAACACAACTATATTTATTAAAAGGCATGACACATTATAGCCATGTTTATTACACATTAAGAGTGGTCTATACATACCTTCATAATGCAGTACAAAGCATCTGTAATTCTTATACTGACCATTATAATGCATTATGAAGGCATCTATACTGCATTATAGATGAGAGCTTCATAGAGCATTCATAATGCATAATAAACATGGCTATAATGTGTTATGCCTTTTTATACACAGTTAGAGCCGTGTTTATAACGCTTTACAAATGCATCAAAATGCATTATGAAGGTATGTATAATGCATTTATATAACTGCCTTAATTAGTGTTACCAGAACGGCTAAGGAACTACTGAAGGAAGACGTCATGAATAAGACAAGTGAAATACTGATCTCACGTTTGTTCATCATTAATTAATTATTAATAAACTTTGATTTTATCTCAAGTCATCAGAGCACCGTGTAACTGAAACTATTTGTATTTGTTTAATCTCTGACCAAATAAAATTATACTGCCGACATTATTGGATTTTTTATATCGCGCTAATTTTCAGGGTTTCCTTGGGCCTGGTTCAGCTACGGAGAAAGAGCTCATTCTTACCGAATCTGTAAGAGAATTTCTGAGCACACTCCAGTAACTTTTTTTTCTCTTTTCCTGTAGCTAAATGTGGTTTAAATTAGTTATATTTCATACCCGGAAGAGAGGGTCTGAAATGATGTCAGGAAACCTTGGAAACTGTTTCTTCTGGACATACTGACAGACGAGCGAAAGTCCTTTACACCTGTGAGGCAAAGGTGCATCCGAACATCGCGGTGTGAGCTCCGAGATGCTGGCCGGTCCAGAACCAGGTCCAGTTTTATCTTATTCTTAGCCATGTCTCAGTCTCACTGCAAGAGCCCGTTAAGTTTAGGCTCTAAATAACAGGAAGGATAGCAAATAAAATCAAACAAAGGAAATACATGTATTTATATTGAATGGGGCTACTTCAGGCTTAGCACGGCCAACTTTCGGGGGGGGTGAACTGGCCTCACACTGGTAGGGTTCGAGGTTTAACCCCTGCTTTGTGTAAGTGCACTATCTGCAGGTTCTGCATGTGGTGTTTCAGTTTCCACCCACGGTCCAGAAAGACGCAGCTATGACCAGGCATCTCTAAATCGCCCATGGAGTTTGATTGCCTGTTTATTCTGGAATGGCTTCTTGGCTGCCCGGAATAGACACCCGCCGCATTGCTTGTTTGCTGTTAAAATAACTTCAATTTATTATTATTCAGTCTTTGGATGTCTGTCTGGGGAATATATTTTGGGTTCCTTGCATGAATATTTCAGCTTTTTTTTTTTAATTAGAATATAAGTTTAGGATGGATACTAAAAAGAACAAGTGGGTGATTTTCAGAACCGGGACAGCTGAGTGTATTGCCAAGCGCTGTTTGTTAACAGATTTGTTATTTAAATGTGTTTTTGGCTGATAGCTCTCATGCATTTAAAAGTACGCGGGCCGTGAATCGCAAATACATTTGAGGGACAGATGAGTAAGAGCTGCTTCTGTTGACTCATTCCTCTTTGAGGCTCAAGACAGCCGTTCTGGAGAGAGCCAGGGCTGTGGATGGGACATGGCGAGCTGAGAGGGAGAAAACAAAGAATCAGGAGAATATGAAATGGCCAAAATTAGCGGAACACAGATACACTCCCCCAGCTCTTCATGCTTCTCTCCCTTTCAATTCCTCAGCATCTGAGCTGAAGTGCAGCGATTTCATTCCCCCGGAGCCAGGGAAACATACCACTTGGGCTTCCCGCAGAGACCGGAAGGAGTTTAAACTTCTTTGCGGTCCGTCTTTTTTTGGCCTGCTGGCTTGCGCCCACTGTCCTCAATTCTGTCGATCGCGCGTCCCAGGAATTTCAGCGTAGCGGCTACCTGAAAGTGAGAGGAGGCGGCCTGTAAAGGGTACCTTTCCTTGGGTACTCCTTCTGGCTTGTCAGTTATCAACCAGGACAGCTTGTGTTTCTGTGGCCTTGATTGTGGGTTCGAATTTGGCCGCAGCCCTAAGGTGTGATACGTGTTTTCCCTCCCTCTCTCTCTCTCTCTCTCTCTCTCTCTCTCTCTTTGAGTTTCCGCTGGGTTCTCCTGTTTCCTGCCAAACCAATTCAGATGTCTGGAGACATTAACTTGCTTTGTGCTTGTGTGTGTGTGTGTGTGTGTGTGTTTTATGCATATATAAGTTTGTAGGAACCAGTTGTCCCCACAGTGTGATAAAAACCTGATATTTTGATGCTGTGGGGTCAATTTTTTCTGCCCTCAAAAGGGGAAACTGAATTTCATAAAAATCTGCGATGGCAGTTAAAAAACTAAAAATGCCAAAAGTCTCATATTTTTGCTTGGGATGTTGGGATTAGAATTTTCCTCAAAGAAATGAATGGACGATTCCCACAAAGATATGATTACAACCTTTGTATATGTGTGTGAGAGAATTATGGAGTGAGAATCATTAGGTTTGTGATCTACAAACTACACAAGCAGACCTTCATGCCCCCACCCATCGACAAAATCTGTCAAGGAGATCCCTACCCCCATGTAACCAAAATATATTGAGAGTGACTCCTCAGTCACGACTCGTTCGTTCCCCAGATTATTTTATTTGTAAAAGTAACTCTCACTGTAAAAAAATAAAACTGTTCCAAATGTTATGCAGCCATAATTATCCAAAGTGTGCGACTGGCAGCAATATGCATACGCAAGTACACAGTCTAAAGAATAAATAAGCCTTTACACACACTAGTGGCCAAAATTGTGGAAACACCCAGCATTTTTGGCATCACACTTTAAAAATTACTACACGAATATTGGTGGTAATGTTTATAAATAATCAGAGAATGTTTACAAATATCATACATTGGATGAATAAATAAGGCCTTGACCACATATATATGGGTATTTTTAAAAATGGTGTTTTTCCTCCTCCATTATAAAAAAAATATCTCGTCCACACAAACGCTTTTTTAAAAAAAATCTCCGTCCTCATGGAGATGCTAAAATCGAGCTGTGAAGCGCAAACTCGCCTAATTTCAACAGCGGACGGCGCGCACTCTAACGTCAAATGACGTAGCTAATGGCAACACACTATGGCGTTACAAACCAAAAATCTTCACCCAGGATGGAATTTTGCAAAAGCTCAGTTTTCAGTGAAAGACCAAAACGCATAGAAAAAGCTATGTTTTAAAAAATACCCATTTACATGTGGACAAGGTCTAAGTAACAGGAGCAACAGTTCAATAAAGTTGTGCAGTCTCTAAAAATTGGAGGTGTTTCCACAATGTTGGCCTTTAGCGCATGTAAGCCGTACATGTATGTAAGTTGAGTAGGCTGTTGGAACACTGGCCGCACATTGGCCTTAGATACTGTCCTTCGGTCTGTGTTTTACCTTTCTGGTATCTTTGTCTCTCATGTGGGAAGATCCCTGCAGATGAACGCAGAACGCTCTTTGTTCTGAGCTGTGCTCCTTCATTTCAGTCGCCTTCATTTTCTCCTCACGGTCCCTAAGGCCTTGCTGCTGGCCGAACTGGATTTCACCCCAAAGAACATCACCAGCCAACCTGGCTTAACGAAAGTGCCGCGGCAAATGCATCGGCAGGGTAAAAAATACGAAAAATGTGAAGTGCTTTTCCAAAAGAGAGACTGGCAAATTATGTTCGCAATACTACATTGAAAAAGGTCATTTGATGCATCAGAAGTAGATATTTGTGATATTTTTTTTTTTTGTGTGTGTTTTGCGTATCAACATGTCTGAAGGTTAGACAGTTGATTGAGAAAAATAATGGCTATATTTATGCGCACTGTTGACTGCTAGACTCCTGTGAGGGCTACGTTAGCCAGCGTAGATTTGAATTTTAGTGTCATCGGTTAAGGCAACCTTGTGGCAGGTGTCGACTGTGTGTGAGTCTTTATTCATGTGCTGTGACTCCTAAAACAAATGGTAGCACACAACTCCTGGAGCATAAGCTCTCAGACGTTAAAGAGTCTTATTAAAATGCTCATTTGTGAGTGTCACTAGATACAGAGGCATGTGGGAAACTTTTAAATGTACACTGCTGGTACCTAATTGACATTTTTCGAACAGGAATGGTTTAGTAAACAATATTATGACATTATTAACGGTCATTATATTTACATTTAAGGTGGGGTGGGCTGTGTGTGTGTAGAGGGGGGAATTCAAGGAAAATATGGTGTATGCATGGTAATATGAAAACCTTTTGATTTTTCCACTAACCTAAATGATATAAAACAGGGTTATTGGCTTCCCAAATTAAATTAAAAATGTTATATGAAGAATGGGGCGGCATGGTGGTGCAATGGTTAGCACTGTCGCCTCACACCTCTGGGACCTGGGTTCGAGTCTCTGCCTGGGTAACGTGTGCAGAGTTTGCATGTTCTCCCCATGTCGTCGTGGGGTTTCCTCCGGGTACTCCGGTTTCCCCCCACAGTCCAA
>JAODJX010000015.1:9702889-9725289 GCA_026776945.1 Isichthys henryi
GACAGTCCACGTTTTTGCTCCCTCTTGGCTCCGCATAGGAGGGAGCAAAAATGTGGACCGTATGGGGGGTCCCTGAGGACCGGGTTGGGAAATATTGCTTTATGTCATATTCTAGCCCAAGGAAGAGAGACCAGAAAACACACTGACAGGATGACACACGTCCATACTGTGAAATGTTTTAACCCATGAACACTAGATTGGAGGTTCATCTTTTCCTGTGTTGTACATCGCCTTAAAGAAGATGATTTATTACACCTAGTGGTACACCCAGTATGTTACAGATAATTAGACTAGAGCATAACACTAGCAAAATATATAGCTTTAGCCTAGCTGCAGGTATTCATTACTGCTCTGGGAATTCGTTACTACTCAGGGATGGTGTGTATTGTAACACAGACTTTAGTAACACATATAAATTTTGTATAGCAGTGTTTCCCAAACCAGTCCTCAGGGCACACTGGACAGATCCACGTTTTTGTTTTATCCCAATTCCCAGCGCACCTGTAAGGCTTTTAGAGCTCCTGATTGCTTGGGTCAGATGTTCTGGGAACTGGGATAAAACAAAAATATGGATCCGTCCAGTGTGCCCTGAGGACTGGTTTGGGAAACACTGATGCACAGTAATATGCATAAGTGTTACGCTTTTAAGAAAACGTTTAGAACAATTTTCTAGGTGGTAAGTGTAGAAAAAAAAGCAATTTAACAATAGAATACATGAACAAGAATTTCCTCTCTTCTCCAAATGTATCTAATATCTTGTTGGATGGCTAGATGAACACTGCTTCAGTTACTAGATCTCTCTGCATGGGCACTTCAGCCATTCCATGTACATTTGTTAAATTTCACCACTAGCTTACTTAATTAATTAACTAATTAAATAATTTGACGAGGTATTGATTAGACAAACGTGGAATGCTGGTGGTCAACAAATGTGTGAGTGTATTAGATGGCGACTGTATATGCTGGGCCGACTTTGGGAGTCGTTTTAAAATTGCTAATCTGACACACTTTCATAGACATGCCGTTGCAGTCTTACACCAACATGTCATTGTCATGTCAACATGTCATGTTGATGTCATTTAAACACCAATTTCATCGGCTGCCTAAGACTTTCACATATACACATTTCATATATAAATGAAATTGAGAAAAGGGAGGGAAGTTGGAGAAATGAACTGAAGCGACTGAAAATTCCACCAGCCTTTCCATTGCAATCCATTATACTTAAAGGATTTGTCATTTCATAGACAGTAGTGCAGGACAGTATACCGGCTCATCAGCATTACTGTGAAATTAGCAGATTCTCAAAAAAATACTGGGATTCTAATTTTCATTCATACTGTCCGGCATTAATAGACATTGAGAGTGATCTAATGAAATAACAAATGTGTTCAGCAAAATTTGAATGCTGCCTAAACCCTCACTTTATAGTGCTATGGCTGAAAGTTTCTCTCTTACAGGTTGTACCCCAGGGATGCAGACCTCTAGGGACTGAGACACAGAAATCAATTGGATTTCAGTCCTTAAGGGAAATGCACCACGTCAACATTAAATAACTTGGACAATACCCCCATCCATTAGCCTGTCTAACTATGCCCTTGGTTCAATTACTTTGCTAATTCCAACTGCTATGCGGTTACGGTGTGGTGGAATTCCTTGTGTTTTATTGAGTGTTCTGGTTAATAGCTTTTGAAATGGGTGCTTATCCAAGAAACCATACCCACTACACTGATATTGCCATTCCATGCTTAACTCCCCAGTGTGTTCAGTGTAAGGCTACGAGTACATTTATCTTTATAGACATTTTTAATAAGTCTGGTCCATTGCCTGCAGTGGGCATAATGTTGCCGTTTTGTTTTCGGCTTTGAGACACCAAGCTATGTTTAATTCAACAAGGCATTTTTAATATATGTATGGCCAAAAGGTACATGATGTATTGGTAGATCCTGAGTGGTCTAGTAACTAAGAGTACAGTAACATCTCCAATTCCATCTCCATAAGCAGTCTGCATGTTCTCTCTCTGTTTGAATCAGTTTAATGCAAATCCTTTGCTTTTCCTCTATAGTCAAAGGACGCGGTACGAGACGCACTGGTATCCCGACCAGGGTATACCCTAACCTTTCACTTGGGTCTTCCAAAGATAGACCGCAGGGTCACAACTGAACTCTTGTTAATGAATAAATGCATGTATCTTGGTGCCTCAGTGGGTATCACGGTTCCCTCACACCTCCTGGGTCGTGGTTGTGAGCCCCACCTCTGCTCTGCGCTCATGTTCTCCCAGTGCCGTGTGGGTTTCCTTTGGGTTCTCCGGTTTCCTCATGCAGTCCAAAGACATACAGTTGGGTGTAGTTGTCATCTCTAAATTATCCATAGTGTGTGCATGTGTGCTTAGCATCCTGTGCAGGGTCTGTCCCTACCTGGTGTCCTATGCTGCCTGGGACGGGCTCCAGCCCCACAACCCTGCCAGCATAAGTGGTTTACAGACATATGAATGAATAAATAATATATATCTTTATATGTGTGTTTGTATCACCTTACTGTAATTTGCCAGATGGGTTGTACAAACATTTTCCAGAATGAAAAGCCTGTGGGGGGTGTGATTTGGCAGTGAGCTGCAGCCATGTCTTTAGAGGGACCTTGCAAGTTTGGAATACTGCTGCTTGGACTGAGGCAGCCTCTGGCTGCACTGCAGTACTGCTTGAGGCCTGCAGCTTCAAAGCAGAGCATCTGGGGCCTTCGTCCCCCCCCCCCCTCCCAGTTAGTTCTCAGTGCATTACTTTAAGCAGAGGCACTCCTGCTGTTGTCCGGGTTACGCACTGAAGAACGATCGATGGTCAGCCGATGGGAAGGAAAGCTGGTGCGCCCGCTGTGATAGTTTATAATGGTAGTAAACAGACAATAAAGCAGTTAATTGGAGAACATTATTAATGGGAATCTGTTATTCGAGAATTACTTTAATACTTCTGAGTCTGTTATTGTTCCTGCAAATGTGTGTGTGTGTGTGTGTGTGTGTGTGTGTACACTC
The DNA here is from genome assembly GCA_026776945.1 of Isichthys henryi. Classification (NCBI taxonomy): domain Eukaryota; kingdom Metazoa; phylum Chordata; class Actinopteri; order Osteoglossiformes; family Mormyridae; genus Isichthys; species Isichthys henryi. Next base: position 9,705,915 of record JAODJX010000015.1, read on the forward strand.
AGAGGCCCCTTTATTAGGTAGACCTGCTTGGTAATGCAAACAGCCTGGCCCTACAAACAATGAATACTGTGGTTGCACCTAGATATATATGCAGACTGGGTCAAGTGATTTCACACATGATGTGATTGTTGGCGTCAGACCTGGTGGCATCTCAGAATCTTGTGATTTTTCACACGCTACAGTGTCTAGAGTTTACAGGGAATGGTGTGATAAACAAAAAAAAAAAAACATTTAGTTAACGGTAGTTCTGTTGCCAAAAACACCTGGTTAATGAGAATGATCTGAGGAGAATGGCCAGACTGGTTTGAGCTAACAGGAAGGCCAGGAGTGCAAAAATAATAGCTCAGTACATCAGTGGTGTGCAGAAATGGATTCTCCGAATTCTGAATCCACAACTTAACCCTTGAAGTGGTTCTGGAGACAAATATATATACTCACACCACAAAAGTGTTACAGTACAATTTTAGAATGATACATTGCCTTGTCCAACAAGCTACATTCTAACGAATATTCTGTAACAATAATTACTAAATGTAATAAAACAAGGAAGGTTAAGAAAGAAACACTGTAATATAGATACCTGAAGAGAGAAAATGACTGTGTTTGCAGTCTGGGATTATTCTGAATGTTGCAGACTTAGTGAACAGTGCTGTTATCTATGTGGTATTCTAAATTGGTTTTCAAAATTAAATTGAACTGGGAGTATTTTTAGTGTTTCTGGGAACCGTGCCCAAAGGTTTGATGAGGAAACACTTCAATGTCAACATCAGCACACACACACACACACACATATATACAGTATATATATATATATATATATATATACACACACACACATACATNNNNTATATATATAAAATTAATTTCAAATCTACTTCAGGACAGAAAGCTCTTCAGCTCTGGCATTGTAATTGCATTTTCAATTTTATAAATCCAGTTCTGTTATCAGGGCACACGTTCATGTACTTCATTCCCCTATCTTGCAGCGATTTATCCAGTACAGGGCTGTGGTGAAGGCCTGAGAGAACACCACAGATCCTTCCCCGGACAGATGCAAAATCACATGCAATACTGGGGTTCAGGTCATGGGGCCTCATGGGATCCCAGTTCACCTAAGTGCATGCATTTGGACCGGAGAAGGACTACGTAGTACATGGATGGAGACTCGTACATCGGAGGAAGAACTCCACACAGAGTGCAGGTGGAATGAAATCCCAGAATTCATGTGACCTACACATCATGCAAATTCAACAATTCAGTTTACGTTCTGTGAAGAAACATTTATGCCACATTGACGGAAAGTACCACGTCTGTTCCATGAGTATCAATGTAGTGCATAAGTAATATCAGGGCAGATGTGGTCACAAAGGTTTAAATGACTGTGACACAGTAACAGTAATTTTGCACCTCATTACATCATTATGGACAAAGGGTATGATATTGTGTTGATGTTGTGTTGAATCCACTGCAAACAGACCTTAGTAATGCTACCAACCCACAATGTCATGACTGCATGCCGTATGTTGGTGCGGGGGTCCACCAACATGTTTAACCTTTTGTTACATGCAAAATGAAGAGTTTAATATGCAAGGAACTACTGTAAAAGGTAACAATTTAGAGGGGTCCCGCCCCCCTGACCATTATTGAAGCGTGAGGGAACCTAAGTGACTTTTTGCCCATCTGCCAACTTCTCTTGGAATAAATGAAGGAAGATTTATGAGATTGGACTAGCAGACTAATTCCATTGCCCTTCATAAACGAAATACCTTTTCAAAGAACATGGGCTGAAATTTAAGAAGACGACGGAGGTCAGTCGTAAGGGCTTCTAGGATGATCAGTCCTTCTCTTGAGATAATAATGTGACTTCATTAAGGTTTATCTTATCACCTTGCCAGGAACTGTGAATAAAAAGTTGTTCTGTCCATTTTTGCAGTTTGCTTTGGAAACTCAGAAATATTTGGTCCTGTTTAGAGACTTAAGAAGTAGCTTTTTAAAGGTGAAATTGTCCTTTTCTGTGCTAATTTACATTTCTGAGACGGAATACCAATGCAGTACTGAGCAGTAAATAACTGAAGCTATTGTATGGGGGGGGGGGGAGGGTCAGAAACATAGTTATAGTATTTCTCACCTGAAGGCTGGAGCTTGGGTGTCGGGCTTGGGAGTCACATTGGAGGTGGAGGTTCAGCACAGCCTTCTGCTACAGACCCCAGGGCAGAGTTCAAATAGAGCTACACTGTGGCTTGTGCTACAGACCCCAGGGCAGAGTTCAAATAGAGCTACACTGTGGCTTGTGCTACAGACCCCAGGGCAGAGTTCAAATAGAGCTACACTGTGGCTTGTGCTACAGACCCCAGGGCAAAGTTCAAATAGAGCTACACTGTGGCTTGTTCTACAGACCCCAGGGCAAAGTTCAAATAGAGCTACACTATGCAGGCTGCCCCCAGGGCATATTACAACTGCCCTGCCAGCAGTTTGTGGAAATGCTACAGGCTGTCTCTGTACTGCAGGACCCGCATTTAATGTATGCATCCTCGTGGAGCAACTTCCAACACAGTCACACTTGTTAGCTTGTGCTTCAACATTTTTGACATATGCAAGCGTGATCACAGGTTTCGCCGCAGCTTGGCAGATGTTCATTCATTTTGTCCTCGTTCCAGATTTCTCTGTTTATTACCTGTTACCTTTTATGAGCTAAACAAGAAGTTTGAAAGGGGGAACATGCCGTAAAAGGCTTAGTTTGAAAGGGTGTTTATAGCACAGCAATGCCAACGCAGCACCCATACAATGGACCGTGTCTAAAACATGTTAATTATATACTGTAATATGTTTCTCATGTAAGTAAACCATGTAAAAAAACCAACTTGACATTGCCATTGTTATACATTAGTAGTGTTTTGCCACCATTGATTTTGCACATTTCTCCCACCTTCAAGAATGTACAGTTAAATGCACAAATGCTCACTCACACATTCACACCTACGGGCAATTTAGTAACTCCAATTAGCCTCAGCATGTTTTTGGACTGTGGGGGGAAACCGGAGTACCCAGAGGAAACCCTACAACGACATGGGGAGAACATGCAAACTCCACACACATGTGACCCAGGCGCAGACTCGAACCCGGGTCCCAGAGGTGTGAGGCAACAGTGCTAACCACTGCACCACCCCTTAGAGGATATATATCCAGAATATTTGAAGATAGAATGTAAATCTAGAAATATGTATTAGAAAATTTAGATCCTGAAATATTCGGTGGTGGAGTATACATCCAGAATACAAGGTTAGATATCCCGAATGTTGGGTGATGGAATGCAGATCCGGTGTTTTGAGTCAGACATTGGGTACATCTACATTGCTGGGTTACAGCAACAAGCTTTTATCACGTCAGTATAAATGGTGAAGACTCCCTGCTCCCTCCTTTTCTGCATGCTCAGTAAGGAGAGGTGAATTAAGGAGGCACATCCAGGGGCTCGCTGCATCATCCCTGTAATTGAATGTACCAGGCACAACCCTGTTGTGCTACTTTGGAAATGATCATTCGGGAACCCAGCTTTAGTTAATCTGGACTTTCAGAGAGTTAGATCAAAGGCCCCCATCACTGCCCATTTACAGACATGCAGGGGGTCTCTCTTTGGCAGAGGTCGGCACAAAGTGATCTCCAATGGTCTTCATTTTCATAATCCATTTTTTGCTATAATGCACCTGTCTGTCCTCCTGTTTATGTGTTTGCAATTCTGTCTGTCTGCCTACCTGTCTGTCTACATGCATGCCTGTCTGTCATATCATTGCTGCATTCAGAGTAAAGTTTGCCCTTGGTTTTGGTGTCTCCTCTTATCATTCATATGAGGAGATGTTAAGATGATTTATGTACCACACAGGGATTTAGTCAACCAGTAGCATTTGGAGGACAGGACAAGACATAAACGGAGAATCTTTCGAGATTCAGCCTGGTTGTATGTGAGGGTACAAATAGTTGCGGTTAATTATGCAGAAAATGAAGGATGTCATTTTTAAACAACCCCTGATACACAGGGGTTAAACAACCCTTGGTAATTCCATATGCAGGTGACAGGGAAAGGGACATAATTAAGCATTTGGCTAATACTGACATAACGTACTACCACCTGAAGGAACAGTGAGAATTGTGAGAATCTGAGAAAAAAGTAAGTCAGCAATAGAAAAGTCTCAATGGCATATTGTTGTGATTTCACAGTGTACGTATACCACAATTGCAAATCCTGAATGGTACCTCTTACCCTTGGGTCTCCTGAAAAGTAGAGTCGGCTCCAGGATAATTTAAAGATGACACATAATTGAAATAAATGTAAAACAGGCACAGGGAGATGAATGTCATTGAAGAAGAGGACCTTGTTGCTAACAGATGGCTGTAATTGAAGTAGGAGGTAATTAGCAGATGATGTTCTTCATGAGGTGTTTTGTCACATTTGTGGAACATTCTCTATTTTCAGCATGTGTGATATTACCTGCACTCTGTTGGTCTGTTATCATAGGCAGGTAAGACCTTTGCTGTTTGGACACTCCGCATGTTAAAAAACACCAGCTTCCTCTCTTTACGGCTCCCGGAAGTCCCTGTTCACTCTTCCTCACTGCTTTTTCCCAGTTTCTCTGTTTCTGTCTCTTTCGGGAGCTGACAGCATTAATATCTCTACCCGTCAATGGTGACGTTAAAGTCGAGAAACCATTGCCGTGAGAGACCCTCGGCTGGTTATCGCTGGCGGCTCGGAGGAGGAGGAAGATGCTCTTTACATCAATGCGCGCTCGCTCTGTGGCCCTGCCTCCAAGGCAAAGGCCCGTGGGTTTGCAGGATTCACAGATGGTGCTGTATGACATGCACTGGTACTGTAGTAAGTACTGAGCCGGGGGGGGGGGGAGAGGAAGAGGGCGGGCAAGAGAGTGGTAAGGGGAGAGCGAGAATGTTAGAGAGAGAGAGAGAGAGAGAGAGAGAAACCACTTCCCTGGCAGCCCAGACTAAACTGCAAGCACAGAAACATTAATGACCTGACAGCAGCAGGTCCATGGGCTCTGACGGAGCTGCAGCCTGCGGTGTGTGACGGCCGTGCAGAGCCTCCTCTCCCTCCGCCGTCTCTGCTCTGAGCGTGTGGCACTTGAGGGGGGGTCGACCCAAGTTCCCCCCACTGCAAGCACTCTACCCTGAGGGGACTGCGGCGCCGGGAGGAGCCCTCGCTCCCCCCACCCACCCCACCGCACGCCACCATGAGCGGCTGCAGGAAGCGATGCAAGCGGGAAATCCTGAAATTCGCCCAGTACCTCTTCAGGCTGATCACGGGCACGCTGAACACAGGTAAAGTTTGTCAGCGGCGTCAGTTGTGCGGGGTACGCGCTTGTGTGGCCCTGGCTCCGTCCTGGCTGGGCAGGCAGCGGCAGATGTGCAGAGTTTACCACCTGAGATGGGATAATTGCACCCCTGGGCACGGGAGCCCGTGGCTTTTGTTAGCCTCTGCGTGAGCTCTCTGCCTTTGCACTACCAGAGATCTGTGCTGGGAGAGTTTGTGGGATTGGGGGCAGTCAGGACAACCGGGCTGGTACTGACCCCGGGCTGGAGGGACAGTCAGTTCCGTACAGATTGCTACCCTTCGTGACGGATTGATCTCACCTGTTAGGCAGAAAGAATGTTTTTTTTTTCTCAGCAGGGTGACTGAAACTGTTAGATGGGGATTTTAAAGTAAGATGTTGTGGGAAAACAACAATGCAGATGTTGAACATTGCTTGTCAAGATTTATTTTCATTTCTTAACAGTGTAAATGAAGTTCAATTTTCTCTTAAGTTAGAAGTTAATACCGCACCATTTACAGGTTTACTGTATAAAATTTTCCGCTGGGATGAAAATTAAAAGATTTTCAGCCACGTTTCATTAACATTTAATTTGTGGATTGTGGCTATTACATTTCAGCTATGTGCTACAAGGATAGTTTATCCATAATTGCAATAAAGTAGAAATATCATATTTTCGATGGTGTTTGTTCGGCAGTGTCTGATGCCCCTGTGTGTATCATTGTTCACGGGAAAATCCTGCAGTATGTCCTGTACTCTAAGGTGTAAAGTGACCTTGATAAAGTCCTTCACTCCTACAGCAGGTAGGAATGCTAGCACTCATTACGACTTGATGCTGTATGCTCTGTAAATGAAAGCTCAATTGTGTCATCCGCTTCACACTGAATGTCTTCTAATTTGGTTTGAAATGAAAATGGGAAGAGTCCACTCACTGCTCCGGGTGGATAATCCCAAAACCTAATAAGTAGTTTGAGACGTTAGTCATCACAGTATAGGACTTAAATGTGACAGTTTTGTAAAATACCAGAAAGAAAGAGAAAAAGTCCGTGTCTAAGTACCGGAATCATGATCCAGCACTTTGTGAGATGAATTAAATTTGAATAAAATATGAACTGGCAAATCCTCTTGATTTATGCTGGGTCCATTAGTCCATTAAACATTTCTGGAAATGAACTTAAAGGCTGTTAGATCTTTGTCCTTCTCACAATGCGGCTGTCCCCACAGAACCATTTTGATGTTCCGTTTAATAGCAGGCTTAGTTGTCTCAGTAGAAGTTTGTGGCTGTGCTTTTCTAATTACTGTAATATACACGGATTTATTACATAATAAAATAAACACACCTACTTTTCAAAGCTCCATTTTTTTGACACTGCTATTGCTTCGACATTGTGTTATCAGGATATACACCGGCTTCAAGCAGCCAGATGGTCTGCCTGACTTGCTGGTTTCATAGCTGATTATTGAGGACGTACGGTACTCATTTAGTATGAGCAGGAAAACCTTTAGCCCTGTTGGGTCGTTTAAGTCCGTGGTGGCGTTTTCTTGGTCCCACTGGGTAAGCCTCTTTGCTTGTTCCGTTTGACCTACACGAAGGTGGTAATCAAGATGCAGTAGCACCAGTACCCAAGCGCTTCTGAGGGGGCATGCAGACGCCACTCGCCTCCCAATCCCAGTCCTCCACCGGGTTTTTTAAGATCACAAACGTGACTTTCCGACTTTCCAAACCTCCCCCATGTCTAATGAAGTCGGTTCATATGAATGGCGGTGATGGGGGACCCAATCAGTCCGGATTGGCTCGAATTTGTGGTGGAAATGCATGACTCAATAAAGTTTCCCGCTAATTAATGCGCTTAGGGCCGCATGCTTGCTGCTCTCGCTGCAGAGGTCTTGGGCAGGAAGACGTCAAATCAGATTCCCGGTTGCTGATCTGTTTCCATACCAACTGTTGGATGCTGCTGGCTCCTCATCGTTGCTCCTCCTTGCATTACTGGAGCATGGATTATGCAACAGGATTAGCGTCTCTCACTTCTTTCCACGTGATGCCTTACATCTACAAATAAGAGGTCCCCAACAACCGCCCACCGAGACATCTTGTTTAGTAAATTTATTTATATAAGTTCCATTTTCAGTCTTCAGCACATAAAGCGTAGACGCCAGCCACCTTCTGATTCATCTCCGTTTGTTTAATTCAGTTTCAGACAGTTTCATTGTTAATAAATGTCAACCGTGGAACTTACAGCAGGCGCAGTCATATTTTTGCATGGACCGTGGTTGTTTGTTGTAAATATTGCTGCACTGCAGTATGTATGCTTCATGAAATGTAGGACTACAGTACATCTGAAATGGTACCAGTTAACTGTGGCTGTCACATCACCAGACACCATTCTAATTCACGCTTTACTTTGTGATGGTTCTGCCATCGCACACCCAGTATGCTGATGATTGCTTTGATTCAGGATCTCCAGCGGCGTCCACCTGACATTCGCACTGCTGCTTTTTCATCTTAAATCGAGTGACGTGTCCGGCGAAGTGCAGTAAGAACTGGGCAGGAGTGTCAGATATCAGTGCTCAGACAAATAGGGAAGAGGATCCAATCCACACTGCAGAAATGAAATGGCATCAAAAAGAAGCCCATTGCTCAGTCCCCTGTGTGTATACTCACTCACTCACACACACACACACACACACACACACACCACATTTGTATTCATATCTATGTGGGGAATGTCCATTCATTTCACATTGACAACCTTAACCCCTACCCGGTTCTAACCTTAACTATAAGTCATCAAACAACATACAAGACTTCTGACAGTTTAACTTTTTGATTGCAGTCACAGATTTTTATGAAATTGAGTTTCCCCTTGTGGGGACTGGGAAAATGGTCCCCACAAGGTCAAAATATCAGGTTTTTATCACATTGTAGGTACATAATGTAATATATACATGCCCCCCCACACACACACACACACACACACACACCACCTCACAATCCCTGAGCTCTCCTGAAATCCTCCCAGTAGACTCTATTTAAACCCTAATGAGCCCAGCAGTCTAACTGGGGTCATCTGGCCATCATTATCCCGAGTGCTAGTGGGTCTGTGCCCAGTGATCAGTCACCATGGAGACACAACTAATCAGTTTAATCGAACCCTTTGCTATTGCCCTGCCTCCTGGCTGGCACATGCCAGCACAGTAATGTCATTCTAGAGACCGACAACTTTTCCAGGGCACTCATAAAAGATAATCGCTGCTTAATATGTGCTTGGAACTGGGGAAAATTTATAACAACTTCTCTCTGGGGTACACAATGTATAGAATGTAAATGAATCTCATCTGCATTTCGTCCTTCTAAACTGTACAGGGATTTTAAAAATGTATGTATACGCAGCATGAAATTTAAATCTGAGTACAGGCACTGTAGGAGAACACCTGAATGAGACTGTAACCTTAATTCTGCTACATTAAAATGTTCCAGAGGAGCTGCTGATTTCCTAACCGCACCATATGGTAACTCTCAATGCAGTCACCCGTAATAAAGAATGAAGTCGATACAGCGTTACGGGGCCGATCAACAGAGGCACGGCTACATGCTGACTATGCTGGATCAGTGAATAAATCGATCCACATCTCCTGCCACTCCAGCCATCTCGCTTGAGAATTCTTTTTTAATTATCTTCGGCTCAAGCTCTGCGCCACGCCAGAACGTTTCGCGTAAAGAGCAATTTGCGACATTGCGGGCTAAGCCTTGTCGGAAAAGAACTCGGCATTCTTGCATTTGGCTAAAGGCAGGGTTCCAGATTGTCATCTATGTACGTCCTAAATCAAAAATCACTGTGGTGCTCAGAAGCGATTTATAATTACCGTACCATGCTTTACTATTTTAAGTATATATTTGAAAGTAATGGATCTTCAAAGCTTTAAATTTAGACTAGGAGAGTTATGGGGAGGAGAGCTTGGGTGTGTTCAGTTGCAGGGGCATTGTGGGTAATTTAAAAGTTGATACCTGGTCCCTGCCCAATGCGACCGCATGCCTGACGGATCTCAGGTGTGGCCAGACCCTGCAGTACTGCAGACTCGTCTTTCAGAGCGCATTGTTTTTGTGGGGCAAGGTGAAACAGATCCACGGCGACACCATCGCTGCATGGGGGCCTAACAAATTGAATGATTTATCCACGTCGTTTTTAGGGGTGGCGGGTTGCCGTTTGTTACCTTGTCGATACTGGGCCTTGGCAGCCTCACCTCAAATGGGACATTTCCGCCTCTCCGCTCTTTGTGAGCCCTCCGCTTCTTCCCCGCCAGGTGCCTGGCGGTATATCTGCAGCACGTCCCTGCTCTGGTCAGGCTTTCCAGTCGCCTTCACTCTCGGAGCAGGATATGCAGGCACCTTTGTGCTTGCGAACGTCGGCTAAGATAAAGTGCGGCACAGATACCTTCATACCCTCCCTACCTAAGACCTTCGGTAATATTTCTGTAATGTTTCTCAGCCTCTAAAGATACACAGAGCAGACTCAACACGATAGTATCACTTTGATGGAAGCTTTAAACCTTATCATTGATTTTCGGTAATTTAATATATTTAATCAATAAAATATAAAAGGACTTAGAAAAAACCACCACAGCTGTCAAGCGAAATATACAGTAATTACCTTGATTTACTGCCATGACGCTGTACTACATGGTTCAAATTAGTGTTCTGTTTCGTCATCTTCCCCAAGCAGCACAGTGCTTGCTAATTTTAACCCTGCCTCTGTTAACTTCTGCAAGATACTCTTCCCTCAGTTAATTCTTCTTCACACTTTTTACTAATAAAATATTGATATTTAGCATCCCAAATTTCAGTCATGCAGGTCACTGTTTAGTACTGGAATGAGCTGAGCTCACTTGCACACCTACTGTTTTTCCTCCGTTTGGGGCTAGTCAGGCATTCTAGCTGGTCTCTAAGAGCCAGAAACCATTAAATGCATCCAGAACCAGCTTGCTGTAGCTTTCACAGCAAACTGTTCCACATTGCTCATAGCATAGTAGGGCTTCCTGAAGATGGTACTTGTGGGCGACGGAGTATTCTGGAATTTTCTCAGACTCAGCAGTTCATTTATTTATTGTTATAATTTATTGAAGTTGGTGTTTAGCTGGTGTGTCACCCCATCTGGTGTTTCAGGATTAAATCAGGCTCTAATTAAAATGTATTCAACAGTAGTTTTCCTTCCCCTTAATCTCTGGCTGTTAAGTATTTATCTTGAGATCACCTTCCCTGCAGCTTAGCGACTGTTGGGCGACGGTTGTGGTATTGGACAGAGGTCTTGCCTCTGTTTGGTGAGGTTAAAGTTGGATGTGCTTCTGAGCCCACAGCAACATCAGTGAGGGGCTGGACGTCTCTGCAGGGACCAAAACACCTTCCCGCCTTTGTGTCCTGAGCAGTAGATTGGGTCCCATGTCGCTAGGGTGACTGTCTTGTCTCTCGTCTGGGGTCCCACACTGTTTGGGTAACTGGCCTGTCTCTCATCCGTGGGCTCACGCCTCTTCAGTAACTGCCCTGTCTCTCATCTGTCAACCTTTGAACCATTCTGCAATTTGTACCAACTGATAGAAGGAAACAAAAAAAAAGAGATGAAGCGCTTGGCTCCCATTTTCAGCTGTGGGGCCTGGGTAAACATGGGGCAGCAAGCCAAGGCTGAGTGCTGTCACCGTCCAGTGACCTGAAGCAGCTCTGCTACTCCGCTTTAGTTCCTGGACAGCGCTTCCCAGCTCATGTTCCACCTGTTCTCTCAGGGCTTTAGGCCAGAATATGAAACTCCTGGCCAAATGCTAAATATTTAATATACGCCCCTGCATAAAATATGCCTGTTCCATTTGAACAGACCAGAGTCACAGTTGAACTTTCCAGATGGTTTAAGGCAAAGTTGGCTCTTGATTTAACTCTGGTAGCCGTTAAAAAAGTGTTAGTCTTGTTCTTTGTGTTGGAATAAATCTCTTTTTTCCCCAGAAAGAACTATTCACCTTTTTGTGCAAGGTGTGTATGAAGTGAGGAAAGCGACAGAGCAAATATTTGTTTACGTAATTTGATAGTCTTTTTCATAACAGCTTACTGTGCTGATACAGATGGTATTTATATTAATTGATGATATGAATGTCATGCGGCAACTGCAAGCCATTGTGCTGCATTCAGATGTCTGGGTGCTGCGTAATTTGAGTGCTGCTCTGTAATTGAAAAGTGAGCCTTTGATCTTATAGAACTTTGTTCACTGCAGTGCCACAGGCTGCACCGCATGCAGTTATTAGTTCACGGTTCGTGCCGCAGTGGAAACAACCAGGAACATGATTAAACAATTTTTCAGCAGAATTCTGAGAGCTGTAATAAAGCCGAAGTGTTTCTACTTTTTTAGCACTCCTATTATACATGCTGACCTAATGCAAATCCATATTAAGAATTTGTAGCAGTTGCTGGGTGTGTATAGGTTCTCCAACACCATGGATAAATGAAATAATATGTTGGTTATGAAGGTGTGAAGGGCCCCATAGTAGACCAGGCTGCCTGCTCAAAAAGCATGACGTTTGACTGGGCACGGTTATTGAAAGCCCACACCCTGGCGAGTGTCTTGGCAGCAAACTGCTGTCAACGCAGCGTGTGTCCAAAGCTAACAGTAAAAAAGTAGGACGCCACCGCATTAGCTTGCGAGCGACAGAGATGGTGACTCTGTCACATCCAGGTAGTGTGGAAAATTAAACCGAGGCTTGTCTGCCACCCTTCACCTGTGCGCAAATGATATGAGACGTCAGCTGTGTCTGAAGCTGTTTGTTTTCTCTGCTCGAAAGAGGCACAAGTGTCTGACGTGGAACGTTTTGATGCTAAATCCTGCTTCTAAATTTATGCGTCTAATTGGTCTGGTGCCGCGTTCAGCCTGTCACTGATACTTTGGGTCAGATTGTTTCAGGATCTCCGCTGGGGTTCCAAGCACCCCCCCACCCTTCATGAAGATCAGAAGATTTGCGATCTGCTGGAACAAATGAGACAAGCGTGGTATCTAGTGCTCGTTGACTGGACAGGTTAATTCATTACTGCTGTGCTCGAGAGGTGTTGCTGGCAGCATCCTGCATCAATAATGTGTTCCAAAGGCCCCAGCATTGATCTATTCTGTGTTGTCTTCCCAAACGCCATAAAGGGTCAGCACCATGCTATGTGTGATGTGACACAGTGGACTGAGATCCAAATGTTTGCTCTTGCAGTCCTTGTTGCTTCACAGACGTGCATCAGCAAAACTAAATTTCCCCGAGAGGGATGGGCTGCTTGCAATTCCGAGCTTTTGTTTCATTGCCCGGAGTGAAGCGATCCACTTAACGTTTCCCATTTTCCGAAGAGTCCGGGTTTTCTGGTAAATGTGGTTGTGAAGCTTGAAAACCCACTCCTTACAAAAACTGCAGTATCTGTCGCCGGCGGTGGGGGGGGGCGGGTTGCATAGTGCCGCATGTCAGGCAGCTGCGCGCATTATTGAAGGCAGGTTTTTTTTTCTTTTCCATCGAGCATGTTTTTTGTATACATTCATTTTAATCGGCTGCGATCGCACAGCTTGCGCAGCCCCGCTGAAACATCCGCATTTCCTCCTTTTTTGAAAGCAGAGGTAGTAGTATTATGTGCTTTACCGCAATACGCTCTCCTGTCTACAGTAAAAGTATTCCCCATCCTGGGCTTTGCATGCATGCACGGCAGCGGTGTGTAAAACACACTGATTTCCTTTTGACATCAAAGCTAAATCTTGGGGTCTTTTATGACTCCACAGAAATGATAAGCCTGTATTTATGTTCTGTTAAGGGCCATACAGTTCTAGTCAGTGAAACCATGAACTGTGTGTGTGTGTGTGTGTGTGTCCACATGCATGTGCAGACACAGTTCATATATTCCTGTTATTGTGTTTCTCCATTCATTTCATAACCCTAACCATAACTATCCAGACAAAAACCAAAACTTTTTGATTGCAGTCACAGATTCTTATAAAATTTAGGTTTATATTGTGGGGGGATTTGAAAAATATCCCCACAAGCTAAAAAGTACTAGGTTTTATCACATTGTGGGGACCAAATAAAAATGAACCCGTGTGTGTGTGTCCATTTGTCCCTTGTTCCTTACTTTCCCGGGTCATTGCTGTCTCATTGTCGATAAGACTCAAACCTTCCAAGTTATAAGCAATGCTGGTCCCAATTCGTTGTTCTGGTTTCCAGAGGATTACGTTAAATATTCTTTCTCATTAATTCAACCATTAATTTAATGTTAAATGAATAATTATGTGTCGGCAAGCTTGTTAAAGAACTCTCACCCCAAGGAGAGAGAGTGAAGTTGGGTCTTTTTGTGGGGAAGATGAGCTACGCTGACCAAGGTGACACTGGGCATTGGGATTTACAAGTTCCATCAGGACCGTTCCTTTACAGAGCTTGTGATTTCATTCTGTACCGACTTATTTGGTATTCCGCTAACACTTATGCACAGAATCACACACAAATTGATATCCTCTTTCTTAAAGGTTTTGTGACAAGTGTTCTGTCAGTATAACCGTCACAAAAGGATTTTGCATATGAGAACAGAGAAACAGAACAGACAGAATATCTGCAGTTGTTTCATTTTGTCCTAATGACGCCTGGCATCCCATTAAACTTCTCCCATAGTTGGTTACTTGGGAGCTTGCTCTCTTCACGTCGGGTCCTGGCTCCGAGGCAGCACTTAGTTTTCTCAGTACTGTACCAATTACAGCCTTTAACAAGTGTAATCAGTTTTCTCCTTTACACTAATGTTTGCAAATGAGAGTCCCACTAGAATAGAAAATAGTGATGTATTTTTAGAAGACCTTCTGGATGGACGTGTCTGTGTTTGTGGGCCGGAGGCGTGGAGATCAGGGAGGGGTAATAAATAAATAAAAATAAAACCAAAGTCCTGGTACTTCGTGTTCTGCGGTTTTACGGTGTCTGAACAAAGGCTCTGACTTAATTGGGTCTGAAATAGGCTGAACTGCATCAGTTAACAGTGGGGTTGAGCCGCAATGCTATTTAAGGCCATTTCTCTCCTCTTCTATAAAATGTGAGCTTTATTACTCTGCCGTTCATGTGTCTTTCTCATCACCCCCCAAGGCTTAACCACACTATCAAACACACATCCAAACCCAAACCTGCCTGACCGATGCTTCTGCATAGAACCTGCTGTTCCCACAACTCATGAACAAGTATAGTGTTTATGTCATGCTTGCTCACTCCCTGGTTACAAATATTAAATTCTGCCTTTTGTTCTGTTAGAAGGGGGAAAAAATCAATACAGCCTTTCGTGGGAAAGAAAAAAAACATGTGGGATATGAATGATGCTTCCATTTAAAGTTAATATTAGCCGATTGAGACTTATTTGTGTGACGGATAGTTTGGTAAAGGTGTCGCTGGTGTGTCAAACTGGCAATATTGACTGTGATTTTAATTTTGGGAAGCAGGTTGTGGGGGATCATGGGAAGGTAAATGGCATCTGAAAACAGAGCTGCAGTGGGAAGGCATGAATACCTTGGCACAGTGTTTCCTAATCCGGTCACTGGGGATGAGAAACAGTCCACGTTTTTTGCTTCCTATGGGAGCATGGAGGGTGCAAAAATGTGGATCCGCTGTGGGTCCGAGAGAACCGGATTAGGAAACACTGCTTTGGCAGATTCGGGGGGGGGGGGGCAGCAATAAAATTAGAAACTAAGATTAGGCGGGGGGTTGCCACCTATTCCATATAATACGAGATTGTCCCATATTACAAAATATAATGCCATGAACCACAGTGAACTACTAAGGGATTTGATTTCTCCCGTATTTTTGTATATGTTGTGTTACCACCCTCCACCCCCCTGCTCAGCAACTTTTACAGATTCTTCAGATTAAAAGCGCCAGCCCTAGTGGGGGGATGTGGAGTGAGGGGGCAAGGTGACATTTTGTCAGGGAGCCCAGAATTTTTAGCTACACCCCTATCCGAGTGTTGGGGCATCACGTAAGCATATGCGCCCCAGTCCTGCACAGTGCCGTGTGAGCTGCAGTGAGTAATAGAGCGGCTTGCCAATCAGAGGCTGTGAATCAGAGCGGCAGGCCAGACACCTGATCTTAGAAGTAGCAGAGGATCCAGCCTGCGCATGCAGAGAGCCATGTCATACACAGAATATAAAACCAACTACGGAAATGCTATTGGGAAGCATCAGCTTTGCTCTGCCTTAGAAACTCTCCGAGAATGCTGTTCTCTGTCTAATGCGCTGAGGTCTGGTGCTTGTCTGTAAGAAATAAGGCCTAACTTTTCCCTCCATTTCCAATCATTTCCAGTGTGATACATGGTTAGCCCGACAGCTGTGAGGCTGCCGAATGCACAGCCTGTAAGGGGCTGTATACACGTTGCTATAACTCAGACTGGTAACCAACGATGCACCAGGCTTCAGTTTATTGCATTTAATATTGCTGAGTTTCTCAATCTGAATATATATTTTATGGAAATTTAATTTTCGTTCCAATCTTTGGGGACTAATGTAAGTCCCTAGTTAAAAATTTCATTCCAAACTTTATGAACTAATCAGTAATGTAGCTTTTTTTGCGTATCAAGTTAATTTTGTGTTGTCTATCATTCAATATATATATTTTTGTCCCCAACAACATTAGCCATCGCAGCCATGACCCACCTTTCCTGTGTGAATCCAAATGGAATACATTCATTTAACAGACATACAATTGAGATAAGAAGCTGAGCTAGTGTTTGGAGCAATTGGTGGTTAAGGGCCCAGCAGTGACATTGTTCTACCAACCTCAGGATTTGAGCCATCAACCTTCAAATGACACATACAGCATCTTAATCGTCTCAGCCACACACCACTATAAGTAGATGCTTAGGAATGGTAAGAAAACAATGGTAGCATTAGTAAAACTCTTTTCTTTCATTGTAGTGGTTCACGTTTGATTTGACCAGGATACAAATGGTACTGAGGGGCAGTTTTTGAACAAGTTTCTCAGCCCACGTGTCATGCATCTCCTAATCCAGTGACCCATGCGTGATGCCCACACAGCACTTATCTTATATTCGTTACTTAGCTCATTTATACATGGTGCCTTCCTGACTGACTCATTGTCTTCACCCACAGTGTCGTATCTCCACCAAGTTTCTTTCGGTAGGAAGCCGAATTCTGTTGAGCCTCGCAGAAATTCACAAGTGACTCATTTCAAACCCAGATGGGTGTCACCCAAAATATGGAGCTTTTTATAACAATTCCAGACAGCGGTCCTCCTACTTAAAGGGTGAGGTTTCAGAGGATGCATGGCATGATGCAATGCGAAAGCGTGCCGGCCGTCAAAAATAACAGGAACCCGTTAAGTTGAACATGGTGAAGCTGATTAAATGAAGGTGCTTATTATAACCAGACCTTTTGACCCTACAGAGATGCGACAATTTAGTTGTTATGCAATGACTTATGGGTCTCAACTGAAAAGCATCCTGCAGACCATTGGAATGCCTGCAGGTTGGTAGCCATTGGCAATGAGCGGTGAGCAACTCCAATCAGGGCTAACTGTCCTGTGTCATGTGACATGGAGAGTATTATTTTTTTTTTTAAAAAAGCAGTCTACCTGGCAGAGGATTCTCTGAGCAGTGCATGCCAACTAAGCTCTCATTACACCATCCACCACTGGTGACAAAAGCGTATTTGTGATTGTTCTGCTGTAATTTGGAAAGTGCAGATTCAAATTAGCCATAAAACAGTAAAAGATCCGTTGTTATCAGTGAGGAAAAGTGGTTCAGTTAGAAAGACTGTTTAGACTCTTATGGAAGATGTACAGTATTCCCACCTGCCAGGATTACAGCGGCTGCCTAATTTTATTATCGTATCCCACTTCTCAACATCCTTCCCCCCATGTTGGAAACACATTTGTCTTGCATAATTGGATTCCGGAAAGCAATTTAGCCGCGTCAGCGTTCTGCATAAGCTTCTCGTGAACGTTTTGTGGGCCATACATGATTCCTTTTATTAGCAGGTCTTGTACAGTATGCATACTGTAATATGCTTGATCTTAAAATGGGAAAAAAATGAAAGAAAAAAACATGCAAATGAGGGTATGAATTGATTTGCATAATGTGTGAACGCACAGGGACTGTTCTCTAGCTGCCTCTCTGTACGTTTTGTCTTTTATCAGGTAGTTAATATGCAAAACAGCGTCCAATCAGATCACCCTCTGTTCCTGACGCAGGTGTAGCATTGGTTCACGGCACCTGGGTGCTGCGTTGTTAATGCTAAACACGGCTCGGCGTTGCAGCACGCTGTGCCGTGTTTATCCGCAGTGAATCTGGGTGTCAGGTGAGCGGCGGAGGCTGTAACTAGGCCAGGCCGCCCCACTGTGCCTCCAGTGATGTTTCACTTTCAGAGATCGCTGCTCTCTTAAAAAATGGCCTCTGTAACACACAAACGTTGGGATTTTTCTTTATACGCGATTTTTATTTTTCCCGCTGCCTTTGAAGATATTTAGAGAAAGCATCGTAAGGGCAGAGTCCTGACTAAATTAGCCAGGATTATGACGTCTCCGTACAATTTTCCATCTTTGATCTTTTAAAAATTTAAGTTGAATTTGATTTCAGAGACAAAACAAATGAAGTCTATACGCAAACTGTGACCCTGCACTGGATCAGCTTTTATGGAAGATGGAGGAAAACTACATGTAATATGTGTGTGAAATGTTATGCTTCTGTAGTTGTTCTCTGGGATGCGGGGGAGGGGGGTAATGACCCGTAGAGGTCATTCCCTCAGTCATGAATAATGCAGTCTTGCCATTTATGGACAGCTCCTGCTTTCAGCCTCCATTAGCTGGAGCTGCCACTGCACATCTGTAACTTTTTCTATAGGGAAAAACAAACACACACATGCACCCACTAAAAGCAGGTATATACTGTATCTGGGGGAAAGCTGAGTCAGGGTCCGACGGGGGATTATAGCCAAGAAGCTTCTGCAAGACTTTCGACCACTTGTGGCACGTGGCGACCCCGAGTGGCCAGTCCCAGTTGCGCTAATTATCTCACTTTATGTGCTTATTTATTTTCGTAGCTGGCTACCTTCACCAGTTCCAATACTCAGCAATAAAAATGCAGAGGATGGTAAAAATTCCCAGATGTCTTTCTTGCCCAGCCCCAAATATCAAGGATACATCGGTTGCATCCTTTGCCAAACAAGACCAGTCCCATGACTCATTGGACCCCAAGTTCGTTCTTGAGAGGCAAGTTAGCAACCAGGTCTTGCCAAGACCAGCAAGTACAGTCTTTGCATTCTTGGTATTGAGAAACACCCCATGTCTCTGACTGTGACCTTTAACCCTGATTCTACCACCTGAGTGTGATCTGTTCCCCTGCTAATCAGTTCAATTCCACTCATTTCAAGTCAACTTAATTTATATAGTGCTTCTAACAAGGACCACTGTCACAAAGCACATTACAGAGTCCCCCAGCAATTAAACTTTAGGTGCAGGGCTAATTCAGGCAGATGATGGGAGAGCTCTGGTCAAACAGTTAGTGTGTGACTCAGCGAGTAAAGCCTCCCTACCTTTGATCGGAAGTACGCCATTTTGGATTCTGTGGTCGCTGGAATAGTCACATCTCTGTTAGGCTCTTCAGCAAGGCCTTTAACTCTGCTTCAGGGGGGCTGGATACATGGCTGACCCTGCGCCTCCAATATTGTTTTTGTTATCCGTGAAACAAAGATGGGATATACAAAAACCTAAAGAATTCCTTTGCATTTGATTTAGGTGTTATCTAATTTGTACCCTGCCGTCCAAACATCATATGGTATTTTGATGTTATCTTCAAAGCGCAACCCTATTCTGATCTTGACGGTAAGTGGTAAATTTTATCATGGGGACCATCCCACCCCTGCCAAGTAAGACATCAAGATTGCAAAATCTGCAGTAACCCCAAAATACTATGGTCACCCCAAAAATACTGTGGTAAACCCATAATGCCATGGTATGTGTTATGCTCAACTCGTCCGCTCCTCCCGTGTGCCACGCCCCCTGGTTTCCCACGTGTGATTCCCCGATTGTTT
>JAODJX010000015.1:9725389-9742993 GCA_026776945.1 Isichthys henryi
GTTCTTCGCCTGCCTGCCTGTTCATCACCCGCTACCCTGCACGATCGCCGGTCGCTTCGACCCCGTAACGTGACAGTATGCCACAATACCGTTACCTACTGTGTACTTGTACGAATGGCAAATAAAGTATCATTTCCTTGTCGTTTTATGAAGGAGGCAGTCAGGTAAACTGCCAGGCAGGCAGTGTACCTCCCCATATCCTTCAAATTGTTCACCCCAGAAGGGGGGACAGGATATGGAAAGTGACGAACAGAAAAATGACAAAGCAAGACAGCGTGGTGAGTGTAATAAAGAAGCTCCAGTAAGAACAGGCATGGCAGCGTGACTAGGATGGTGAGGCAGGGGTGCCACAGACATGAGGAGTCCCTGAACACCAGCAGTCCACCAACACATGGCTGCATGTGAAGCAGGAGTGACAGTACTGAGAGCACATTATCACCCAGCTCCGCACCCCAGACTGTAACCTTAGCTGGGGGTGAGTAACTACCGAGAGCTCGAGTCCCTGTAAACTACACTAAACGCGTCGCATTTAGCCCGAATCCCACGTACTCGCTGGAAGGACTGTTCTACAGCGGCCAAGCTCCGTGGGTCAATGTAGCTCTTTCCTCTGGGGGCAAATAAATAACCTGCCCCGTGAAAGCTAATCTTGTACGGAACTATAAAATGGCGATGACTTTCAGAGCCTCATAGTTTAGTAGTAGCAGGTTGAAATTAAAATGAAACTAAGCCAAAACGGAGCCAAAGTACCAGAGATAAAAACAGCGCTAACACCTGTGATGGTGACCCCCTAGGACAAATATAGTGAATGAGCACCGCCATTCCCCTTCTTTATGCAATGAAATCTTACGGCCAATACATCATTAAACTGACCTCTTCGCCTTATCTTCATCCTGATTTATCGAAGAATTCTACTGCCATATTCTAGGTATTGGGAACAAATCTTTTTTTCTGGGACTGAATTATTCAGTGTTTTAGTGTGTAAGGATGAATTCTGCCTAGCGACGGAAGGCCTGAATTCCAGCATTTGGCCAATAATCCAGCTAGTTACAAAAGTTACGCGAGTAGCAATCAAACTGATAGTCAGTGTTGGGAAGGAACACTAGTTACATAAGGTGTTACGACAATTAATTATAAAATAAATGTAATCTGTTACAATTTCTGAGAAAAAAATATGTAATTAAATTGTAGTTACTGATCAAAATGTTGGTGTTTACAAAGGGGCTACATCTGAATATATGATTTTTGGTAACACTCTTAAATGTAGCGTACTTCCAGATAAACTGGGTCAGCAGAGTCATCAGAAGCTCAGTTTTATGTCCCAGATTAAAAACTGCTAAAATGTAATGAAAAGTATGCAAATGTGATGTTACTTTACTTTGATGAAGTAATCAAAATATCGTCATTACTTATTACATGTTTAACAGGGTAAACTAATCTCTAACCCATTACATTTCAAAAGTAACCATCCCAGCCCCACCGATAGTGTCCATTGACCTTGTGTGATGTCTGGGTGTCCTGTGATGTCTGCTGTTGGCATAACAATGCATCTTACTTCTCTGTGAAAAAGGATAATCGATGCCCCCTATTCTACTATAGTAACTACAGTGTAGGCAAAAATTATTAGTACACTGTGAAAAAATAGTTAAATGGAAATGAAATTGAGGATATTAAACAACAAACGTAAAAAAACTTTCTAAAATGTTACAATTATGTGTGTTAAGTAAAGAAACTAGAAAAACTTTTATTCAGAACATATTTTGGAATTGTTCTCAAATGATGTAATTTATTGCTTTCAAACAAATATTGTACACCTGGCCATTCAAAGAGTTGAATGGATACGTGACAATGGGAGGAGTTCCCAGTCGTAATAAGAGGTCATTTAACACAACACATAACAGCGGGTGTTCCAAACAGGCAGGTAATTGGGAGCCCTTAGTTTCTACAAGTAGCCTTGGTGGTCATTCTCCACACAAGCATTTGTAGGGTTAGTTTCACAACATGGCTAAAATTACTGAAAACCCCAATGCATTGAGGAACAGAGTAATGAAATCTCACAATCAGTATCCTCGATTTCATTTCCATTTTTCACCACTTTTTTCCCAGTATACAAATCATTTTTGGCTACACTGTATGTTCTGAAAGCTTCAGTATTTACAGAGTGCCTCTGCTGCCACTGAAACAGAGAAACTGTGACACTGAGCCCCGATGGGAAAATGCACACTTCAGAGCAGAAACACCAGATATAAAAATAAAGCAGACCCCTTGATGACCTGTGCCGCCCTGCGGGACAGAGACAGGATCACAGCCCTGCCCAGGTGGCTGGCGGACAGGTGGCGTTCCAACGGGGTGCAGATTGCATGACGCGTCGAGCCAGAGATGCCGGTGACCCGGCATGTGATTTGGCTGTGACGCAGAGCTCTGCGGCTTCCACTCACTGCAGCTCCGGCTCTGGGCTTGTGAGACTGCTGTTATGTACCGCTGGATTCACACAGCCTGCGAATTCTGGCCTCTACGCTGGTCATTTCAATGCCTTCTTCCTTAATGTGAGGGCTTAGCCCTGTCTTTACTCACTGTCTGACTGTGATGCTCAGTGATGCCTCCGTGGTCTTGAGTCAATCAGATATCTTGTTTACTGTAATTCCTTTACCATGCCTTAATAATAATTTACTCTGTGAATTTGTAAAATATGTGTAGTTTTAAAAATAAATAAAGAAGCCGGCTGGTGCTGTGACTCAGTGAATAGCACTGGCACTTCACAGCTCCATGGCTGGGGGTTCGAAGCCCTGCCTCCTATCCCCATGTCACATGCTTATCTGGTAGTCTCTCTGGATTCCTCCTACAAACATATATGAAACGTTAAAACTTTATTGACACCAGGGGGAAATTCTTCTGCATCCAGTAGCATATGTCTAGGTGAACTGCCATCTCTAAATTGCACATAGCATGAAAACCACATAGTGTGTGATTGCGTGTGGCATCCCACCCTCAGTGCCCCCCTGCCTCGTGCCCAGTGTATGCTGGGAAAGGCTCCATGCTGACCATGCAGCCCTGTCCTGGATTAGCAGATGGAAGATGGACGGATATCATAAGGGAGCTGCCTTTCCTGAAGTGACCGAGGCCGCCTTTGATTCTGGGCCGCGTGCCGGTCCCACGGGTGTCTCTGCGTGTTGGCATTTCTCCTCCAAATGTGTGTGTTTATCCCAGGAGACGCCGGCTTCCTCTCCGCAGGAATAGACTTCAGGAGGGCTGCTGACTCGGAAACCTCCATAATGTGTGACTGTGTGTGTGTGTGCCCTGTGAAAGACAGGAGCCCAGGGTGTACCCTGCAGTGCTGTTTGTGATTTACTTGCATAGGTTCTGTGATGTTCTGATTTGGATAATTTCTTGATTTGATCCTTTATCATCTACATGACTGTGTAAAATTCCAGGTTTACTAAGTTTGATGAATCCCAGAACTTTCTGCACAAAATAGTCTCAGTGCAGTGTGGTTTAAGTAGCGGCACAGCTATGAAGTGTGTATAAATGAAACATTAAATCTTACTGTATACTCACAGGTCCAGCGTGCACTTTACAAAAGCTGCCAAGCCATTGGCTGAGGTACGTTTACTGCGCTGCACTCTCTTTCTCTCTCGCTTTCTCTCTCGCTTTCTCTCTCTCGTTCTTCCTCGGAGCGGCTCTGTTCCCGCTTCGCTCTCCGGGGCGCTTTGGGGAACGCAATAACCGCGCTCTCTTTGCGAGCACCGCACCGCACCGCAGGCACACCGCTTCAGACTCGTGGCTTTGAGGTGTCAGAAGCACAATTAAACGCGCACGGAGCGGTAATTCATCACCAGCGAGACAGCTCGTCTAAGCGCGCGCCTACGTCGCGCGCCTCTCTTCCCGCCGCTGCGCGCGCGAATCTGGGCTCCGCGCCTACTTTTGCGTACGCGAGAGATCGAGGGAGTTACCCCCCGCGCGCCGACTTCAGACACGAAGAAGGTCAGGTCCTAATTCAGTCAACAGCCGTGCCCCTGCTTATACAAATTGCCCTACGGTAGGAGAGGTTTCTAAGGATGAGAAAACCGCCTTCTGCAAATCCCACGTGTTGTTCCGTCTGAGGCTGATGCAAATTGGATGAGGCATTTGCTTGTTAGCCGCCCCCGTCTTCGATATGGCTTGTATTTCAGATATGTAACTCGCGATGTATTTTTTGAATACGCATTACTACAGTTTGCATTCGACTTGATTGTACTCCAGCCTTATGCAAGCGTGGATCCGTCAGTTTCACACAGTGAGACAAAAAATTGCATGGGGCAGCAGCAAGGGGTGGTGGTGATCTCGAGGCTGAAGGAGATCATCATTAGCGTTGTGCCTGACGGAGATGCTATTAGGCTGGTCGCCCGTAATGTTTCAAGGGAGGTAGGGGGTGGACTTTTGTGTAAACTTAATCTCCAGTGGTGGTATCTTCAATAGACATGCGGGCTACGGATGTAAATTCCAGATGGACAGCTGCTATAAATGCCTCACTGTTTCCTTGGCTGCCATAACTCCTTTAGTTTGTTCCTTCTATGACTTCCATAACATTCTGTCCATGACATAGACAGACGGGAAACTCGTTATGTTAGCAGTGTGTCCTCTACTCAATGCCTGCACAGTATGTGCTTGCAAGCATCCAGCAGATTCTTTAGGGGAGTCAACGAACAACGGAGCTCTATGAATCACAGGGGAAGCGGTCTCAGAGTGTCATTATCGAGAAAAAAAAAAAACAACGCACCAGGGTGTCATCAGCGAGAAGCAACGCACTGCAGCGTCATGCTTCGGAGACGACGGCGGGCGACATTTTTCAGAGGCCAGCGTGTGAAGTGCCGCATCTCAGCAGTCGACACATCAGTGCTGTTATGCAGAAGCAGCGTGAGAGTATCATTTGTCAGACTATCACCGCCGCTGTAGCAAGTCACCATTAGCGATACTCTGCCTTTCATACTATACACTTGATGTACATTTGTACATCAGTCTAAGCACCAATCTGCACTGCGATCGCTTAATGCTTATTGTGTTTTCCCTTCTGATTTTCAGATGCAGGGGAAACGGGGAGTTATGAGTGATGGGCATTCAGGCCGTGCAGCGATGTCGGCCCTTAAGTGCCCGCGTCGATGGCACTTCGATCTGTTTCTGTTTCCCGCTTCTGCTAGGAAATGCTGCCGCATCCGCTGCTGGCTGGCTTGTTTACCGCAGCATTTGGTAGCTTTGGCAGCAAATGGAGCATTAAATTCACAGCGAATGGGGACGCGAGTGCAAATCCTCAACAAGTTGCCAGAAAGCTATACGTGACGTACTGGCTGCAGGCCGCCGTCAAGTCCGGAGTCTTGGGGTCGAATTGCTGCTGGATGAACGGAATAGATGATATGCCTCTGGTGTTCTTAGTTGTTAGAAGGTTAGTCTTTACACGCAGAGATTTGGAGAAGTTTAAACTCTTGCAGTCTGGAGCAGGGGTGCAGTAGGGGCATGGATACTTTGGCAGAATCGGGGACCCAGTATTCGACAGGGGCCCTTGAATATATAAAATTATGCATATATATAAAATCATGCATAAAATCGGCCAAGGTTATGTTTTGTTCAGTGTCCCAGAATACATCTGGAGCTGTACCTAACGAAACTTTAAAGCTGCGATTATCAATTATTATTAGGTGCCAAGAAGTCAATGTTGACTCCTGGTGACTGTATTTGTTTCTCCAGAAAGTCCCGTGTCTTCTTTCTGGGTCTTCAAAATTCCCGTTGGCAAGTTTGTTATTGTGATGTGATTACCAAAGGATAATTCATATCATTTCATCAAGGCTGGAAGTTATTTAATTATTCAGCATGATTGGAAATGAGATTTAAGAAATAATTCACAATATAAATGTCAGCAAATCCCACTGATAAGCAAAAGCATTTGTGAGAATGCATCTATCTATCCGTCTATCCATTTTCTAACCACTTGTCCTGGTCAGAGTTATGGGATAGAGAAAATTTATATAGAGAAAAGCATCATGAGGAAGGACATGTCCTCATTTCCTGCGGACGTTTTTACAGGGTTACTGACTGTATATTTTTCAGAACAGTTGTTTTCGGTTCTCACTTACTGTCGTAAAATGGATGATCTGCTGAACCTTGAGATGCACGTTAATGAAACAGGCCATTGTGAGTGCTAATGGCTTTGTAAGGAAACAAAACCTCATTCTGCAGCGAAGGTGGGCGAAAGTAGTGTCTAAATGAGTTTAAATTGTTTATTTTATTTTTAATGGATATGAGGAACCAAATGTGATGGTGGTATGAGTCACCGCCTTTTATATGGGCTGTCTGAAAGTCTTTTTGTGGCGTGAGATGGTCGGAAACATGCTACAAGCAGATGTGATGTTCGTTATTCAACAGACGTGGACGATGTACAAAGCACAGACCCATTTCAGCCATGACGCAGAGTTACGAAGGTGTTATTTGGGTGATCGGCCAACCTTCCTCTGCAGTGGTGACTTAATGTGTGTGTTGGGCTTAAGATGTAACCAAATGTCATGGTGGTGGGGTGGGGTGGGGGGGAGAGGGTTACATGCCTTGGACAGAGTGTTGACAAGTGGCCTACATTTCTTTATTGGATAAGACCCCAAGGAATCAGAGGTCAGGGCAAAGTGATTGTGGCTTTCCCCTAACAAATAAGATTTCTGCAGTATGTTGAGTAGATGAGACATGATTTGGTGTGGGGAAGAAACTGGCCGAATCATCACAAACAGCCCTTAAATGTGTCCTTTCAGACCAATCACAGTAGATTTAAAGGTAATGATCAGCGACCCCTGAAGGAATGACCTTCGGTCAATATAAGGCCTCAGCTTGCATTTAGTCTGTCTTATACAATGTTTTTTGATTTAAATGTGTCTCATTGTACAGCGCACTTACGAGACCAGTGCCATGTAACACTCCAGCATGTCAGCAACACAACGCCAAAACTCATTATAATTTTAAATTAATTTGATCAGAAATGAATGCATTTTAGCAGATGAGTCAGTTTGACTTTATAATTTCTCTTTTACAAGCTCCTAATTTCATGATATTTCAGCGTAGTCCTTAAATATAGTTAAAGTAAATTCATGAGTAATTATGTGACCTAATATGATGTTTACATTTAGCAGTAACTATTATGGATGTGTTTGGATTTAACAGTCCTCTCATCCCTATCGAGGCGAGTGAGGCACCAGTCTAAGGAATAGTAAAACAGGCATCATCATCCCGGCAGCAGGTGGCGCTGGAGCTGCGTCTGGGCCCTGAGGCAGAGCCGCATTGCTGCGGCAGATGGCCGCCCCCGCGTGACGTGGTACCTGTCACTGCGTGGAGTGCGACGGCCGGGCCAGCCTGTCCCGTGACGCATGCTGTGTGGCGTGTCACACTGTCGCGGACGTGCAGAGGTGTCCACGTGGCCCAGGGAGAGAGTGACAGCCCCCCCGCTCCTGGTCACACGGTGACGCTCTGGAAATGAGCGAACCGGCCACCTGGAATGAAATAGCTGCATTATACACAAGAACCCAGTGCTTTGAATCTTGCAAAGGTCATCAGAGATAAGAGGAAATGGTGGAACACATTTGTATCAAATCTGGAAACTGTCCCCTTTTCATTGGCTACGTCAACATCCCAGACCAGACCAGTTGAAGATTTTCCTGACATCTTTGTATTTCTGGGTTGTAGATTGTACCTTAACAAAGTTGTGAAGTTGGGGGGGGGGGGGGGAGAGTTTGAGGACCATGAATTTGTTCCACATTATTCACTTGACCGATGCTCAAGTTTATTCTCGCAGGAAGAGCTTGGGGACATGAGTTATATGTTTGCAATTTTAGAAATTCTTTCAGGTATAAAACGTCCACATTTCCATGTTAATTAAGTCTTAGGGCACTGCCCACTCTATATGACTGTGATTGATGTTTGTAGTATGAGATCTAGCTTATTTCTTTCCAAGGTTGGAGTAGCATTAACTGCTGAGCGGAAGAAAAAAAAACACACTTTTTCCTGTATGTGGGAATATGATTAATGTTTGACAGAAGGCCTTTAAATTTGTGTTTACAAAGGAGAAAGTTTTTTCTTTTTCCTCCAATCACATGATTTCATTTTGGTTTTGTAATGACCTGTGCGGTGATTTGATTGGATAAAATGATCCAGTGGGTGATCATTAGGAGCCAACCTGCCTTGAGGTATGTTGATCAGACCTGAAACAAAATGCAGAAAGCACTCGACCCGTCATTCCCGGGGGGAGACTAGAGCAGGTGGTGGTCTGAAGCAGGTCTGGCCTGAAGGAGTATGAATGAGGAGCCAGTCTGGGAGCCACAGCTGTATTCAATCAGGCCATTTGGAGCAATACCGCGTGGAGGAGAATGAGGGCGCTGTTCTGGCCCAGACTGTCAGTGCAGTGTTTGTTACTGTAGCATGTCTAGTGTGGAGGTGATAAGAGTGACAGCTCGACAGTCATTTGACAGTTTTTTAGTTGTAATAATATTTTTTCCGTGAGTTATATCAATTAACGTATTCAAAACCCTTGCACAGCTCGACAGAAACATCAAAAGCAGAAGGTCTGTGGGACATATCGGTTAATTAACTTACATTTAGACATCAAGTCTAATTGGTCTATGTCGACTTTGTTATAAAAGAAGTGGATGAGGGTGATATCTGCCTAGTTAGTGGGAAAACTCATTAGCAGAATTGTTGAAATAAATGTTTGTCTCCGCATACTTAATATAAGGTTCCTGTACCTTATAAAATTGGTTTACCCTTCCATTAAGTACGCAGGCAGAATATTCTAGTGGTAGTGCTGGGTTCTAGTGGTAGCGTTTTTCATGATAGTCTGAAATGCATATGTAGAAAACAGTAAAATATGACAAGTGGTTTTGAGTTTTTCTGATTATGATAACCAAATTGTTTTATTAATACTGTAGTTATGGACCGTGTGACAGGTATAATGATAAATTACACCAACAACAGTCTAATACCTTGATGGAATTTGTTTTAAAATAGTGCATTACAGTATAACTCTTAATTATGCAAGAAGCCAAGTATTTCAGCTATAGTACAATACTTATTCAAACTGATGACAATATAAATGTCCATAATCACCATATTTTAGTATAATATCACCCAACCCTGTTTAGTGGTATGAATTCCATTAAAATCTGCCATCCTTTCATAGTTGGAACCTTATCAGTCATCCTCCTGGTTAAAATATTCTTTCTCACTGTGAAGGTGACTATACTGTATAATCTTTTATTATTTGACAATTTTACTTTTCTGCTGCGCAGGCCTAAAGTCAAAGACAATAGGTCTAACTTTTTGAGACTCTGGCAAGGCTGGTCTTAAGCAGCCTCTTTAAATACAATATGATGTTCAGCGGGTATGACTAAATTTGATCTTGTAATTAAGATGGCTACTCAGGACAGAAGCTTGCATGGGGCGTAGCATGGCGGCTGTAGATGGACGTCAGTGTCGGAGTAGTGTCCGTGTAATGCCCTGGATGTGTGGCGTGGCGCCTGTGGATGGGCCAGCTGCTGTAAAATCGAGGCTGCAAAAGGCACCGATCAGCAGGACAGCTGGATCTCAGCAGGGTTCTGGATGCTGAAGGTCGTTTGACGTTCTGCTTCAGTGCTCAGGGCTGGTTGATAATAATGCAGTCAGCGCTGGCGGAGTTCGAGTAACGGCGTTTAACGTGCGAGTTTCTGAAGGTGTAGGCGATGCTTAATTTTTAAAACTCTGAGCTGCCGTAACCCATAAAAACCTTAATGACGTCATACACACATATAGGTCCTTAACAACAATAATGGGCTATTAATTACTTATATATGTAACAATGCAGTATTTTATATCGACACCCGTCAGTTACATCAAACTTCATCTGCATTGCACTTTTCTTCTTTTTGTGGTCGTTGGCTTTTGCATCCACAAACGCTGCTCCTCCCCTCCTCGTTCTCTGCTCATTCTTCCCACCGGGTTTCTAGTTAATTTCTGCTCTGCTTGAGTTTTGATGGCTCTCTGGCTTTGTCAGAAAAATTAAAAATTTTACTGTCTCTTTTCCACATTTTCTTGTCATTATTTTGCTGCAGCAACCTGGCGTGCAGCCTCATGTGTTTTAGTGGCTAAAAGGTGGATTTTTCTGAGCACACATGCTGTGGTTTTTCCCTCTCAAATCAAAAATCAGACAAGTGAAACATCCTAATTTAGGCAGATGTATATAAAAATTCATTCAACAGAACTAATTTTATAAATATGCATCTCTTTAGGTCAATTTGTAGGCCTATTAATTCCAAAGTTCAATTCAAATTACTTTAAAGTTCAAATATATTTGGGGCTATGCACCAGAGCAGAGGTGGAAAAATTTAGATCCAGAAAGTACAACCAGCTGAGTGTAAAGAGTCACAGTCACAGAGTACCCAGCTGGTTGGTTGAAACAAAACCTTGGTCTGGATTTGTACTTTCTGGACCCGAATTTAACACCTCTGAGCCAGAGGTCCCAGCACAAAAATGAAGTTCAGGGTGTATGCTGAGTTTAAAACTCACAGTCTCAGTCACAGGTTCATGTAACACTCATGTTTAGCTGAGTGTTAATGTTGGTCAGTTTAGGCTTAATAATATCAGGTGCTTTCTGTGAAGGATCCATGATGTGCAGGTACACGTAGCTGCTGTCACTCACGTTAAACGTCTCTTTCGGCTACAGAAGGTTGCTTTTGATAAGGTGCCGGCTTCCTTCGGTGGACAGCAGACATGTTGCATCGCATTCTGTTTTCGAAGCCCGCCCTCCCTTAACAGCGGTGCTAATGAGCCGAGCTCTGTTGCATTATGCTGCGACACTGGCCAGTGAGTCGTAACACTTTATTTACAGCGAGGGGCAGTCGGTGAGTAATATGGTGCATGGGAATGAATACTGAACACTCTTTGTGTCATGGTGGATTTTATCTAAACAGACTGGCATTTTAATTTTAAACACACACACTCATTCTTGGTATGTTGGACTTGATTTAACTAGACAAACTCACTATTGGCATGCAAGACTAGATTTAACTAGAGAGCTTCATTCATACATACACGATATATACTGTACAAAGGGCAGGGCTACAAGGTTGCTGGTACCAGCTGAAAGCTGATTGGCCCAGGAGTGCCCCATCCCCTGTCACTCACCGATTTAAAACATATTATTGGCTAATGATAAGATTGGTCTCTCTGTATGAATTATGGCTACTCTTATTCCCCTCGCCTTAAAAAAACATTTGAATTGCCCCTGCTTATATAGAACTTGTTCAAACTGGACAAATCTACCCTGATAAATAAAACCTGCATTAACCATACAATCCTGCCATGTAACGCAGCCAGCCAAATATTATTAGGGTAAATGATACACGTGAGATGGTCACGTGATGGTGAAAACGGGAGAAAAATTTTCATTTGCAGCTACATCGTTGATTTCCTGCAACTTATTTATCTTGCTATTCTTCAACACCTTGAAAAAGCCGGAGGTTTTGAAAAAGAATCATTAATCGTTTACACCAAAATCTGTTACGGTCCCAAGAAAATAGCATCTGTCGCATCTGTCAGGCATTGCGGTTTGATTATTGTAGATAAAGTGCTGTGGGACTGAAGCACTTCCCTCAGTCTTTCAACGGAGACGCCTCTGTGAAATTCAATTTGTATTGCATGGTTTCGCCCGTCGTGATGTCGATTTCCCAAGCATGCGGCACGGACACATGGGATTGAAGTCTCTGTTCCTCGATTTTCCGGTGCCGATGTCCCGTATTCACAGAGGTGCATTCTCATTTAAAGTCTTAAAATGCTATCAGAACGCGGCCAATCTTACCAGAAAAGGTTGGAAGGGCGGCGCTCATTTGGATGATGACGTGCGAGTCTATCCCCTCTTCCTTGAGTTTACGCTTAGGTGCATCTATAATGTGATTTATGTGTGAGTCTGCAACTGAATGTACTAGGTGAATGTGTAAATCATCCAAAATGAGGACATAAGATGGTGCTTTACTAGTAATTAACTGGGGATTTGGAATTGTTTGTTTTCATATTAGTTGAAAATTTCATAATTTT
Organism: Isichthys henryi; assembly: GCA_026776945.1. NCBI lineage: Eukaryota > Metazoa > Chordata > Actinopteri > Osteoglossiformes > Mormyridae > Isichthys > Isichthys henryi. The sequence goes on from JAODJX010000015.1 coordinate 9,737,456, forward strand.
TCATTCTCCGGTGGATCGCGCTTTTTATGAGAGACTTGTATTGTGTGGATTGAGTTTTGTTCTATGGGTTCAGTTTCAGTTTGCTTGGCTCAGTGGGTAGCAATATTGTCTCATACCTCTCGGGTTGTGGGATCAAATCCCACCTCTACTTTGTGTACAGTTTGTGGAGTTGGTCTGTGGTCAGGCCCCATGTGGTGCCTTAGGCCAGCTCCTCTGCTGGCGCCCCCTCTTGGAGATGACGTGAAATTGGCTCACTAAATCTGTGCCCTGTCGGCACTGCCTACCGTATGAAGCCTAATGAGTTGAGCAGCGCTGTGTGTTCTCTCTGTGTCTTATGGGGTCCTATCTGTGGCAGCAGAATTTTTACAAGAGCAGAGAAAAGACATTTTAGGGGTTTATGAGGCTTGGCATGAATACAGAATGCATTCTTTGAATGTTAGTTAGAGGCTAGGCTGTTTCTCAAGATAAGAGTCTCTGTATGTGTCACCAAAATATGGAAAGCAAGGATGAGAATCAGATGAGGGAATAAAGCCTGCACTGTACCTTTGTTTGTTATGAGGAACTGGGGCTGTAAAAGCATTACTGCTGGGGAGGGAAGCTGCAGGATGTGGTGGAAATGAGTAACGGCTGCGAAGAGGGGGTTCTCAGACCCCACAGAAGATAACTGAAATTTAAAAGGAAGCTGAAGATCTCTGTAATCCTCTGGTACTTTGTGCCGGCCCTGATTAACCATGTGGGCATTCGGGCACGTGCCCAGGGGCACCACGTCCTAAGGGGTGCACCAAGCAGTGCAACCCCCCCTTAAGGCCCTCCCATCCCATTCACAGATGACATTTAACAAGTTAATGCAATGTAATATCTAATATATTCTAATATATATACATACATATTTATATATACACACACACACACATATAGACATTGTTCTTTTAATACGGCACTGAACGTACACGCATCACTGCATTTCGTGAGCCACCAATCAGCTCCGTTTTGTTTCTGACATGATGTCACGTGTGCAGTTACCCAGGGGCACTCAATGCTTTTAATCCGGCCCTGCCTTTGTGAAACATCGTTGCTGTACAAATGTATACCCTTGCTTATCACTGGGGCTCTACCCTCAAGGGTAAAAGTACCTCTTAAGATATAGAAACGGATTATGAGGAACATTTTTGTACCATTGGGGGTTCTTTAATGTTGCTAGTACCTTGCAGATGTTCCTCTGGGTCCATTATTGTACCTTGAATTAGACTAAAAGGTACATTTACCTATACAGCTAGGGTACAATTATCAGACCTTTGTGGGTACAAGCCTAATGAGAAGCAAAGGTACAAAATCCTTTTTTTTATGTGCCCTGAGATGGGCTGGCATTCTATCCAAGGTGACATGTGCTTTATTCCCCATGTGGCCTGCAATAGTCTCCAGACCTGACCCAGACTGAGATGAGTGATTGGAAGATGGATGGTTTCAATTCAGCAATCTGAGTCGCTAGCATTGATTTGAAGTCACCTGACTTCCACTGGATCAAAACTCATCAGTATTGCGCAATGTGTGTGAGGGTCACAAAGTGTTAGTCATGGTTGATGTTTGGGTTGTGTGGATTTGAGGCCAATTCAGCTGATATTCCTTGATTCTTATTTCTTCTCTGAAGCATTTGAGATAAAGCATCAGATCTCTGCTAAAAGCACAAGAAAACGATCCTATCTTGAAGGTCAGGGACCTGACTTTCTGAGTGTGATGGAAATACATTTCATCCAGTGAATCTCCTGTTAAAAAGAATTACTGCTTCATAAAGAAAGATATTAAAGCTGATGTTTTCAGGTTTTATTGTCAGTGCTTTTATGAAAAGGAATGGAGAGCATCACAGAAGGTGTTCGGTGCACCTTTTCGTACGACCTTAGCGACTTGCCTCGAAGGATGAGATTGAGAATGAAGCAGTGTTTCTGGACCCGTGGCTGTCGGTATCCATGTTCATATTCGTTTAGCGTTGGCAAGAGGACACGCAGGCAGCATGACGCCCAGGTGAATGAAGGATAAATGATTTGGGACAGTATCTCATCGGACCGTTCGCGCCAACCTGACAGTCGTCAGCGTGTGACGTGCATAGTCATGTGAAGAGGTGGAGAGGACAGCTCTGACAGGAATGCGGACATGGAGAAACTACTGTGACGATGTCGATTCAAACTCGGTGACATTCAGCCGACTGAGATGGATGGGATAACCCTATGCAGTGCTTGCGGGGAAATATGCTCCTCTTACGGAATCAGTCTTACAGCAATTAACGTTGCATGGATATTTAATTAATAATCATCATTATCATTGTACAGGAGCATCAAGGCACCCAGAGCCACAGAGTAACGGAACACAGAGTCTGACTAATTAGTCGTACGTTTAGCTAATTAGCTAAGGCTTTAGTTAAGGCCAACCTGAGTGTGGTGATTGCAAATGCACTACAGATAGACTTTCCCTAGTGGGGGAGAAGTCTGACTTCTGTGCTGAAGTGTCAGAAGCAATTTCTTTGTTTGCCTAAGAAATGCATCCAAGAAATCACTCTAAGGAAAAAAAATACCGTTTCCCTAATCAACCCAATTTAATAAAGTTGTATAAATTCTAATCAGTTTTTACGGTCCCTCCACTCCCCTACCAGTTTATCTAACCCCCCCGGTACCTGATATGTTTGCAATATATTGTGCTAAAATTATATTTCTGATGCGAATTCAGATGGCCCACCGACTTTATTAAAATCACAAAATTGCGGTATTATCGAGCACTGTCAGTTCCTCTGCCGGCTGGCTGAGTCAGTCCACAGAGATGCATGCCTCTGGCGCCGCCACATGTGCACCCGAAGTGCGTGGAGCGCCCCGTGATCGGGATGCAGCGCCGGGCGGCTGGGACTCGCCGCTTGCTCCCAGAGTGGACGCCCTCCGGGTTCATTTTTCGTTAACCTTATTGCGAGAGTCACACTCGTTACCTCATTATCGCCACACTCGGAGTTTGCTGATGAGCCCTAAATGGCTTAGAGCCGCATTCTCATCTATTTTAGGCAAACAAGGAGAGCATAAGTATGCCAGTAGCATCAGGCTCCCGGAGGACCTGCGAGGGCTGTTTGTAGTTACCTACAATACATTGCTCTTTGGGCAAGCTCAGGCATATATGTGTGTGTGTGTGTATATAATCTTTCATTAGCTTTTATCCAAAGCAACATACATTTTGGAGGAAGCAGGGTCAGTCCATCCCTGGAACAATTGGGGGTTAAGGGCCTTGCTTAGGACTCAGTAGTGACATCACTCAGTTGCCCCTGGGATCTGAACTGGCAACCTTCCAATCACAATCACAGTATCCTAACCCGCTGATCCACACACAAATGTATATACAGAGATCTCTGCGGACAAAATTTATTGAGTTTCTGAAATGAATTATTTGCACAAGAAATCATTGTGGTCTTACAAGAATTTATGATATTTTCACTTCAATAATTAGATAACATTTTAGTTTGTGGTTCCGAAATGACAGTTGATGTATAGGACTCCGGATTTAGTGCGGTTTCCTGTGTTCAAATTATACTGTAGCCAAAACCACTAATACAGTATCACATTCCCTGACCTTCAGGGGGGTAACTGCGCAGACAACAGGGGCTATTTTGGGACACGAGTGAAACCACCCTGTGAGCAGTAATTAACACTCTCTCAATCTGTACCCACATCAGTGTTTCCATATTTTTCTCTCTAACAACAGTGCGTAAGTCTCTGATTTGGCTGCTTTCGACCATGAGGACTGGATCAGCAGAGCTAGCAGTGGTTAAATGGTAATTAGGATTTGACAGTCACCTGCGATGATTTCCTTTACACGGATAAGACACATTTTTGGTCTTCTGCCGGACGAGAAATAACTCACGCCTCTCTAAACAGTCATCGTCTTGCCGCTCGACACTCATCGGTTGGCACTAAATCTTCTCGTGCTCAAATCAGAATTAATCTCCGCAAGGATGGGATGCCGGCATGAATATCGATTCCTAATTATTGTCTGGACTGCAGCATTTTGCTGTATGGTCGCATTGATGTCTTTATCAATGAAGGTTTCTGGGAAATAAAAAGTAAAATCAGTGAGGGACACCGACTGCTCGGAGCTGAAGGACAGCTGGAAGGAGGCCCAATTAACATTCTCACTGACGGGACACAGTCACCTTGGATGGGCCGCACGCTCTCCCAAGGGTGGCCCGCATGTGCCGGCTCCACTGGTGTCAAACACACTGGTGTAAATGGGAGCTGAGCAGCCATGTCTGCTTAGAGTGTTCGGGAGGGTCAGGCAAAGACAGAGTGTGTGCACTGGGGTGTGTGGCGCTGAGGGGACTTACTGCTGGGAAATAGCCAGAGCTACCTGCTCAGAGACCTACTCCATAAGAATGGCTTTCTTAAAAAGAAATATAAGACAAAAAAGAGCAGGATCTATTCCATATTTTATTTGCCTACCTATTGTCAGGTTCACTTTTCCACTTGGTGGTTGTTATTGCCACACTTAGGTATTCAACTGGTGCAGAGAGGTAGAAATCAGCAATTAAACAGCCCCCTCCGCCCAAGGAATGTGAGCATGGACAGGTCCATCCATCCAGGCACCATTTTAACCACTTACCTAGAACAGTATTGTGGGAATTTAGAAATTTTTCAGGATCCCATGCAAACCTGTCAAAGTATGTATTATAATCTCTGCACGGGTAGGATTTAAAATGATTATAACATAACATTTTGCAGTCTGAATTAGCCTGGAATTGTTTTGTAAATGGTACCATAGTAAATGCATCTTTGAAAGCACTTCTCTCTGAACTGAAGTGATTGTGAGGTTATGATTTGATACCGTGTTTCTCAAAAACCATCGGGAAAGGAGAGCCTAATTATTTTTGGCAGCTGCTGGCTTGCGAAGCTGCCAGCTCATTACCTGACATCCATTGAAGCCTAATGCCTCCCATTACACTGTCACGCTAACACCACTGAGCCTAATGCCATGCTGTGTGTTGATGTCTGAGATCGACCACTTTTCTGCTGCTGGGATTTTAATGACGGGATGACAGCCCCCATGTGTTAAGCCCAACTGTCCCATTTGGTAGACCTGCAAGGCCGGAGGAGGGAAATCCTCTGCGAAGGTCACAGATTTATGTCCGAGATCAGCCTGACTGGCACACCTTTGGAAAGGTGCTTGACTTGAAAGGTGCCTGAGCAGAGGTATTCAGGCTGTCAGTTACCTACATGTCACTTGGCTATAACTGCAACCAAAAAAAAAAAATTCTCAGTTCATTCAACAAGTGCTGAAGCTGCGTTTATTTAGCAGACACCTATAATCAGGGCGACGTATACCTTTTTTGCTGAAGCTGCGTTTACTTAGCAGACACCTATAATCAGGGTGACGTATACCTTTTTTACTGAAGCTGCGTTTATTTAGCAGACACCTATAATCAGGGCGACGTATACCTTTTTTGCTGAAGCTGCGTTTACTTAGCAGACACCTATAATCAGGGTGACGTATACCTTTTTTACTGAAGCTGCGTTT
>JAODJX010000015.1:9756916-9769803 GCA_026776945.1 Isichthys henryi
CCCCCCCCCCACCCCCCTTTTCATTGTTAATTTTTCCCTTGTTAAATTAATCATAGACATAATTACATTCGCATTACATTTCAATGTATTTATCTGCTTGTCGCCTTTCTCCAAAGCAACACACTAGGGAGACATAATACATTATTGTGTTTTCTTGTTACAAGACAAATTAAGAAAACTAAAATGGTTTGGGCAAGGACAAGTCCGATATAAACAACCCATAGAGACTCACACTGTGGGTAATTTGGAAATTTGGAACTACTATTGCCTTTACCAGAATGTCTTTGGGATTTGAAAGGAACCTATTCGGATTCATATTCAAGGTCTCTGAGCTTCCTAATGCAATAGTGATGCATGGCAAACTTCTTTAAGTGGAGAAGTATCCTGTAGTGTTCTTGAGATTTCACCAGAAAGGCTATTACGGACAACATCATACCAGTACGACAGGCCCATGTAGTGTTGTGCTTTATTTTTTAAATTAATTTTTCCTGCTTCGTTGACTTCCACAGCCATAGATCAGGTTGGCCTGGACGAAGTGGAAGTAGGTTTCCTTACTAGGAAAGCAGTGCCTGAAAGGGTCCCACAGATTTGCTGTCAACCAAACCTAATTCATGTACAATGAATCGTAGCGCTTTAAATGTCATAAGCCCATGACCCCCCCCTACTAAAATTTACCACTGAATTGACCACATTTGTTTACTTCAAAACACCCAGTTCCCGCTTTTCCCATGACAGCATTCATCATTCAGCATTACATTTCCCCAATGTAAGTTGGTTCAAATAAAGATTCATGGTATAAAAACAAGACATATTTGCTTTACCTTATTAACAGTATAGGTGGTGTTTCACGGTGTTTCATTCTTGTCTTAATATACCTAAGATTTGCTTATTTATGCCTTTTCCCTGCTTATTTGTAAGCACATTATGTAAGCCAGTCTTTAGTGTTATATACCGAGTTAAAATCTACCTATAATTTCACCCATTGTCACTGGTGTGATTATTCTTTAAAAAAAAACATACTGTAATTCTGTAAATCATCATACACTAAGCCTCAAATGTTTAATCTGTCTTTACTTATATCCTTCTCTCAGAAAACATCCTCTAATCCACGAATTCCTCTCTGTGTTGTGCCCTCCTTTCTGCCATTCTACCTGCCTTACAGTATGTTATTTTACTCTATTAGGACTCGTAAGATGTCATGTAGCGTTGGGTATAGTAGGAGGAGGCTTTGGCTGTTGCACTGACAGTTTAACGATTCAAAATGGTTGCTCTCAATAGTGTATTAAGGCATTTCAATGGAACAAACAGGGTTGCACATCCATCCAAAGTGTCAAAGGCCCTGGACAGTTAACATGGTTGGTTAACTTACTCCAACCCGCGCAAAACTTCATTTAACCTCTTGTCATGGTCAGTGCCCATCTTATCTTATCCTTCGTGTCACTTCCCCATTTGGCCAGCAGGTGTCTCTGGCCATCCTGTCTTGTCATTCCATGTCGGATAATCCTTATGTTTTTTCATTGCTCCTTGGACTACCACCTATCTCACCAAGTGGAGTGTGTGGCTCTAATATTGATTCTCTCAAGTCATGGTTTTGAGGCTGGCCTGTGATTAGCCTCACTTGTTAGTTTTCTGTTCCTTGGTGTTTATTCCTGCACTTGGTTCGCAGTTTTGTTTTGTACCTTCTGATTCTGTAGTTGATTAGCGTTGCTGTATATTCCCAGTGCCAGAGTGTGTCTAAGCCTCCTCCTTCTGTCTTCATCTTGCTTAAGTAGTTCTACCTGTTTTTTGTTCCTGTGTCTCCCCTGATTGGTTAATTGATTATTGAGTTACACTTGTCCCTCGTTTGCCCTGATTCCCAGTAAGTGCCTGTGTTCACTCTGTTCTCTAGTTGGTCATTGTTGTAGATGTTAGTGTGTTTGTTCCTTTGTTCAACTGCTGTGTTGTAGTCACTGTGTTTTGTTTAATTCCTTAACTTGTGCTTTGTTTCATGGTTGTGCTTAATTCAGTATTTTAAAATTTGTTTTCTGACCTCTCATGGTCCTTTTGTTTTGGTGTTTTTTCCCCCCAATGTTCATTTTGTTTTTTTCTCAGTAAATCCCTGTTTCTTGGAGTCACAAGTGGATCGCCACCCTCATTTCTACCTGCACCATGCCTCGCCGCTATGACACTTGTGTGTCAATAGCTGCAACCTTGATCCTTCTATTCAATGATTCAGATGAGTTTCAGGTGCAGAGGGAGAGGTGACCCAACCTACCACACACACACACACACACACACACATCTGTTCAGTGTATTTGAATTTAATTGATATAATTCCACGTGCCCCTGATCCCACTGTGTCTCTTTGTTCCCACACAAATGTTCTGATAACTGCTGATTAGAGCAAGGTGTGTCTTTCAGGGGAATTTCCAAATTTCTACTCTCTAGGTGCTTCATTACCAGATGAAATATTGACTTGGGTTTCTAATTTTGGATGAGCTAATTATAAAAGTGTGTTGCTGGATAATCTGATTCTTCACCCCGGGCAGCATGAGATTTCCTTCTGACATTTTAACATCAATGTCACATCTATGAGCCTTTGTCTTTATGAAACAGAAATCCTCTACCATTTTCGCTGTAGTGTATTCAGTCTTTTCATCGCAAAAGGTAATAGTAAAAAATGTGAGGTTTACAGAGAATAGGTGTGTGCGGTTAGGGTTAACTGGAAGTGATGTAAAGAACTTTCAGTGTAATATCATACATGGCAGCTTTCGAAGATCGATCGGTGTTTGCTAATTGTTGAACAATAACTGGTATGCAGCTGGATGTGATTCATTTGGTTTTCAAGCTGATTTCAGAACCTTTAGGTAAGTGCACGGGTTACCACATTCACTGCTTAATTTAATCTGGATGTTTGAGGCTACCTCACCATCGGAGATGCCTGGATGGATTAGGTGTTAAAAGTTGTATCCTTAAAGTGCTTTAAATGACACTAAGTCACCCATCAAACAACCTTCTCCCTGTGTCCTCTCACACCTATCTTAGGGTATGTCTCTATGAAGCTCTTCACAATGGTGCTGTTATTTCAATACCAAGGTGACCCTAAAGGCTCAGACATGGATGTGTCCATTTGGTGTGTTGGAACTGTTTGCCACTGTCTAGAGCAAGCTGTTTCCTGCCTCCCAATTAGCAAACAGCCAATGGCATTGTCTGCCCATAGGTGCTGTTTGCTTTAACTGCCAATCACACATTGGCACACAGCGCACTGGAGTAAAGGACACAAGACCTTGATTTGCCAGTTTCTCTACTGATGTTTCTGTGCAACTGCTATTGCGACAACAACGTTGTTGGAATCCAGTTAATTTTATCCCTGCTGAAAAGTGGCTTTTTTAAAGAAAAAAATACAGTAATACCTCACCCAACGTCAGTAATTGGTTGCAAAAAGGCACGGCTTAAGTTAGAAGACGATTTAAGGAAAACACGATTTAGACCCCTGTAAAACACCTAATACATTTCCCTTAAATGTATGAAACAAAAAGGTTACATGAGTGATGTCGATGTTGGATACATAGTCGATGTCTCTATATACGGTACTTTATTTTAAACAAAAAAGTGACATGAAATCGAATTCGACGTAACATGAATCGACGGATGACGAGGTATTACTGTATATTCAATTTTTATTTAAGGAAATCTTACATCTTTCTGTTGAAAGATTCATGTAGTTGTAAAGGAGTAAAGAAAAGATCAACTTATTTCTCTGAGTGAAACCATCCATCCATCCATTTTCCAAACCGCTTATCCTACTGGGTCGTGGGGGGTCTGGAGGCAGGGAACAACCCAGGATGGGGGGCCAGCCCATTGCAGGGCACACTTACACACCATTCACTCACACTTACACACTCCTACGGGCAATTTAGCAAGTCCAATTTACCAAGTCCTCAGCATGTTCTTTGGACTGTGGGGGGAAACCAGAGTACCCGGAGAAAACCCCACGACGACATGGGGAGAACATGCAAACTCCATAAACATGTGACCCAGGTGGAGACTCGAACCTGGGACCCAGAGGTGTGAGGCAACAGTGCTAACCACTGCACCACCATAACGCCCCCTCTTAGTGAAACCATTTAGGTTAAATGCTTTTTGTACAGTCGGAGGACTCATTCTGGAGTCTGTGTTTGTTGTTGATCTTTTTATTCCTCTGGTGTGTTGTATGGAAAATGTGTTGAATCAGTTTGCTGCCTTCATCTATCCTTGTACATCCCCTGACGGGAACCACTGAAGGTGATTATGGTAGTAGTTTTTGGTAACACTTTACTTAAAGCTGTCATTTCTAATGCACCATAGATACTTTCATAATGCATTATAATGGTCACTATAAAAAATTTATGGCATCTTCTGTTGGCAGTCATAAAGCATTATAGTGTTGATTATAATGCTTCATAAACTCCAATGGCTCTTATCTATAATGTACTATAGATACCTTCATAATGCATTATAACGGTCTTTATAATAATTAAGGATGCTTTGTTCTGCATCATGAAGGTATCTATACTGTATTATAGATGAGAGCTTCATAAAGTATTCATAACACACAATAAATATGGCTATAATGTGTTATTCCTTTTTTTGAAATTTTATGGCCATGTTTATAATGCCTGTGATGGATGGGTGCCCCATCCTAGGTTGCTCCCTGTCTTGTGGCAGTAGCCTCCGGGATAGGCTCTGTACCTCCTGCAACTCTGAAAAGGACAAGCGTTTTCTGAAAATGGACAGATGGACGGATGTTTATAAGTCTTCATGAATGCATTGTAATGTGTTGTGAATGCGTTCATAGATTGCTATACAAATGGCATTCATAGAAAGTGTTACTGAGTTTTTGAGTCGAATTTGGGCTGTCTTCATTTGCAAGAGCTGGTCTTCCTCTTTTTGCTGTTCCGTCATGGATCTACCCCAGGTGGCATAAACACTTGGACTCGCAGAACGGGAATGACAGTCGTGAGGTCTAGGGTGGCACGCTGTCGGTGACCCATCACATGCCAGTTCCTGATGCATCTCTCATCGGCTTCGCTCTGACGTGCTGGTGGTGCCTGTGATACCTGCAGACCCCCTTCATCTGAGTAGCCACAAACATTAAACCATCATTTGCTTAATGCTCTTATATTATTTATGTTCTGAATTTGAATGTTTACACTAATTGTAACTTGGAGCAAATGGGCCGTAATACTTGTGAGAGCCATAGTGAACATCAGCTTTGTGTAAACCACAGAATTACAGTGTTCAGTCGATCAAGCCTGTGGTTGTTTTTCTGAAACCGCAGTCAAAGAGTATATTAGTAATCAAGGGGCTTTGAGAAGAAAGATGGAGAAGAAAGCAGATGAGAGGTAGACTGATGGAAATTGAGATTTTCTTGGAGATTATATTTTGTACCTTAATGTTCAGTGGTTGACAAGGTCCTTGTTTCTCCATGAAAGCCTGCAGCCTTCATAAGGCTCCAGTGACCTGGGCTTCTCAAGTCACACAGACTAAGCACCACCGGAGTGGAATGAATATTTAGAACGTGCTCAGCTGCCACAAATAAAAAGCTAAGTGACTGCGATGCGATAGATAGGGCTGAGGTGTGGCTGTCCCAGGGGACACCACCACAGCTAATCGCACTTCATTCCTAATGAGCCCTGCTCGGAAGGAACCATGTACAGCAGTGTTTCACAACTTGGTCCTCGGGGACATACAGACTGTCCACATTTTTGCTCCCTCCCAGCTCCCTGACAGACAGGCCACATTTTTGTTGGGAAGGAGCAAAAACATAGACTTGTCTGCTAGTCCCTGAGGACTGGGTTGGGAAACCCTGATGTTGAGAGTATTACATTCATGAGATTCCCTCTGACTCTGATTTTTTTTTTGTCCATCATATGCATAATTGTTTTCAACAGACACTGTAAAGATACTTCAAGTCTAAGCTTGAGAGGTCTTTATTTGCTGAAATCTTCTGTATTTCGACTGGATGTTCAGAATTGTGGCTTGGGCAGCATCTAATTCTTCATACCATCGTAATGCACAGACATGATACCGCATTACATCGTTTTTTTACGATATTTAATAGTTTGTCATTTGAATGTTCCTGGGTTTATCTCCATACACTTGACATTCAAGGGCAACCAGTCCTATAGATGACATATTTGGCTACCTAGACGCCAACATTTGAGGAGACATTGACAAGCCTGCCAGTTTCACTTGGCCTCAGATGGGAGCGCCAGCGGCGATGCTCACCTAATGTGCCATATTGACTAGGACCGGTCCTGTTGGCATTGTTAGGTGTTTTCACGAGCTGTCTTTGGTGTGAGTCTAGCCTCTAATCTACCTTTCATCTATGCCTCAACACCCATCTGTTCTAGGGATGTCTTTATTCGCCCTACTCTGTGAGCCCTTAGCTGGCCTCCTTGAACACTCTTAATGTTGCAGTTTGTCTTTTGATTTGAATAGATGCCGTAGGTTTTGAAAGGTGTCTTATGGCTCTTTCTCTGATAGTACTTATACTTATAACTGAGTACTCATTAGAAGCTCAGCCTCACTACGTTTTTGCTCCTGATAGCTGTATGCTTGCTATGAATTATTTATCTCACTTCCTGGACTTAATCAGACAGTGGACTTTCAGAATTCCAAAACGTAGCATAGATACAGTGCTGTAGACAGGTAGCGTCAACAGAAATATGACCTGCGGGCAGGAAACCACAGCAGAGCAGTCCTGTACTGAATAGCAGTGAAACATAGCAGCGAGTTGCTAAACATTGTTTACTATTCGAGCCTGTTGCTTCAGAACATTCAGTCATGTGATGGTCGGTCTTCTGGATACAGTTTCCTATTGGCCAGTCTAGATAGGAGGCAGAATAGCAGGCAGAATAGCACTCCTTGAGCCAAGACCATCTCACTATTTCGACCGTGCCACTGTGGGAAGCAGGGAGCGCAGACACTGAGATTACATCAGAGCACATGCTCTCATAGGAGGATGACATCGAGTCCTTAACCGCCAATCATGTGATGCTCTTAGTGCGGCAGTGAAGTAGCTGGAATTCAGTGTCCGGCATCCACTGCCACAGCAAGTGAGGAGGGCAAATGTGCTATATGTACTGTGACACAGGAAAATCACTATGGAAACAAACCCCCCCCCCCACACACACACGGGGGTGTCGCTGTTCTTTTGTTAAGTGAGGGAAATGCCAGCAGAGCTTAGCGGTGAACACGTTAGCTTCCGAACCACTCGCAATGACACCTTCCGGCTGAGAGCCGCGGGCAGGAGTGCAGCGGTGAATGGAGGAGAACTGAAATGCATCAGCAACAGAGCAGCAGAGAAACTCTTTATTTAGAGACGCTGTCAGCTGATCTGTGCTTAAAGACCAGAGCTCTGCGTTAAAATATTTTAATCTCCCTGTATCAGTGATGGAAGGGCAGCATTAACAGGAGTATTATTAGATGGCTTCTTCTTATATGTGTGTCTGTGTGTGTGTGTGTGTGTGTGTGTGCGTGTGTCTGTGTGTGACTCATTTGATTTTCACTCTTAATGAAGTGCATTTAGATCTGCAGACCGATTCATTTTGTTTATAATTAACCCTGATGCAAGGAGTGAATCTCATTCGTTTTATAGGTTGTCAGGTTAGAAGTAAGAAATTTTGGAACAGGTTCGTACCATCCTTTTACCGCTGTTGGGGGGGGCGGCTCGTTTCAAGACAATAATGCCATACAGGTATTTATTGTTCCTCCTACCCCCAGAAAAAACTTTGGCATCCGGCAGGTACAAGTGATGTCATCTCTCGAAATGTTCTTTTTGTTTGTTTGTTTGTTTGATTTTCACCTTCCTGACTTCCTGTTTTAGCTCTTATCCATCTCTCTGAGCTTTTCCGGTACAGATCCTGGTTTTTGTTGGATGTCCTATTGCCATGGCAGCAGCACCCTGCCCCCCCCCCCCCCCAAATCAATGCCTGCCCAAAGCAGCGCAGGCAGAGGAAGTGTGCCCCCAGTCGTCTGGCCGTCCCTTGTGGCGTGATGCCTTCACCTCCGGTGTTGGGGGAAGGTGGCCCTGCGGTCACGCCCCTTTTGTGACCCTGAAAGGTAAATAGCCCAGCTTCTCGCAGCATGGGTACTTTTCTGTGGTTCGGAGATAAGAAGGCGACAGATAATCCTGATGGTCCCCAGGTTCATCCGCCTGTCGCCCCTGGCCTGTGCTCCACGGAACAGCAGCGTCTCTCCATCTCTCTCTCTCTCCCTCCCTGTCTCTCCCATCTCCTCCCTCCTCACTCTCACGCTCTCTCTCTCTCTCTCTTCTGTTCTGGACTGAGATGTTGCCTTTGTAGCTCAATGGCTTCTCCAAGAGCAACCGAACAGCCCTGCTTCTCCGTGACCGCACTAACTATCATGACTTGACTCGCCATGAACTTGGAGGGGCTCGAGATGATTGCCGTGCTGGTGGTGGTCGTACTCTTTGTGAAGGTTCTGGAGCAGTTCGGGCTTTTAGAGGCGAGCTATGACGGTAAGCAGGAAAAGCATTTAGAACTTATTGTCACCGTGGACTATGTGGTATTTTGTTGCAAATAGCAGGCTGGATTCCGCAGGCATACGGTGGTCTGAAAACGATGGGGTCTGCATATGGTTAAAATATAATTTCTCATTTCATATTTGATTGAATCAGAACTTGATTTTAATTTGAAAATGAATTATTATTATTTTTACTTGTGTTACTCATGAAATTAAGTTCTTGGCAGATAAAATATCTGTTATTAAAAATAGTCAAGAAGTCCTACATGTCTACTTTGGTGCCTTTACAGTATTGCAACTATGTAATTAATCTTTTTAACTTTAATTGCTATGTAACAGTTCATTCATGTCATTGACACTACATAGTGCCTGTTGGATGATTATGCTGAGTTGTGTTTTTTGTGTGGTTTGGGGCTGATTCCCATTTTAATTCTGTTATATCAGAGTGTTATGAATTAATCATGAAAAGACTTGAATAAAGAGGTTAGCTGTGGAACCACTAACCGTATCATAGACCCTAACTTGGCACTAAAAGCACAGCCCAACTCTCCATGTCCTCTCCTACTTATATAAATCAGGCATCAAATGTCCTTTTAGTGAAAACCGTGTAAGATACCCACCACTGTATGTCCCGGGGGTCAAAGGTACCGGGAACTGGTCAGATAGGAGAGCGTTGACACCCCCGGTGACCCGCGTGTTGGAGACAGCGATGGGGTTCTGTCTTCCCTCTCCCAGCCCTGATCCTCAGACCTGCCACTTGTTGAGCCTCCGTAGGTTTTCTGAGGTTTTCTGGCCGGGACCCCGGGGCAGGTGTGTAGCTACGGAAGGCGGCTGTGGTGTTTGCAGTGACTTTTCTCATAGACTGAAGTCGGGTCCTCGATCCCCCGCAGTGCTTAGCGTCTCACGCCGGAGAAGCATGTCGACAGAATAATCCGGTGACAGAGACGGTTGTAGCTGATGTCACATTTTGATTGGCTTTTATAATGTTTTATTTTCTTACTAATAAAATTAAAACCAGAATCAGGTTTATTGGTTTATCGGCCAAGTGTGTGTGTGGCGCACACAAGGTATTTGTTTCCAGCAATTGGTGTATCTCCGGTATATTACAAAACAATAGAACAAAACATTACCGATTAAATACAATATGAAAGACATCTTATTTACAGACAGACAATGCACATGAAATGCAAACAACATAGAAGGTGCAAAGTGTATGAGATGAAAGGTGTGTTGCGAGTGGAGCAGGGTGTAGCAGTCATGAAAACGGGTATAGGTTGGTGTAGCAGGTCAGACGTTTGTAAGGCTTTTCATGATGTTTGTAATCTGCCCATGTGCTTACTTAACCAGCTTAATATATGGCTTCTTATATCGCGGATTGAAACGTTGAGCATTTTTGTTTACTCTGGTTATTTTCTTGGTTAAGAGATCTCAGCTTTTAACAGTGTGAAACACCAGCGATATTAGTAGCTGGATATTTGTTTTCCATAGAGCGTTCTTAGTTTTGAATGAATTCACGGGCTTCATTGATTTTTCCGGCTGCTCTTTGGATATGTTACATTCTGCAGCTTATGTCCCTGAATGCATATTTTTGGCATCTGGTTCAGTAATATTTTGCAGTGCCTCACGTTTCTGTTTTCAACAAACTGGAAACTGTTATATTTATTCACGGCAGTGGGTGGTAACTAATCCAGACAGTCTGACGTCCCTTTCTGTGTGTGATGTCGTCGCTCAATGGCTGTAAGAGTTGTCTTCTTAGTGTCTTGGTAACACACCGTGTTCTATTATCTATTGAATCTAATTGTAATTTGAGTGATTATGAATTTTCCCTTGTGCCTGTGGGCCAAAAAGCCCTAATATCTCAATTAAGTTACATTTAGCCACAAACTGGTTTGGTTGTGCTAAGATAGTAACTTTTAATTTGAGCTTAAACACAGCATAACTTTAATTACCAGGCAAGTGAGGCACAGTGGAGCTATTTAAATCCATCTGGGTCCCACTGAGGCCCTCTGGTATTGTACCCTGGTTCATGGTCAATGTGATACTTAGAAGGACTCTTGAAAAGCTTTGGCTTTTAGGACCACATATGGTTAAATCACCCACGGGAGCTTCCACACTCCTAGGCCTCATTACCTAAGAGTTCAAATCCACACATTTCCCAAATACGTGCTGATATTGTGTTAACGTCTCATTGGCTGTAAGCACAGGGTAGGAGGCAGCCAATGAAATTTGTGGATTTGAACTCTCACGCAATGAGGCCTATGAGTATAGGAGCTCCCGCGAGTGAACCTTAATTGGACTTAGGACTTTCATGGGGCACGAATTGTGATGGGAAATTAATAACGCGCAATCTGGCAAATTAGACTGTTGGGTGGTTTGCTGGCTGTCCTCGTTTCAGACCGTAGAGTGTTTTGCATAGATTTTTTAATTTTGCCTAACTTGGGACCTCCTCTGTCCTCCGCACTTCCGCTTGCCATGTACATGGGATGCTAGCCATAAATCTCAAGTCAAGGTATTGTCGTTTGCAGAAAGGATTTCAATAAAATAAGAGGCATCATAAATGTAGCTAATCAATGACCAAAGGGAGCATTAAAGAGTATGATATTGAAATTAATGTTACGTGAGGTGTTATATTCTCACATGCATAACTGGGACTTTGATGACTATAGGATGACACTGGGCTCCTTCGTAAATCGTAACGTTCAGTGAGCCTTTGCGTTTCCTTTTCTTGTAAGACCGTGACTGTCCCATCTAGCTGAGCACATTTGAGCTCCTCTCTCCTCCTTCCCCCCTCTCTCTATTTTTTCCCAAAGAATGCATCCGCGGGTCCGCAATCCTGGCGCAGGGACACCTGAACACGCGTGAACATCCTGCAGAGTGCTGTTTTTATTTTAGCTCGCTGAGCTGCTTATTTCTGATGCGGGAGTCTCACAGTCCGCAGCGCGAGCTTGTCATCCACTCTGCCACCTGTCACTCTGTTCATGGGGACCCCCATTTAGTGTGATCGCTCCTGAGAGTCCAATCGGAGCCTCGTTTAATTATGGGATCAGATCAGGACTTAGCAGAGCACCTCCTGCTGTAATAGCCACATAGGGGTAGCTGAACATTTAGCATTTTTCATTAACACTTGGTAACATTGCCTTGGCTGTATTTTGGCTGCTTTTCCTGTAGTTCTGCCAAAAAGGCCCAAATCCGGAGTCCTTAGCTGTTCCCCTGGTTGCCTGGTTCCATCAGAACAGTAGCAGGAATGTTCTTTTTTTTCTGAGAAGCAAGATACCTGGTGCTGAAGTACCCGGTATAGACTGGTGTCACTAGCTGTGCTGGTACTGGGAGTGCTGGGTTATCTCCATCTGCCTCCAATGTCATAGCGATGAATGACTGGGATTATCATAAATAGAAAAAGCGAGTCATCCCTTTGTTCATTTAGTTTGCCGTTAAGTCATCGGCACCTGGGAGGCACCTCAACGGCCTGGGGTTCAGGAGAGAAGTGTCCAAATCCAGTGTCACACCAAGGAGTCGAAAGCCCCAAGCTGAGAAACGCTGAAGGCCCATATTTGAGATGTGAGGTAGAAAAAGGTGCCGTTTGATCGTAGGGGCACTGCAATGGTATCCACAGGACCCGATGCTTCTTCTGAAGCTCCCTAAAAGCAATCATTCTTCTAGGGTAATTGCTCACTTCTTGACTTCAGATAACCCCACTGACCTGCAAGCCTCTTCCTGTCCTATCTGATGAAAAGGGTCTCTCAGAATCCACGCAGTACAATCTTCTGCTCCACGGCCTTTAACAAGAGGCTCTTTTGTTCTTGTTGTTTTATGTGTTTTAAACATTTGCTTGACAAACAGCTTCAGATAATTGAGCTACGGCCTCAGGCAAACGTGGAGGCACTTAAGGGGTAGAAGCACCAGGTGGAAAATGGAGAGCGGCGATTCGGACGCGCTGTCACACGGGAAGGAGGCCGTCGTAATGGTGATGTCACCACAGGTTGGGAAGCACAGTGGAATCTGCATTAATTCAAAGTATGTTCCTGGTTTAATGCCTCATAATAGCCCACATCTGGCAGGTCATTCACTTAGTTTAATAACTCTTTTTTATTTAAATTATTTAAAAGCTAAGTGAACTAAGAGCTTAATGACAATAATGTAAATGGATTTTCCTTTGAGTATGACGTTGATGCTGTTGACATGTTTAGAATGTTTAGGGAGTAAAATCACCTAGGGCAGCGTCTACTGCATAAACCCACCTAGGGCAGCGTCTACTGCATAAACCCACCTAGGGCAGCGTCTACTGCATAAAACCACCTAGGGCAGCGTCTACTGCATAAAACCACCTAGAACAGCGTCTACTGCATAAAACCACCTAGAGCAGCGTCTACTGCATAAAA
>JAODJX010000015.1:9769903-9791182 GCA_026776945.1 Isichthys henryi
CAGCGTCTACTGCATAAAACCACCTAGAACAGCGTCTACTGCATAAAACCACCTAGAGCAGCGTCTACTGCATAAAACCACTTAGGGCAGCTTCTACTGCATAAAACCACCTAGGGCAGCTTCTACTGCATAAAACCACCTAGGGTAGTGTCTACTGCAAAAACCCACGTAGGGCAGCGTCTACTGCATAAAATCATGTATTGCTGCATCTACTGCATAAAATCACGTAGGGCAGCGTCTACTGCATAAAACCACATACTGTTGCGTCTGCTGCATAAAACCACGTACGGCAGTGTCTACTGCATAAAACCACGTATGGCAGTGTCTGCTGCATAAAATCATGTAGGGCAGTGTCTGCTATAATACATCACCTCCACGAGTCTCATGAAATGAGCATGTTTACGTGACTTTTTCAAAAGCACCTTAGAATATATATACTTATTTACAGCTATATATTTCTCTGGTTATGTACTTTAGTTTCAATGGTAACACAACAGGTTTCCACCAGGGTTGAATCATTTTCTTTAAGCAGGGTATATCAGGCTGGATGCTACAATGAGCACTAACCTGCTCAAAATAGTACCCCCCTCCACCCCCACATCACGAGCTTCACCCAGACAGCGGACACCATTGAGGTGCATGGCATCGCCCTGGCCACTCTGGACAGTGGCAGGTGTAGCTCCAAAGGAGCTGATGGAAAGAAAGGCTCTCTGGGGAACAAGGACACATCGAGGCCTGGGAGTCTGGGAGCCGAAATCGAAAACCAGGGAGAGGTCGACTGAGGTCAGCAGGTAGGGGCTGAGGAGGGGAATGATTAGACGTGTTGTGCCTTGAAGCAAGTTCTGATGAGATGGATTAAACAGGGTGGACAGGAAGCGAAAATGTGAACAGGAAACTGTTTCAGGGAGCAAACAGTTATATCAACTAATTTGACCGATTTTGAATAGAATCCACTATTAGAAGCTGTAGTAAATCACAATTAGCTCAACAGTGAGATTCCAGTGAACCAGACCATAAACACTGCAATAGTATAGTGTTGTTGTAGAGATCCATGGTCTACAGAGCACAAGAGAGCCGCCGGGGGCACTTCAGACTACCGCAAACTGCACAAGGTCACTGCTAGCGAAGACACGTTCGGTAGAGAAGGAGGTGACTTTTCAGGATTTGGAGATAGCGGCAACGCAATCACAGCTGGGTCCATATTGAGTAGTTCTCTTGGAGGTCATGCTTGGGTGGGGGGGTGGGGGTGCAGATGGGATTTCAGGCTGGAGGGTGGAGGATTCAAAGGGTTGGTGGGCAGATGTCGGTATAGATGCCCTGAGAACATCGGTAGGAACACCTTGTACGCAGGAGAGCGGGAGCTTCTACGCTGAAATGGAAATGCAGGCAGAAGAGCGATTGCACCACTGTGAGGTCCTGGCGGAGCCACACGGGGATATTAATAGACTCGTGACACAGATGGACACGACTGTCACCCCGTCTGCCAAAGTGAGTCTTTCTTTCTGAAAAATGACAGTGAGTGACAGAAATGTGCCACTAGCAACAAACACAGTTGCGGTCGACAGCCACCCCAGACTGGCACTGTCCACACATGGCACGTGCAGGCGCTGAGTGAAAGCCACCAAATCCGACAGGCATTTTCCTTCTTTTTTTGGGGTGACGTCGTCATCTCATAGCAACATACTAATGCTAAAATACAAGCTGGGCTTTTGTTCAGTTGCTGCAATGGCGTGGACCAAACTGTAGAGGGCAGTGTGCCTTTCTGTCAATGAGTGTACTGTGAGCTGTCCCTACAAACAGAACGGAATAGAATTTATTGTCAGGCCATCTAATTATTGCTAGTTGTTCAAGGTGATTATTTATATTTTCTTTTTAAGAATGAATTATGAAAGGCCTGGCTTCTGCAGTCCCTCCATTATTGTGGAATCGTTATGTTTACTATCAAACAAATGGCCTGTTTGTTAAAGGTACAGATATGTTTATTCCAGTGACTACAGCTTGTGAAGTACATACTGTAGAGCTGTAGGTTTTGAAGAAGGGTTGCAGGAGCCATAGAAGATCATTTATGCACACTGCTGGAGGTCTGGCCATACATATGTAATCTGGGATGACAAGAGGTCTTGGAAGCAGCAGATGTCTTTGAATCCTTTTTCGTCAGTCTGTTTTTGCTGTGTACATTTACCCAACCGGCGGGACTGGTGGGCAGACATGTTGCTGTCTGAATACAGAACAGAAGTACCGATGTCCACTGGGCAGCTTCCAGGTTGGGGATAATTATTGTCCTTCAGTAAAAAACAAACACTGCTATTAATAAGACCTCAGAAAGTTAAGCACTGTCCGAAGGTGTTAATGGTACGTTCCCTGGCGCTGTACATTTGGAACTACTGAGGATGCTTGGGTGTTTGTGTGGTGTAATGTGCATGGTCTACAGTGCAGGTGAACCAGAGAGAGGAAGAGTGAACTCACGCATGCATTAAGTTAACTTCATAATTAACGAAACACAGTTTTTATACAGTGCCTATTGATCACCACTAGAGGGAGCTTTTCGTTTGTTTACTCTGCTCTTTTTGTAGATATTTTTAAACACGATATTACATCATGCATCGGAACTGAAATTTAACAGCACATTTTATTATCACATTTCAGTCTACTTTTTATAAATATAAAATCCAAAATATATTGGAAAACGTGTTTGTTTGTTTTTTAGCTATCCGGCAGTGCTTGTAGTGTCACTTCGCTAAATGCCATATGGTATGGAGTAGGTGGCTATTTCTGGAATGCCATTTCACTCATTACACTGTATTGTCGTAAATTGGCAGTAATGGAGAGAAACGGCAGAATGCTAGGAGTGAATCCCATTATATCCGACGTTATCAAAGCACTAATGGCCGCTGGTCATTACCTGAGGCTGTCCTTTGCCCGTCCTTCATAGCTGAGTGGAGTCTGAATTATTCAGGATCACTTTGCTGTTGCTGTTATGTTTGTGATTATGGGGTGGGCTTCCCAGAAGACCCCGGTCTCCAGGTGTGTGATGAGCAGCTGTGGCGGCAATATGGGTAGCAGGCTTATGCAGTCTCTGCGGCTAAATTTAGTGTCGCTATCGATTTGCTCTTAAGCAGTAGGTATTTTTCAGAACGAAAAAAATAAATCGCTATTGGGTGAGAGTTTTCACCTGCATGTGGGCATGAACAAAGGCGTAATCCGCACAAAATCTGGTGCTTTACATAACACCTTCTTTTCCCAAATGCACTAAACTCACCGCAACTCACAGATGTAGTTTGCTATACCGCACCAGCACTTTGTTGGACAACCAAACAGTTTCCAAGGGTTAAATTGTCAAGGATTGGTTTTGTTTGCCCGGTACATGTAAAAACACATCAACCCCAGCTGAGAAGTGGAAGGGGATGACATGTAACTGCGGCTCCGAAGACTGGACAGTTTCCATTCTCCGCTCCTCTCAGGAGTTGCCCAGCAGATGGCCATCACAGGCTGCGTAACACCCCAGAAAGAAGACTGTACTCCAAGCAGACATTGCTTTATGAGTCCAGGGTCTTATTGTCTATAATGGCATTAAGTGCCAAGGTTGGCAAGCACGTACGATCTCCCGGTTATCTCACTGTGTAGTCTGCCATCAGGGTGCTATTGAGGGCTCAGTTGATCCTGCTGGCGTGATCACCTAAAAGTTGTAAGTCTTGTCCAGTGACTGAAATATCCTACATTATAAATGGATTAAACGTCAATCAAGTCGCAATACATTGCTGGGTTGGGTGTGCGACACCAGAGTTATTATATATGACCACCAGAGGGCGCTGTGCGTCACAATAACGAACCAGTCAGAATTCTGCTGCTAAATCCTGTACAGGTAAAACATAGACTGTTTTGACAAACATTGACTGTTTACATAGTTTCTTCCTGCTTTTCCTTTGTTTGTTTTTGCGTGTCTAAACATAAATCTCTAAAATGAATTATTCAAAAATTAACTCTTAAATCACTTATTAATGGTATTTAAGTTGTTATTTAATGATTTTTCTATATTTTAGTTTTTTGTTATTTCGGGTAATTTTTAATCACCTTAAAATGTGTGGGATAATTTTCTGAAGATACTAAAACATTTGCAAGTGTTAAATAATTGTTATAAATTGTTGCAGTATTGTTTGATCGAAGTATAGATCCTTTTGAAATTCATGTGAATTTTCTTTGTGTGCCATTCCGGAAGCATTTATTAAATTTTGGGCTGAAAGTATATGATGAACGTGAAGCGCAGCTGATGTGATCAAACAGCCGATTTGTGCTGCTGTGTTACAATGTAAAATCCACTCAGAATTAGTCTGCTTTCTGGAGGTAATTCTGAGGCATCCAGAATGCCTGGATTTCGCAGGCCATTTCCAGCTGACACTGTTTGGTGTTCTTGTTTGCTTTCCTCTAGTTTTTTGGGTCATGTTTCTAAACCAGTGAGTTGACTTAATACTCCCGACTTCATAAGAGGCAGGGCCAGTGATTTCAAGATGCACATGCAGGGTGTTATGACTGATTTCCATGCAGCGTATTAGCCGTACAGCATCTTAACCTCCACAGACCGCTGAAGAGCAGTAATATTGACTGGAGTCATCCTTTCTCCTTCGACTGAGTCGTCACGCAGCATTTTGATGTTCACAGCATACGTTTCATTCGGGAGCTTACCTGAGGCTCTGGTCTAGTTAATTCAGCCAGTGGTCTGTTTAGCATTTGTTGTGTCTTGCTGCGAGGTAACAGTATTGTTGGTTGTGGGCGGGCAGATTACAAATTTGGCTCCTTATCATACTTAACCTGTTATATAAACATACTGTATCACCTTCTTAAATTACTTTAATTTACTCTTAGTGCCAATTTCCATTTTTCATTATTTCGTAGTGTTTGTCCCTTAACACCTTTATATTTAGCTCTAAATGCTCTCAGTTCATTAGACCTGACTGCTCATTAAAATAAACCAGCAAACCAAACAATTTCCTCTTGAACTACGAGCTTCCTCACATCGGTCAGAAAAAGTCAGGAGGAGACTTTTCTGTTTGTAACTCTCCTTAGTTGTTCTTTCGAGAGGCCTGAGATAACAGATGGTTTGTAATATATCATCATTCCCTAGTAATGTCCAATTTGACCTGTTCTAGAAGACTGTGAATGTTATAAAAGCACAGCATCGTTTCTGTAATAGATATCCAAGAGAGTCAGTAATTGTAGTTGCCCCTGGCTGGTATTATAGTTACGAAGCTGTGATTTCTCTGTCAGTAAATATAGACCCAGAGTCCTAGCATTGGGGGGGAGGGGGGGGGGTGAGTGCTTTCACACATCATCACAGGGTTAGTGGGATTGGTGTCAGATCATCTTCTGGAGGTGAGGTTGCATCACCTTCAGATTACCCAGCATCCCTTTGGGTAAACAGTCTGTCTGACTGAGTGACTAAAAAAAAAATCATGGGAGATGTTCGGTCTGACTACACTTATTCTGGCCCAAGATAATTTGGAATAAAGTGGATTAATTTCTCCCTCTGCTGTGCAGCAAACAACTTGGACGAGAAGAAACACGATGCAAGTTCATTATGCGGCCGGCTGCAGCTTGACGAGCTGGGAGTCGCCTTGGCATGTAGAGCAGAACGTTCACTCCTCAAATCCACCACCCATACCTGTATCTCTTTTATTATCCTCTGGCGCGACCACAATTGCTTTTCCAAATGCCAGACAAACACGGTACCCCCTTCCATCGTTTATTTTAGAATCGTTTTATTTATCGGCAAGTACTTTTACATAGGAGGAATTTACTTGGGGCTGTCATGCAAAACTATGAAGGCAATAAATTATGCACATAAATAAAATTATATGCCAAGCGCAGATAATGTGCATAGTGAAATGTAGCAGCAGGTTGGTTAGATGGAGGGGGGGTTATGTGCTTGGTGTGATGTAGCAGCATCTCCAGAAGTGTCCGAATGGTCTCCACTTACTTGCTTTATGCTTAATTGCTTGTTTGTTTTCGTTATGCTGCTCTCTCGTGTCCCCGGAGCCGCACGCCTCGCTAACAATAGAAAGAGGAAAACAGTGGATTGCTTTATACTTATTAAAACAGCTTCAGCGCCATCTTAGGAAAACATTCATGTATCCACCTCCGTCTTTTCCGCCATCACTGCACACAGAGGCGATTCTAGGGACACTGGGGGCCCTAGGAAAACAAACTCCTTGGGGCCCTCCAACGCAGCCCCCTGACATGGTAAAACTTATCACTATTATTTTAGCGTGAAGTCTAAATTAATAATATCAACAAAGAGAATTTAATGTATTCAATTCCTTTATTTTCGCATTACTGTTAAGAACTGAATACTCAAATAAAGCAGATTTGTTGTTGCAAAGCACTATGTAATTGGCCGTCCTCGGGGGGCCCCTCCCAGGTTGGGGGCCCCAGGCAATCTCCTGCCTTGCCTTGTCCTGTCCTTACGCCTCTGATTACACATAGATCATTTGTTTTCTGCCTGCTAATTCTGCATTCTGTTTGGCAAGCGGGGTCCATCTTGCTGTGAACGGTTCAAGCAGCGAGACGTAGTATTTTTGTTGTGGACCAGTGGTCACAGTCACCTGCAGTTCTCTGTCATTTCTAGCCTTGGCTTGTCCTACCTCAGGGACGCATTCGTCTCGCAGCCTTGATCGCAGCACTTGCAGTTGTCTCATTAGCCAAATTAATTACCGTTTCAAGACCGTCTCTGAAGGCCACTGGCCAGGTTCACAGCACAAAAAATTTGGACAGAGGGGTACGGTGTGTCTGGGCAGAAGGAGGTATGCCAGTCCGCACATGAGATGATGCACTTCCCATGCACGTCCGCAACGTTACAAAGAGCCAGACCTCTTCATGACAGATTTGTATAGAACGTCAGCCGTACTAGAAAATGAAATCGTATATAATGATCGGGGGAAAAGAAGATCTGCCTTTCATTTCCCTGCTTGTCTACCTTTCTGCGCTGTTGCATAATCCGTGTGGAATGAACTAACGATGTTGATTTGTTAGTAATTTTTAAAGTTAAATCAGACACATGTCTGGACTGGAGAATGTTTTGGTGTCTCGTATATGGAGAGGTATCTTGAGGTATTTTGGTCCTCTGGTGACTTCTTGAAGGTTCATGGTAGAGTTCACTCCTCTTTGTGCAGCTTATAACCAGTCGACCGCATATCAGAGAATTGCCGCATCTTTCATATGCACCCGCTGGAAATATGGCGTGAGTCTGTCTGCTAGCCGAAGGCCGATGATTTCCACACCCCCACTTTGTTATGACACTTTTCGTCTGACCAGTGCCTCTGGACTTTAAATTAAACTTTTCTCCGATGACAGTTTCTCCTGACAAGCGTTTCAAGTTCCCGGTGAGTCAAGGATTTTTTTTTTTTTCTTGCTTCAAATTTCGGATAATTTCACTGAGTTTCTAGAGGGTTGATAGGGGGCTTTTCTTCCTCAGTAACTCATCCTTGACAAAAAAAAAATAAAGAAAGCCTTAGATTGCACTCTGTAATTCTGATGTCTGGATGAGCCATTTGCACTGATGGCATGAGACAGGAAATGACACGTCCGTGGCCCACTGCTCTGGATTTGTCATCACCGCCTCCCCCAGCCCAACCTCCGCCACGTCTGGCGCCACAGCCAGGCCACCCAAACATGGTGCACAGGGTCCTGATTAGACAGGAGTGTCATCCGTCATTTGTGCACCCAAGCTTCCAACCCCCGGATCTGCTCTTTCCAGGGGCCCAGTCTTTGCTTGGCTCTCTTTGAAGTGTCGCTGTTGACAGGTTTTGCAGGAAGGCCCCGGAGAAGGGGCATAAGTAATGGGCTGAGTGGCCTGGCCATCAATCACTGAGGCCGACGTGCATCTCTGTTGCGAGACTTTTGCCTGCTGTTTGTCAGCTTTTCACCTGTGTTTATTTTCCAGTGCCTGTAAGACAGGTGCTCTAATTCACAGGCCACGATGTTAGACCCCATTAAGAGACTTACCTGGAAAGCTGTGAAGTCAAAGCCATTTTCACTCAACAGTGTAACTCGTGTCATTGTGCGTCAGATCAAGCAGTAATCAAGCGGTAATTAATACAGATGGGCTGGCAAGACATTTTTGCAGTTATTTACTACGTGCTAATCTGCTAATCATTCATCTCTGTCCCTTTCGTCTTTAAGACATGCCGACGACTTCATATTGATCCCCAGGGCTGCCCATCTTGAGGTTGAAGTTGATCTGATTTGCGTCACGGTACGTGCGTCATTCGGCATTCGTCGTTCGACACCGGGCCCAGATTTCACACGGCCGGGCTTGAAAGCAATTATTGCAAATTTCATGGCTGGGGATGTCTCCACACAATCAAGGATCCGTGATTAAAAAAAAATAAATGAATCACTTTCGGTTTGATATTGCTGAGATGGCGCAAGGCCCGGAGCTGCGAGAGCTCGGTGGTCCCGCAAAAACGCGAATGTGTCACATTCCGTCACCTCAGTGGCATGTCAGAAACACAGGAAATTATAAGATGAAGTGCTAATCTTAGGAAATAACAAAACAAGTGCATTCTCACAACCAGAGGTGGAAATTTTAGGAAATTCCACAGTTCAGTACTCTGTGACTTTTTATACTCAACTGGTTGGTTGAAACAAAGTCTTAGTCTGTATTTTTACTTTCTGGACCTGAAGTGTCCACCTATATTCATAACCTCAGTTAATAATACTTAGCGTTTAACCATCAAGTGACACATTCGCTAGACACTGAGCAGAGGGGCTTAGAGTAAATAATGGCAGGATGTGATGTCAAATTCTCAATTTACAGTTATGTGATATTCAGATTGGCGATCTCAATGATTTGTGTCTGACTTTCGGGTCTGGAAATGCGGACGGGCCAAATGTCCCTCTTTGCTGATGTCATCGCCAAACTGTGAAGTGAGAATGACCCAATGGGCAGGACAGAGCTTCGATGGCGCCCCGTAAATCAGCAGCACTGAACTCCTACTCAGATCGCAGCGGCGCTCTCATCAGGGGCCTGGCCGATCGCTGGCTGTTATCAGTCCCCGGACAGAGGTCAGGGTGGCTTTGTGTGAGTAACATCCTGTCCAGGCCATCTGGCCTTACTTGTCTGCTGCATCTCCTCTGAATGTCTGGGGCACAGGTTAGCAGAGAGCATGAAAGGTAATGGAACTAAGATTATGTCACCTTAGTGTTTTGGTTGCTGTAGGAGCCCTGCTGTTGTACCTTGTAAATCCGCTTTTTAAATAATTTTTTTTTCAGCTAGGGTTTTATGCTGGACAGGCCACTGACTGAAGGGCCAGCCCTCCTGTGTGTGGCATATTAACACAGCACTAGCACCGAAGGTGCGTGATGCGCTTCTGAAACGAGGGCCCTGCCGTGCTCAGCGGGCATCGGCAGTGAGCGATCGCGCCATTTAGCCGTGCCTCCCAGCTACCTGCAGTTCGAGGGAACAAGGCCTTCAGTGTAATGGAGCTGAAACTGGTGCGTGACAGGTGTCGGCCAGGGGATACACAAGCAGAATGGCTGGGAGATTAAAGGCTGCTTCCACTGTCAATCATGGAGAGGTGCCAGTGCTCCGTCTGTAAATGGAAAATTAGGGTGCCGCAAGGGGTGGGCGGGGCTTATCTGAAAAGACAGCCAATGAATGACGTGGTTCCACAGTGATGCAGGGTACACACCACCCAGCTGATACCGTATTTGGGTCTGCGTGGGCTGAAGACGCTTCATGAACTTTAAGTCAGTGTATCCCAATCCAGTCCTGGGGACCCACAGACAGTCCACGTTATTGCTTCCTTCCAGCTCCCAGGGGAGCAAAAATGTGGACTGTCTGGCAGGGAGCTCAGAGGGAGCAAAAATGTGGACGGGTTGTGAGTCCCCTAGGACTATATTTGGAAAAACTACTTTAAGTGTTTGTCTTTCACAACTTTTACTTCTGTAAATACGATGCAGGTTTTACCTTTAGCATCAGGGAGCCCCGCAAAGCAGGACGCATCGGGTGCAATTACAGACGCTGGAATTAGCCGTTAGGGAACATTTAAATAACCTCTTCAAGGTGGCTTTCCACTGGAGGGTCCAGTACCCAGGTCTGCTGGAATGAATTTGCATTGATATTGCTGCTATGGGCTGGGTCTGGCATGGAGGGAAAGTCAGTTTGCCAGTAATTTGTGGTGTTCTCTCCTTGTCTGTCTGTAATCTTTTGATCTGTTCCTGTTCGGTACACACCAGCTGGGTGAATCCCTCCTACCCCATCTATGTATTTCCCTCTGCCCAACCTATTGCTGTTTGGTTCTGCTGGCCAATCTGGAGGATCTGTTGAGCTTAAATGTTCCTCCTGCAGCTCCTCAGCATGCCCTCTGGAGTTTGGCCAACTGTGGGCCCTCCCTCAGGCCCTATAACTCGTCAATGGGGAGGTGGGGAGGTTGCCCCTTAGCTGAGCTCTGAGCTTCAAGTCCTTTCCTCGTCCTGGATTCTGAAACCGTAGGTACAATCTGTTGAGCCCACTTGTTCCTTCTGTTGCTTCTGGGCTTACCCTCTCGAGACAGGCCATCTGTGGACTCTTCCTCATGCACTCTGACTCTTCTGTGGGGGGTGGCCAGTCCCGCTTACCCCTTATCTGAGCTCTGTGCTTCGAGTCCTTTCCCCGCCCTGGATTCTGAGACCGTTGGTGCGATCTGTTGAGCTCTCTTGTTCCTTCTGCTGCTCCTGGGCTCACCCTCTCGAGACAGGCCATCTGCCGGCTTTTCCTCATGTGCACTGGCTCCACTCCTGGTGTGGGCCAATTCCTCTTGCTACTTGGCCAAGCCCTTTGGCCTGAATCGTTTTGCTGCTCTCCATTCTGGGACCATTGTCAGAAATGATTCTCCTTTTCCTTTTGTGTGGCTTTGGTTCTTATTTAAAGCCACGCCTTTGGTATATCTGACATGTGCATTCTGGGAGGAGATTTTTCCTTCTCCCCCATCAGCCGCATCACTTCTTCCACTACTTTTTTTTCCTTCCGTCTTTCTCGCTATCTTTTGGCAATATAGTTTCAATTTCCTTAGTCATAACTCTAATTTTCATGTTGGATCCCGATTTAAATTTTTACACGTTTGATGCTGATCTCCATTGTTTGAAATTGTTAAGGCCTTGAGTCTTGACTCTTAAGAAAGTCGTAAAATGCGTCCGCTCTCCAAGGCACTCAAGAGAATTATGGGAACACAGCTCCGTGAATTCAGTAGTGGAGAAGCTGGTAGTTTGGAAGCACTACAGAATGAGATCATAACATTATTGATATGCACCAGGACCTACTGAGTTATCGTTGGGTTTCAAAATTAGCTTATTATTCCTTATTATTTATACTCATAATTCATAATTAAGCTGCTTTTAGAGTCCTGGCTGAATGTCTGCTGGGGCAGCATTTGGTTTCAGTGCCGTACAGTTCATCATCCCTTTTATTGTCAAAATGATGAAAAATGCAGACTCTGTCACATTGACTATCAGTGCACTTTGAATGCAAATGAAATAATACAGGAGATGTGCTGGGGGAGGACCTGTAAATTAAGGAGACCTTCCAGGAAGGACACATCTCATGGTAATCTGCCACATAAGCCAGCATTTCATTCTATGTCCAAAGCCCGGAAACAATTGAAAAAAATACGAATCCTGATAGAAATAACATCAATTGATCATTTTATGAAACATCACCGTGGAACTTCTGCATCATCTCTGCAGACCACAAACTGCTGTTTTATACAAAGCGATGGCCTCTTCTCGGTGCTGAGGTCAAGCAAGTACTGCTACTGTGCTTGAAGGCCACCAGAGAAAGACTGAGGATGAGCTTCTTTCTCCAGGCAATATGGATGCTTAATGATGACAGTGTCTGGGACCCGCGCCACGAATAATGCTCCTGCCAATCAACTCTTCTGTTCCTTAGTAACTAGTGTCTAGGCTCTTCAAAGTCACCAGCACTCCCTCAGAGAAGATATGCTCATGGACAGCCCAGTCTGCTCATGTCCTGATGTCCTCATGTCCACTATCTGCTCATGTCCCCTGTCTGCTCACGTCCTGATGTCCTCATGTCCCCTGTCTGCTCATGTCCCCTGTTTGCTCATGTCCTGATGTCCTGATGTCCCCTGTCTGCTCATGTCATGATGTCCTCATGTCCCCTGTCTGCTCATGTCCTCATGTCCCCTGTCTGCTCATGTCCTCATGTCCTGATGTCCTCATGTCCCCTGTCTGCTCATGTCCTCATGTCCCCTGTCTGCTCATGTTCTCATGTTTTGATGTCCTCATGCCCCCAATAATAAAAACATTCAATGTACCAGGTAAAAAAATCTATATCTTATCATTTGAGTCAATTAAAAAAAAATGTAACATTCAAATCGAAAGAATTGATATTCAGTATCCATCCGCTTGTCCTTACCACTTAGAAAATGCCTCATTGTTCCGGCCTTCGAGATGGTTTTGTACAGCCTGCAACGTTTTTAATTCATTATTAAATCTGCCTGCCGATCGACCTTTCATTTTCCACAGAATAAAAATCAATGTAATGTCAGCCCCCCTCCCCCCCCGCTCCAGAGGCTTAGAGGTTAGCTGGTTGTTGTCACATGCATATTAACATGGTCAGAGGCCCCAGGGTCCCAGAGTTATCAAAGAGCCCCCTAGTATTTTCTATAATGGTGCAGTTGTACACTGAGGGGGGGCTCCCTCCCCAGTGATAATAATTTACAGAGTCATATTGGTACAAAACAGAACACAACTGGTGGCAACTTCAAAACTGTACTAAACAAGGCTGATTGAAACCCTTTCTTAATGGAGGCCGCTGGGCTTACGCCAGGGTAAAGTGCGCCTAGTTATTGGTTCGGCGATATTACACAAAAATATAGTGATTATCGGTATCGGTCAAAATTTCCATATTTGTGCACGAATACCTGATTTAAGAAAGCAGTAGCCTCAAAATATATGAGGCATAAGGTTTGTTCAATAGAGAAGTCATAGATGAGTTCATGAAGGACTAGAATTCTCCATTTCTCATCACAGTTTTCCCAGTAAGAACTTCCCAAAGCTCCTTTAAGGGGTAACAGGTGCCGGTCCGAGGGCAGAATAAAAGTCTCTCTGATCTCGGCCGTCTCATTCCCTTTCCTTCTTTAGATGATTCGTCTCCTTGTCTGCTACACGGTTTTATGTATGAGATCTAAAGCCTTGAGTGGCACCCAAATGTCTTTCTGTCATCTGTCATGTTTGATCACCGGAGACTGTTTGCTAATGGATCTCAGCCCCTGCTAAGCAGAGAAATGGGCTTGGAGAACGTTCTGGAACAAACTCACGACTTTTACTGTAAAATGGTGTATTATTTGTGGTTTGTTGGTCACTTTGCTTCATGTTGCTATAACAACTGCTTTGAAGCAGTGGGAGCATTTCTCTACAGCACCCTCACCCCCCCCAGCACCGCCCCGCCTTAAAAAGCCTGCAACAATGCAGTCGCCAGCTTCCATCTTATGTCCTTAACCAAGACAAACAACATACTACGGTACAATGTACCACGTGTGGAGTCTGTGCTGCCAGGTCTTGGAAAAGCTCAGAAAGGAGATATAAATAAGTCAATTTTACATAATATTCACAAAGTATTACAGTTTTTTTTTTCCTCGGGAAAGAAAAAAATTTAAAAAAATCACTGCTTATTGGCTGATTGACAGAAAGGTTTGATTTTCCTGGTCTCCTCTTGTCAATGTGTGTCCTTACTGTCTGGCCTCCTGAGGCTGATGCAGACGGTCTGTGACTGAAATGTTAGCCTGTCGTTTTTCCTGCTGAGCTCCGATAAGACCCCCCTCCTGTGTTGGGTGGGGGGGGGGGGGGGGTCTGCTCTCCCATCCACCTGAAATCAATTCTCCCAGCAGAGATGGGAAGGGAAGAAAAAAAACGTGCAATTTGTCATGTAAGTCCATTCTCCAATGCTGACAAGAGCTCAGGCTGTTGTGACACTTTGGACATCAGAGAAGGAGGCTGCACAAACCATGGCTTTGTGTTTATGACCTTTGACCTGTCAAATGCTTCCTTCGTCCATGGTTCATTAAGAATGGCCAGTATATATAGGCGACTCTAACATTGTCTCCCGGGGGGTGCGGGCTGAGAAAACCCAACTGTCATTTTGGTAAAAATAACAAATGAATAGAAAATACATTTACAAGAAATTATTGCAAATTGCACACACTGATTTAACTCACACAAGCCACATTCGCAAATTTAATGTTGTAGTAGAATTTAATTTGGTTGAACTTGTGTTCAAATAGCATTTTTTGTCTGACCAGTAGGGGGTGCAGTTCCCCTCCTGCACCCCTGGTAAAATTACCTATGCCTGTGCATCTGTGTAGCATGTGTGCAAGTATGGCATAGTGCCAGCGTACGATTAATCTCACTGCCTCTTGCCGCATGTGTGCCTTCAATTCTTGTTTTGCCTCCATTGGGAAACTGTCTTATGTTTCTGCGAAGGACTCACCTGCTAGTCGATGCCCCTGGTGGTTGCTAACAGTGTTGTTAACATATTGATACTGTCAGTAGCCTGCAGTCTCGCTGGGTCCCTCCCCACTGTGATACATCTTTGTGTGCCGCTCGCCTTCCATTTTAACTAGAGGCTGCCACCCTTGCATCTAAATCATGGGGCGCTGTGGCGTTTTCAAGGAAGACTTGCTGGTCGTGTGGTGGTTTGGGAAACAGATTTATGAGCTGAATGCTGCGGGCCCAAATCTTCCCACCCCCTTGCCCCCAGAAAGGACGCTTGGTCTCTGTCGCTTTAATAAAGACATCCTGCAGTTTATGGCTGAACTTTTTGGATAAAAGCCTTCACAGACTGAACACTAGCTGGAGGTATCATTAAAAGCTTCTTTTGTTGTGCAGTTTTAACAGCCAGGACTGATTCATTATCAATGCAAATTTATTCCAGCAGACCTGAGAGTGGTTATATGTTAAGGAACTCAGGGCTTGGTGCAGAAATATACCTTCAGAATACTGTCTTCTTATTCATCTTTAGAATGGAATTCTTGAAACAAAGTCAGTGGGATGGCAGGGTATCGCAGTTTGATATTTGTCCAGCAGGGGGCTCGGGCTCCCAGGACACCAGCACTCCCTCAGAGAGGATACACATATCCGATTCCTCACAGCCGGGAAGTCGACTTAGTCCAGGTTCTGCTTGGACTGTTCTGTCACAGTTGTCATGGGGACCAACTTCTTTTCCAGAAAACTACTTGGTTTCGAACACGATGGTGGCCGTAACTGGTCAAAGCTGTGCCGTAAGAGACACTAAACCGAGAGAGAGACCCAGGCTGAGCCTTTAAACACCAAAAACCCAAAATGAAAGTAAGAAAGAAATTAAATTCACACAAAAAAAAACAAATGGATCACCCAAGGCAAGCTGTTTCATGTCAGTGATTGATTAGCTCATTCAAAAATGTAAAAATAAATACACCTGTCAGCACAAGCCTAAAACAACCAGACCCAGTTCGAGTTTATTTCAAACTGAAGTGCAACAATAACCTTTACATGCATAACCTGCTTTAAATGAATGGTTCTTATAATGAGTAATGAAATGAGTGTCATCAATCAACCAGCTTCTCCGTTATGTTTAACAGAGCTCAAGAGACTCATTCAGCCTTGCAGTGGACCTCAGGAACCAGACACGGCATGCAGCAGAAACCCCCAATCTACCCCCCACCCCAGCAGACCTGAACGCCCTTAGGGCCTGTTTCTGATCAAACTAGGTTCTACTCATCCCCTCCAACCTCATCTGCTCAATCTGTCTCACTCCTCTCAGACTTTCCCATCTCTGCTAATCCCTTATCAAATACCCATAATTCACTTGGAAAGCGTCGTTGTCTTGGCACTGCACAGTACTGAGCTGTTGTCCTGGTTTAGTGCCGTGCAAAACATGGTGTACAGGGTGCAGAGGACAGGTTTTGACTTTTACAACGCAGGCAGCAGCTACTTACGCTGTATCTCTGACCTGCCAAGGGCGCAGTGTTCTGCTTTTTACAGGTGCTATGAAATGAATTTGGGTTTGTCAGAAATGGCTGGCAATCCAGGGGCCTGCTGTCGCGCCTGGGCCGAACAGAACTGCGCCAGGCCGTAGAAGTTGCACTTCACTGCAGCGCCAGCAGGTGGCTCTGTCGGCACCAATCGTGAGAGCTGTAATTGGTAATCTGCTGATTCACTGAATCATAGATACGCTGATAAATATTTCACATTGTGGCTCTTTTTTTTTCACCCCTCGCTCTTTTGTCATGTACTAGGGTGCTTGTTATGTTAATTCTTTCTGGAATCAGTTTATTATGAGGTGAAATTTTCAGAAAAACATTTCTCCACATTTATCTCCTTTGAACCCATTTCCCAGAATGTGAAATGAGTGCAATT
This sequence comes from Isichthys henryi, assembly GCA_026776945.1. Lineage (NCBI taxonomy): Eukaryota > Metazoa > Chordata > Actinopteri > Osteoglossiformes > Mormyridae > Isichthys > Isichthys henryi. The sequence continues at coordinate 9,786,290 of JAODJX010000015.1, forward strand.
GACTATAAATAATGGTGCATTTCCCTAATCACCATGTTCAGGCCATGCAGTGAAAGTTAATCTATAACTCCTGTTATAGATTTGTTTTTTTTCTAGCCGTGGTCGTTGTTTTCCGGTCCTTTGGGTCTCTGTTATGTAAAGTTATGTAAATAAGTCTTTAGAAGAAACATCCTCTCCAATGTTTACTCATTTACTCATACGGTGGTTCAGGGCATATTTTTAATTGCTCCAGTAATTACAGAAAAAATACCTTTAGGTTACATAACATGCGTCTGTAGCGCAGATTGATATTTTAGCTCCTAGCCTGGAATGTTTGAAAATCCCCATGTGTACAGTGCATTTCTGACCAGTATAGTGAGCATTTTTACAGCTTCCACTGGTTTCATGCTGTGAAAAATGAACAATAAAACAGGAAACTGAGAAACTGGAACTGAAGGGACGTTTATTCCCGTCGTGCTCCTGTGTAATCCCAGAGCAAGCACACGTGTGCGTGTTTATGTTTGTCTACGTGTGTGTGTGTGTGTGTGTGTGTGTGTGTGAATGAACAGCTGGCTTCTCTCTCATGGCAATCTCTGGCCTCCGCCCCCCTCCCCAAGAAACAGAGTGGGCGTGCTTTCATTCCTCTTTTACAGACAGACACACACAGAGAAGAGATACTACCCCTTTTACTGAGACGCCGAACACGGGCCCCTCCCTCTAGAGTCTGCCCCAGAAAGGAGTCCCCCCCAGCCACCGCCCCGCCACCACCTCCCAGTCCATGCACAGCGACCAGCACTGGGAGCGAGCCGGAGATCGCTCTTCACTTTCAGAGTGCGGGGTGCTGCTCTGTGGAAGCAGGTGTGCAGCGGGAGCAGGCTGGGGCTTAGTTTGGGGCTGAGGTTAGTCTGCAGCTGGTGGTTAGTCTCCGGAGGGGGATCACTCTCTGCGTCGTCGGGAGCACGGCCGCCGTGGAGGTGGAGTGGTTTAGAGCCGTTGGCAACCAGAGTGCCAGGTCAGAGGACTGGAATGGCAGCGACCCGGGGGAGATGCTAACCACGGTGTGGGAGACGGAGGGGCTGCAGACTGTGGGCATCGTGGTCATCGTCTGTGCCTCGCTGAAGCTGCTTCACCTGCTGGGAATCATTAACTTCTCCGAAGGTAAGGAAGGAAGCAATGCCACACGGCGGCCACAGAGCTGGCCAGCTGGCCGCCAGGAAAACTTTGGCAACTTCGGGAAGGTGTGACTCCAAAAGTTTTCTGTGTGTGTGTGTGTGTGTGTGTGTGTGTGTAAATAATATCACTGTCTACTCATTTCCTTCCGTAAGTTCTGGTATCATTCAAGCAGGCAGGCTTGTTTTTGTATGTCTACAATCCCACTCGCTGCTGAAATAACCTAATGTAAATTGATATATGCATTATTTATGTGTTCGTATTTCTGTAGTAAGAACTGAACCACAAACTACCAGCGTACACGATTAAGTTAATTAGCACAACAGTATTTTTTACCAGGTACCAGATTGTCCAGAATCTCAGCTGTGGAGATATCAATTAATTAAACAACACTAGAAAGCGACGATGTTTTGGATGTAGTTGAATATCTCATGCAATATTTTCTGATCTGAATATCAAATCAGGTGTTGATGTCTGCAGTACAGAGTGAGATATTTCCCATGTGTTGTATCTACTACTGTGGTCCACATTTCTTGTAGTTTTAAATATACATGAACACTGAATGGAGTAGATTAAATAGAGTGTTAAATATTAAATGGATTTGCTAAATTAATCCCATCAATAGAAGTTTGAATGATGTAAAAATGCCCCTTTTTCACAATTGTTTAATCACCCCCTGACTAGTGAAATAGATGTTTTGTCAGTGTCTTGGCTACTTTACTTTACTATTTTATGTTACTTTTCCCTTTTTGCATTGCAGGAAAGAGTCTGTTGTTTTCTTTTTAGTGTGATCCTGCGCAAATCGCGTTGTGGCCAAATCAGTCCGGGTCTATCCCACGCTTCTTCCGGCGACTGTGCCTCTCCTCGCCACGTTGAGCTGCCTCAGACACTCACAGGAGAGCGTGGCCCGCTTGCTTCCAGACACAGCCCCATAGGCACCTGGCAGACAGTAGACGTCAGCGTAGAAAGATGCCAGGGCGAGGAACCCAGTCTTCTCATCCACCTGATCAGACATGAGCTAATTTGTGCTCTCGGCTCCACAGGAGGCTGACATTCAGGTCCGATACTTACCAGGTTTTTACCAGGTTCAGCCGAGGTTTTTAGCTGGTTCTTACAGGATTCAGCCGGGGATCTTATAGTGGTTCTCACCCTGACTGTCAAAGTCACAAAGGCGTATCTTTCACTCCTAAATGACTTATTATTCACCCATTTGTGCATTCAAGTGCTGTGTGACTCAATGCCAGATATTTTACTTGCTTTAATTCCGATAAATTTCAAGAATATTAAGCTGGAGCGTGATACAGGTCCTTTCACTATGACCTGAGAGTCGCTTTCAACCATCTTGCTGTTATATTAAAAACTTCACCGTCGCGAGTGAAACTGGTCAAGCCAAATTCTCTCAGATTGTAGCTGTGATGCCAGCTAACGGTTCTCCCCGCTCTCATTTCCACCACATAGCTCAATTACTCTTCTGCTAATGGACCGATGTGAACGCTGCGTAGAAACAGACCAGATTTATTCATTATCCGTATCAGTCTCCGGGCCCCACCCGAGACGCCATGCAATCTGTTGGAGGCTTTATTCAACAGATGAAAATGTAATCGCTTCCCATGGCCAGGTCAGAAGCAGAAAGCCTTGGGACAGTTATTACACTCATCCGCACTCACGCAGAAACCTAATTGAATGACGAATGATTGAGTGAACGAAGCAGGGTCACCAGTGGCTCGTTCCTCCTGAGGAGAGTGCGGCGTCCCTGAGAAAGGCTCTGTGTCGGGGGAGGGGCGGGGGGCCCATCTTTTCCCCTCTGTCCTAAATCGCTACGTCGGCTGTCAAATGTGTTTTCTAACCTGCATGCAGGACTCAGGTCAGGTGTGTACCAGTGTAATTATAGCTTTTTCGTTTTTTAGTTTTTAAATTTTTCCTTTTAATTTTAAATCTATTTTTCGTAGTTTCAGGAAGTATTCGTGTGGTTTTATGAAATTTTGTCAATTTTAATTTTAAGATACATTTCTGTTTATATATTTAGTTTTTTAAATTTTATTTTAGTTTCGTAATTTTAGCTTTTCTAATTTTACTTATTGTGAATGTATCTGAAATTTAGATATTTAGTGGCATTTTATACTGTAATGTCCTCAAAATTGGCACAACATGTTCCAGTTATTATTAATGGTAATTATTCCATATAATTAAAGATGAACAAATTATTGCATTAGTTTGATAGTATTAAGAATGGTGATGGAAAGTATGTGACATTTGTGGATGATGGTACCTATCTGATAATAAGGTCACCGCTGTGTGCTGAGCTTCGGGACCAATCAGCGTGGGGGGGATGATGAAAATGGCCCGGACTCCAGCCCGTTTGGGGAACAATGCCTACCTGAAACTGATAATGAGGAAGCCGTGACAGGAGTGTACGGCGGCACGTCTGAGATGGTTATCTAGGCCCTCTGCTGATGATTTACACTTCAAGCTGTGATAAAGATGAAGAGATAAATTTCCCAGAGATGTCAGTGCGGTTAAGAAATAATTTAACATTTAGGCAGACAAAAGATCTTATTCTATTACAGTGACAATTTCTGTCTGTCGCCATCGGTATCTGTTCTCTATCAGTCCTCGAGGCAGGAGGACATGTTAAGTGCTGCAATCCCAGAACGCAGATTTTACTCTCGAGCGGACATCTTCTAAGTGGTGATGTCAGAACATTACTCCTGGAGTCCATTGTGCTTGCTTTGAAGTACTGGTGGGACCAGTATGTTCTGAGCGTAACAAGTGGATTTAGATTCAGTAATTCCCTCCTGAGAAGCGCCACAAAAGTGGAGAAAAATGGGAGAAAAACTAATGAGGACAGTGAAGAGGATTTGGTGGAAGGGGCTTTCTGCTTGGCCGCCCCCCCACTTGGTCCTTCAATCATAAGAAGGGCATGGAGCCTTCCCAGGACTCCTGGGTGTTTCTGAAACCGTGACAGCGGCCTCAGCACCGGACACTGCGGTTTCTGGGGAATAGATCTTCAGCGACATGTCTGGTAACCACTAGACTGTAGTCTGACCATATCCTTCTTAATAAATGCTTAGAAATTAGAAATATTTCATACAGACCTCAAGAAAAAATCTGTAACCTGTGACGTTTCCTTAATCGGTTTGCGTGCCTGTAGCTGGTTTAATCTATAACGCCTGTTATAGATTTGGTTTTTTTCTAGCCGTGGTCGTTGTTTTCCGGTCCTTTGGGTCTCTGTTATGTAAAGTTATGTAAATAAGTCTTTAGAAGAAACATCCTCTCAGGTTTGCCGTCTTGAAGGTGCTGTCAGGGTTTTCATGGTACTGCACTGAATGCCACCGATGAATTAAACCCAAGTCTCCCCCTACTTTCCCCTGTAACAGACACAATCAGCTGCAGCAAAATTTTGGCCACAAGTCATCAGTTAATTTTTTTCTCTAAAAGAAGTGTATGCTTATGCCTGCCACTCTCTGACTGGGGCCAGAATATTTGGGATTTATACTGTACATCGACCAGCTCTGTAGATGCACTGGTCCCGGAGTGTGACCAGGGGCGTCGGAGGGGCATGGATACCCTGACAGTTTCAGGCGCCACAGTAGGGGCATGGATACCCTGACAGTTTCAGGCGCCACAGTAGGGGCATGGATACCCTGACAGTTTCAGGCGCCACAGTAGGGGCATGGATACCCTGACAGTTTCAGGCGCCACAGTAGGGGCATGGATACCCTGACAGTTTCAGGCGCCACAGTA
>JAODJX010000015.1:9791282-9801504 GCA_026776945.1 Isichthys henryi
ACAGTAGGGGCATGGATACCCTGGCAGATTCAGGGGCCCCAGCACTTTACAGGGGCCACAGTAGGGGCATGGATACCCCAACAGTTTCAGGGGCCACTGTAGGGGCATGGATACCCTGACAGTTTCAGGGGCCACAGTAGGCGCATGGATACCCTGTCAGATTCGGGAGGGGGTGGCAGCACTTTACAGGGGCCCTTGAGTACGTATAACTATAAAATTATACAATGTAAGAGGGGTGGGGGGCCCCAAGGTGACATTTTGTCAGGGGGCCCAGAATGTCTAGGGACTCCCCCGAGTGTGACACTGATACATCTCCGTCTGTCAGCACCCGTGGTGACGGCAATGGCATCTGGAGACTGGGCTTTGTTTCCCCTCCTTTTTCGTAAGCCTCAGGATCACAGCGTTCCTGAGGAGTCGGGTGGATTTAGGACCTTAGAGCGCCTCATAGAGTCCACCCCCAACAGCACACCTACACAAAAACTCTTCAGCCTCTCCTCTCAGTTGCCGCTCCATAACGACAGGAATGAAATAACTCATTAAATAACTCACACTGAATTGCACTATTCGGTCCTGCTGTTTTAAGAGGTGAATTTTGATTGGGCGGCAATAAAAACAAAGGGAAACAAATGTAATGATTGTCTGGGTACCAGGAGCTTCCAGTGTGTGTGTTTTTCCTCAGCTGCCGTTACCACCTCCGTTATTAGACAGAACAACCACTGTAACTTAGCAGAGACCTTTGGTTCGCTCAATCTTTCACGCCCATATTTTCTGTTCCGGCATCTTTCAAAAAACTTTGCAGTTACCAAAACTGAATTTATCAGCTGCTGTGATGTTATTAAAATGAATGGTTTTTGGATGAAAATCCAGTGCAACCTTCGGCCGCATGATGGCTCAGTGGATCGCGGTACAGCCTCGCACCTCCAGTGCCATGTTCTCGAACCCGGGGGGGTTTGCAGGTTGGCCCTGTATTTGTGTGAGTACTCCAGGTTCTCCTGCAGTCCAGAGTCATAGGTTTAGTCAAACTGATGTCTCTAAGCTCCCAAATGTGTTCTTTACACTTCACATGGTGGGTTATTAACTCCTTTAGGGTATTCCATTACATTTATTTAGTAGACACTTCGATCGAAGAGTTGAGAAAGTAGAGTCAGATGATTCTGGACTTTGCTCAGGGGCCCAACCGTGAAATCACTCTGCTGATTCCAGGATTTGAGTCAATGACCTTCTGCTCACTGGCACTGGAGCCTAACCCACTGAGCCACATGTTACCCCCCATACTCTACTTTGTGTCCCGGTATACAGTAGGTTCCCGGGTCGCTATGACCCTGGGGTCAAAGATGCATGTAAATAAAGAAGTGTAAAAAAAAAAACAATTGCAGCAGCACATTAACCAGTGTAACTGGGCTAGGATGCTTCCTGTTTCCTGTATCAAGATGAGAACTTTCAAGATATTTGAAGGTGTCTAAAACCTCCTCCAGTGCTTTTCCGAAAAAGAAAACGAGAATGTACCTCAGCATCCGCTTTTAAAGTACAATTAGGGATATTAAAAAGCATTCCAGATATCTCTGAACTGCAACTTCTGTAATTATTCATAAATCATACACAGCTTTTTAGTTGATATTAATGAATGACGTCTATCTGTCTCGCTTGGCCCTAGGGGGTCTGAACACATTACCATGCCCTACGTGATGTCGGGGCCATGCTTGTCTCCAACGATGGCAGCAGAACTTTCTGGTAAGCGCAAGGAAGGAGCTGGTACTGTAGGCGAGAGAGCGTCGCTCTGATTTTCAAAGCCAGACGAGGCACGTTACCGTCCCCGTGAACCATGTAATTAATCAGAATGCATTCGGTGTACATCTCTTTGTATGAACAGCTAAATTGCCTGAATAAGGGCATGTCAAAATGCATCTCTGATCAATGATGCAGTTTAATGGATGTCACTTCTTAGCTGATTATAATAACTGGTGATCTCCCTCGTCGGCCTTTGCATTTTAAATGTTTAGTCAGATCAGTTTATGTCACACAGATGCAAACGCAATAAGCAGCAATGCAGTAGCCTGTTTGGGTTGGATCCTTTTTCCTTCAAAGACTTTCATAGTCTCAGCTCCTAGCCTTTGGTATTTGCGACGTCAGTGCAATATCTAGCTTCAAGTTTTCGAAATTCTATTATCACGCATGATCTAAGGAACGCGGTGAAATTCTTATTTGGGGCAGGAGCGGGGAGGACGGGGACCAGTGGGGAGAACGGGACAAAGAGAGAGATGGGAGACTAAATGCACTGAAAAATGCATTATAGCAAGAAAGACAAATACGCAGTGAATAGGTGGTGCATCGGGGAAGGATGTGCGATGAGGCACAGGTGCAGTTCGGTGCTGATAAAGGGCAGGAGTGGAATATTAGCAGCAGTGAGTGTGGAGATGCAGGTCGCTGGTTATTTAGCGAGCTGACAGCTCGGGGAAAGGAGCCGTCCCTGAAATGACTGGGGCAGGTGGTGTGGCAGCAGTAGCACTTTCTGAGGGCTTAGAACAACATGCCACCAACCTGACAAGATCTCGTATCTATATACTTGACACTATGGTGCCCCTGTTACTTTGTTTGGATGCATGAAATGATTCCCCTTTTGTTAATTAAATAATCGTAGTTGTCACGCCTGTTCATCCATGCATCCATCTTCTAACTGCTTGTTTTGGTCCCCCTTAATTTCTTATCATGTACTTATAATGTTTGCTGTAAATCGCTTTAAGACAAACGTGTAGGGAAATGCCACAGTGTCATTTATGGTTGTTCTTGACTTTTTCCACAAAGAGGGTGGGGTGTACCTGGGTGAGGTAAACGTGGGAGGCGGGGTTTTCCTGGGGGGGGTATGCCAACTTTCTGTGGGGGAGACGGTTTCAATTCATTCCCCAGACAGAAACACCGGAGCAACCGGTGTGATTAAATAAGAGCAGTGAAATATGGCGCTGTCAGGCCCCAAGATGCAGCCCGTGAGATGGATCAATAGGCAGAGAAAGGAGAACTTCATTCACCCTCATAAGTCGTCCCTCAGCGTTTCCGAAAGTGGTGCTTTTAACTTGAGGAAGTTTGAGAGTGAGCTTGAAAGTCACAGTTCACGTTCACATCCATTTGGCTGTCACTTCCAGGCGTCGGTTATCACTGACATTTGCTTGTCAAATAACTAACATCCAATATCTGCATGCAGAATGTGAAGCCGGGTTTAATTGCGCTACACGTAATCCCTTTGTACTGTAAGCAATTAGTGCTAATGTTTCCTCCCTTTGGACAAGCTCTGGTTAAAAGGATTTTGCACACAGAAGCCATTACAGAGGGGAAGGGGAATTAAAATATTACAGATGAAAAACATTAGACTTTCGGGACAATTTGAACTGAGATTGGGATTTTTTTTTTCTTTTTTTGACAATCCTAGAAATGGCGCAGCAAAGCGATTATTCAGGAGGATCAGAATTGTCTGTATATGTATCTAGCAGCTGTTAAATCACACTGTCGGACAGTAAGAAGCTACGTGCTGGATTTGCCATATGTGAGGCCTCAGGTACATGAACTCCCCCAGGCTGCAGATTGACAGACGGATAATGGTAGGTGGGTTTGCACTCTGTCCCTTTGACTTTAAAGGAAGAGTCTCCTTCAGTAAATCACAGCCAATTTCATAGCGACACAGGCTAAGTTGTCCCTGGCCTTATATGTCCTCCTGTCTTGCCAGTGTGGGCGGAAAGCAGCTGCATAATGTAAGCAGGTCCCGCTCGACGTGACTCTCGTTTGAAGCAGAGATGACCGGCCCTTACTTCATCAGATAAAATGACTTGGAGCGAAAGTGGCGCAGAGGCACGAGGTCCGTGTTTAGCATCCGTCTCCTGGCGCAAAAGCCCATGCTTCCTGCTCACGTCACGGTGGGGCCGACGCTGCAAAAATGAAGCCACTCGGGCGCATGTGTCACTGCGGCGCTGCCTCCGTCGGTCACCGAGGAAACGGCGATCTGATTGGGCGGCCTCGCGTGCAGGAACAGGCATCCATGTTCTGTTTAGGGCTCTTCTACGTGTTTGTCAGGTTTGAGTAGGATATAAGTCTGGTGGACAGTGATCCTGGGTGCCAGGACTGCAAGCATCAAGCATGCCGCTCCTCACATGCTCCAAGGTCAGAACGCCTCTGCGAAGCATCATTCCTCTGAAGCCAGATAAAAAGCCACGCTTCAGCCATAACAAGAAATTGGCACCATGCCAGGTATAGCCAGTGCCATGTCTGCACCGTAAACCACAGAGCTGCCAATTTAGGCCAGCTGGCTGGTGGGAAATCTTCAATTCGAGACGAGTCTGCCCAGGCATTTATCTGTACGCATCTGTTTTTTTGCCTCATAAATAGTCTGTAGGGTTTGCAAACTGCCCCGACACTTTTGATGTAGCTAATTTTAGGTTTATACTGGAATGATATAGATTTGCTGTAATATTTCTTGTGTGAGCGTGAGAATCAGACAGTGCATGTCATGCCAGATGCGTGAGAGTTGGCAACCCTGAAGCCAAGTAATGTTCTGTTTGAAACACCACTTTAATCACCTTATTTTCTATTATTACAAGTTCTTGCATGTTGTTTTATTTAAGGATGACTGTGAGAGCAGCATGGTGGCTGAGTGGGTAGTGATATCGTTTCACACCTCTGGGGTTCGGAGTATGGGTGACGGGACATTGACAATCTTTAGGGCAGGGTTCTTCAAATCTGGACCTCGATTCTGAATCCAGGCCATGTTTTCAGGTCTCCCAGGTAGGCAGTCTTATAATTACTGTTTACTTCCAATTTTTATGTTCAGATGTGTTCATAATCATTAAACCTGTACATCAGAACATATTTCTCCTAGATTACTGAATTCTGACTGAAATTTTTACAATATTGTATTAATTTTAGTGCTGACACACTGAGCAGATGTGGGAATGCATTGAAAGCACATTCAGATTAATATCCAATGTTTATTTACCAGTCCTGTATGTCTTTCTCCAAATATTCCTCCAGCCGTGCCTCGGGCTAACGGAAAATGGAACATGACAGACACAATAAACAGGTTAACAGACACAACAAACAACCGCCCCCTTAGGTTAACAGCAGCCCAGGGACCAAGCTTCAGCCAAGAGGCTCTTCGAGAGACTATGCCTATTTTTGAAAAGTTGGCCGAAGTGCTTGCGGTCAATGCACTAATTATAGCGCGCTTACACCCATTGTGAAGGTGAATGTTTATTTATAAGAGGTCCGTTACCCTGGCGAAAAGCTGGGCCAAGCCTAAGCTGGATTTATATTGCTGATAAGTTGTCAAACATGCATGCATTTGAGAGCTAATTGGTGACCAACAGTAATTAAAATTTGATGCTAATTTGACATCTGCTTGCCTTGTTTAGCCTAGCACTACCGCCATGTAGGGGCAAATTAATGCATAAGCTATACTAAGCTACAGCTTTAGTGTCACAGCAAATATCAGGGCCTCACCTTGCCTCGGGAAGAATGGAACAGTTAGTTAAATCAGCAACACCTCATGTCCATGCTGATGTCAGTCTAGGGCAGCCGGATAAGTTAATCCACCTCTGCCATCAAGGTTATTTTGTTTATACCTCTGATCTGTTTATCATCATTGATCCACACCCTGTACTGGCTAAGCAGTTATGGATGGATGGATGGATGGATGGGTCACAGATCAATAAAAATGTTTTAATGGTTTATTGGCCTACTTTCTTGAAAGTTGATTCCTCCTAAGCATGACAGTGCCTCTTGGCACCCATCTATCTCTCAGATTCAGACCTATGAACAGATCTGTATCTCGCAATTGGTGTTAGATACGGTCAGTCTATCAAAGAACAGCTGGAGGTAAATTTATGCTCTCTCTCACGCAGACATGGGGCCGTGCGGGTACATAACTGCGTAACTGCCTGACCCTGCCCCCACTGGACCTTCACAGCTACTCACTGGTGACATTGGTCAGATACGTAGTGGCTGTTGGTTCATGTCCGGCACCCTCACTGTTGAGCTTTTAGTGCAGGTCTGACTCTTAATGACATACGCAAAAATGTTTAATGCTTTGGCTGAAGCATGGTTTTGAAATGGTAAGTTTGTAGCATCTTTTAAAAATGTACTATCTACTGCCTAATCTACCGCGTCTCTCCCATCTCATACTCAATTAAATTAATTATCCACTGACCCAACAGTGAGTAAAAAGGTCAGCCGAAATCGCAGCAATACACGCACCAATGTCCTGGCTTATGGGGACTCTGTTTGCTGTTCAGCTCCTCTGCAGATGTGGCGCGTGAGACGTCGGCGCAACCTTAACTCCTCACTCTCATCAAAGAAGAAGCTCTTTTGAGGAAACAATTTCTGTCAACCAAGATGGATTTCAAGGTTTATGTGAGCTTCTGCTTTGCGTCGGTCTTCTTTTTGCTTTGGATTCAAATTCGATTATAAATCCTGCTTTTTTCATTTACGTGGCGTGTTTTTTTATACTCGACAACAACATCCCTGACTGTTGACATACTGTAAATCTGCTCTTCAGAGTCAGTTGAAAGAGAAAACGCACCACAATCCTTTACAAAAGCGAATGTGCTGAAATCCTCATTTAATTATTCAGGAGCTTCCACCGAGTTACTCAAAGAGCTACATCAAATAAAGTGTCTGATTGATATGTTCTGATTCATAAGATGGAAGCCTACAGAGCGTAATATCGACCAGGTCCTTTTGGAATACCCAGGAATTACAAACATTCCGTTATGGCCATTAAAGTGTTATTAAAAGAACATCAGTGGCCTGTTCGATTCCCCAGAGTCGCTGATGTTGAGTTGGTTCATTTTATAGATGCATGGGCAGGTACCTTGGACAGCACGGAAACGGGTGTCATTTCGAAGCACACAGAGATGTCCTGGAATAATGTATTGGATGTGAAGCCCCTGATCCTGGAGGTAGGTTTAAGGGTGGGGATGTGAATGTAAGATAAAGACAGCATCCGTAATGACAGAAGTGCAGATGCTCTCTGGGTTATGATAGTTAATGTTATGATATTTTGACTTTACGATGGGTATCTCAATTCCATTGTACTTTTCACGTTAAGTTCATTATTCAATGAGTTACATTTGTGTTAATGATTTTGCTCATCTGAAGGCTAATCTTCTAAGCATGTTTTTAAGGTAGGCTAGGCTGTGATGTTTGTTATGTTAGGTGTAATGTATTAAAATGAATTTTAACCTTACGATATTTTCGCCTTGCGTTACATTTATCGGGACGTAACCCCATTGTATCCCAGGAAGCGTCTGTAGTATCACTTTTAGTTCTCCCTGCCAGAGATCAGTGTTTTGTTTTGAACATGCCCATTATACCTGCTTTAGATGCCCAGGTTTATTTGTAGACTGAGAGGGGCCCAGGGCAATTATGTCAACATTACCGGTGTAATAAATGGTATTTCCACCTAACATGCTCTTGTTGATAATGTCCAAGTGTTTATGGCCTGTAATCCCCATGAATGAATCTAAAGTGCACCAGTTATTACTCCTTGCCAAGGCCACGTGACTCGGTATGTGCACCCGGCCGCCCCCCGGTATGACATCACGGGATGGGGGCCGGGGGGGGAGGGGTTGCTGTAATGTTTGCCTCCCGGTGACCTACATGAGCTAAATGTACATGGTGTGGCTGCTCAGTAATATGTAACGTTGTCGGGTGGGAGGCATGAGGGGCCTTGGGAAGATGGTGGGATTCGCTCTGCGCAAGCATTTCCCACAATTCTCTGGGCTGAATAAATACAAGTCATCTTGGGATATTATTTAACATACATTTTAGTCGTATTACCTTTATAAAACCTGACTTCATGATATATTTGTTCCTTCTTGAGTTTACGCTGATGTTTCTTATGCAAACAGAAGGCAAACGTACTGAATGATTGCATGTTGTGTAAGCATGTTTGGCTCGTAATATGTTTTATATCTGTGATGACCGTCCGTTAAGCATGAAACCAAAGAATTTCCCGTTCAGGTTTTCTATCCCATCACTCTTCCTAATCTCTCTAATCTGCATTTTAACACACTAAATCCTGTGGATTTGTCAAGAATTGTTTATATGCCTTCAGAGTGAGAGCTTCCGGTACTTTCATGGTCATAATATGTCTGAGTTTCGGATCAATCACTGGTTCATTCACAATCGACACAAAAATTTGACCACATATTTCACCCTCCTGGGTTTTTTGTGTTTTGGGCTGTTAGCTTGAGTCTTTGCAGCCCTTTCTTATTTGCTCATCCCTCCTTGTTTGCAATTGGGGGCTCGTGGCTGAATTTAAGCCTCTCCCAAAAGATTTATAGTCCTGAAAACTTTCCAGCCCAGCTACGCATGATAGCTGTATGATAACAGATTAGTTTCTCTGAGCTAAAGACAAACAAACGTGCCTTTTTTAGTCGATACTTGCGTTGCTGGGCTTCTCTCACACTGTTACGACTTAGCTGGTGTCACAAGGGCATCTCAGATAACGTCTTCACTGATTTCAGTCCTTTAACAGTGACTGAGTCACATGTTGCTGACTGAAGGCTGAAACGCAGTAATATGTATCCGTGAGGTACACAGATGCAGTCTTAGCGTAGCATTATATCGCTAACTGTTTATCGTGCTCAGCTAGGGTAAATTTCAGTTTTATGCTTGACATGTACGGGGCGGCAAGTGTCAAGTGCTCATTTTCGTGTACTAAAAAAAAAGCATTATCTAATGACAAAATCTAGTAATACCTTGCTGCATTTTGTCCACAAAAGCAGAAAGACTTCACTTTCTTTTGTGTCAAGAATTGCTAATCTAGCTGCAGTTACCCAACCCGCTCCGCAGAGTGTTCAGGGTGGCAGCCAAGACGGGACAGGCACTGGTCAGCTGTGTATCCTAGCGGTTCGTAATTCCACAGAATCAATTTCGTCCACAAAATGACTGCGTATAATTCATGAAATGCATTTCGACCACAAAATGACTTCTGTCCACGAAATGCGAAGTGCTGAAATCGATTCCGTGCACAAAATGAAACGCTCCTTTGCTGTCGTGGACACAATGCAGCGAGGCATTACTAGATTTTGTCATTAAACAATGCTTTTCATGGCACAGAATGTATTTTTGTGCATGAAAATGAGCGCTTGACACTTGATGCCCCAAACACATGGGTTTTTAGCTAAACGGTTTCGGGCCCCTTTTAGATTTGAATCCTGCACCTTTCTGAATGAAACTCTTCACAAGCAGCTGTTGCCTGCCTGAAAAGAGGAACGAGGAGGCCACACAATGGTGCTGCCTGTAAATATCAAGTGTTTCTTTGTGTTTATGTGTGCACTTAGAACAACAAGGTTACTGCGTGGGCTAATCATGTATGAGAAATTACGTGGGCACTCAAATGCTTGTCAGCTGCAGTGTATTATTTCAGTACTATCACGTTGTGTCGCTAAGCCCCTCTATTCTGAGCAAAGTCAAGGCCATCCCACAACACATCCACAAGTATTGCTGGCAAAAATAAAACTTCTAATAGCTTTCATTGGAAAACAATGCAGTTTATTTATGCTGCTTAGCCTGCTTCTGTCAAGCACAAGATGTGTGTGTGGTTTTTTTTTTTACTTCCTGTTGCTTCAAATATTGAATATGTAGCTGGTTTGCACATGCCCGGTCGCCGATGACAGCCAGCGTTTTGGTGGGGGGAAATGCAGTTAAGGCAGACATAGCCATAAGGTGTCCTATACATTATATTTCTCTCAGCGACTTTTTGCAAATTTTAGAAGACTCCAATATATTATAGAATGCCAATTATGAGTCATCAGTTATTGAAACAATGGGGGGTAAAGAGGTACCTCAGTATAAAGAGCATGCATTGTGGAAAACGAGAATCGATTGGAGAATAAAATAGATTGTAATCCATTGTTGAGTGTGTAGTAATTAATGTGAAGCGAAGGTTCGCGTTAGTGCAGGAAGATTGTTCCTTAAGGGTCTTTTTATCTGTGGTTCCAGTAACAGAGCATCTATTTTAAGTGTCCAAAGAAGCCTTCCTGCAAACCACCAGCTGACTGGCGGTGCTCTGCCATATGCTCGCCCAGTTGCTCCTTTCCAGCACACCTCCTTCCCAGTTTTGCCGGGTGTGCTGGGGCCTCCCATAGCTGCTGTTCCTCCTTCTGCGGGGGGGGGGGGGGGGGGGGGGGGGGGGGGGGGGGGGGGGGGGGGGGGGGGGGGGGGGGGGGGGGGGGGG
>JAODJX010000015.1:9810001-9820590 GCA_026776945.1 Isichthys henryi
CCCCCGTAGCAAGAAATACAATCCCCAACAAATAGCGAATTGAAAGACAGGCTTATAGAAAAGGGATTTTCTCGTCCTGTTTACCCGTCGCTCACGGGGGCAATGTAGCTCTGCAGCCCTTAAGGTGTTTGTCTTTCCAAGACATGCGGAAAGGGTTTGTCTGCTGCCTTTGCCTCTGACAACAAAACAACGTGCTTGGCATGTTTGTGGTTGGTGTCAAATTAAATTAAAAAGAAATGATAAACGATTCATCCATCTGTCATCATTAGGGGGGCATAGGAAAAGATACACCCAGAAACTGATACCAGTCTATCTCAGGGCAAACACACTCTCTGACCATGGGCAACTACTACACACTCTCTGACTACGGGCAACTACTAGATGTATGTATTTGGAGCTCAACACATGAAAAAAATGAAACAGAATTAGCACACAAACCACATAACAGTCAGGATTCTTAGTCACAGTGTGATGGCTTCACCCTTCAGGTTACATCTCTTGTTTATATATCAGACACTATCCAAAGCAACATAGATTTTTTTTTTTGAGAAAGCAGGGCCACCCAGTCCCTGGAATGGTTGTGGGTTAAGGGCTTTCCTCAATAGTGATATCACTCTACCAATGCTGGGATTCAAACCGACAACCTCCTGATCATGATCACAAAGTCCAAACCCACTTAACCACACACCAGCTGAAATGTATGCTAAGGTGAATGATGTTAATGGGATTTAACCAAGAACCACGGCTCTCAGTGTAAGTAGCTTTAGTGTTTCTCTCTCTCAGCTGACACTGCTGGTGTGCGTTTCCTTTCAGATGCGTCCACTTACGCCCACTTCCTGTTTAATGCCTTTGACACGGATCACAATGGCTCTGTGAGTTTTGAGGTATGAGCACAGACAACTGTCATAAATTACAATTACAATTATTCTGATTCACCCAACGCAAATGCTTGCAGTTTTTAATGCATACTTAAACAGGCAACATTAACCAATATTTACTCTGAAATACATAATGCAAAGCAGATAACAGGCACCAGTAAATGAAAGCTCATTTTAATCATTTAGTTCTTTTCGATTCAGTGCGACAGAGCCAGCACCCCCCTGGCTGATTTTAAATGTAACGAATTGTGCACACTCACAAGCGGTTGGTTTCATTGAAGCTGTAACTGTAGATGAAGCCTCTTTAATGTCTGAGAATTTGAAAAACCTGTATTAAACTCTCCTTTGAAATACATAGGAAATTCTCCTTTAGAATCAATAATTAAAAAGGAAACATAGACTGTTTGTGTATTGGACCTTTTATACACACACACACACGCAGGTTTGTAATTGTATCTTTGTGGGGACTCTCCATTCATTTCTATGGGGAAAACTCTAATCCCAACATGATGACCTTAACTCCTACCCAGCCCTAACATTAACCATAAGTAACCAAACAAAATACGAGACTTTTGGCATTTTTAGTTTTTTGATTGCATTCGCAGATCTTTGGACCTGAAATATGGTCCCCAAAAAAATAAAAATGACAGGTTTTTATAACTTTTAGTCCCCACAATGTAATTTAAACAGAATCCGCACACACACAAACACATATGTCACAGAGCCATATACAGTCCATATATTTGTGTGTGTGTGTGTGTGTGTGTATCTAAGAGATACCTGCAACATATAGATAGCACACACATCTACACACACGTGGAACATTAATGAGGGCATCAGGCCCATGACTGTTTTGTTGTACATTGCGTCTGGATCATCATTTTTAAAATGTACTGATTCCTGAATAAACCTTTTTGCAGGACTTCGTCATGGGCCTGTCTATACTGCTGCGAGGGTCGGTCCAGGAAAAGCTCAACTGGGCATTTAATCTGTACGATATCAATAAAGATGGATACATAACTAAAGAGGTAAATAGGGCCGGCAGCTGGCATATGTGATATTACACTTGCATATTCTGCTACACATACTGTATCAGAGTCTAGAATGAAAGTTTTATTGTCTTGTGTACAAAGCAATTCTTCTTTCAATGCCTTCTCCACAGACTACAGACAGTTAAGAGAAAATTACCAGAGCAGAGCCACATTACTATACAATAAATACTAAGTACAAAACACCGTTATGAGATGACTAGCAACATACAATACAACATTCAACGTGAGGTAGTAAAGTTATATGTGGCAGAGCAAAGAGATATAAAGTGGTATAAATTAGACACTTCATTTTTAAGATATTTATTCTTCCTTGTTTTCTTTGATTATCCATGTAGGTGTGTTTAATGAATTTTCTGTTATTGAATCATCTTTTTTTAGGAAATGCTTGACATTATGAAATCTATTTACGACATGATGGGAAAATGTACATATCCGATTCTGAAAGAGGAAACTCCTAGACAGCACGTGGAAATTTTCTTTCAGGTAACGCCTTGACTTAAAAAGTGTTGTTTTCTTCAGACTGTAGCCTTGATTTATTTATTTATTGAACGTTTTTTGTGATTTTCTTTCACCTGCTTACTAGAAAATGGACAAAAACAAAGATGGCGTTGTCACCATAGATGAGTTTATTGACTGCTGCCAAAATGTAAGTCCCACATCTTGCACTTTTGTTAGATGAGAATATCAGAGTGTTTTCAACATCGTCAAGGGTGTGGGTTTGATTTCAGCAGTGGTAGGAAGTCCAGAGGTGGATAGTTCTGGTCCAGAAAGTAAAAATCCAGACCAAGATTTTGTTTCAAACAATCAGTTCACTGCTTGTGACCCTTTATGTTGAACTGGTTGTTTGAAGCAAAATCTTACCTTGGATTTTAACTTTCTGGACCTGAACCCATGGTATCCACCCATGGTAGGGACCAAATCCGCCCCCGGCCCGGGCGGCGCGGGGGCGCCCCCCCGGGGGCCCCCGCGGGGGGCGGGGGTAGGGACCAAATCAGCCCCAAACCCCCCCCCCCCAAAACACACACAGTACCCCCACAATATTGGTAGGGGCATTTCCCTACCATCCATACCCGAATCTATGCCTTTAACCGCAATCCACGTCACAAAACAAAAAGGAAACTGTGTTTTTGAACTTGTTTACTTGGGTTATTAAATGTCTGTTCAAAATGAGAGTTTCTGACCAAAACATTTGTAAGATGGAGTTTCCAGACTTTGTCTAGCTAGCGGCCATCGTTCAGCCTTTGGCCCGGCTGGCACTTACGCTGCTGCTCTTCTTTCCACAGGATGAAAATATAATGCGGTCAATGCAGCTCTTTGAAAATGTCATTTAGAAGTGGAGGAGTGTCCTGGACCCTCTCAGAGGTCACATCCTCTTTCTTCAGGACAGCCTCTGAGAGGGACCTTTAATTCCATTCTATGTGATGTCACCACCTTTCACCGGGGTGCGTTCTGTGTGTGGGAGAATTATGCAAAATAAGTTTATTTCATTCTACAGCTCCCATGATTTAAATCCCGAATAAGGTTTTATTATTATTATTATTATTATTATTATTGTTTCCTGTTTGATAGTCTACATTTCTTGTTTCTTGTTTTGTGTTGTAGAAATGGGGGGGAAATAAAATCCGGATTCTTTTACATGTAAAAACAAACATTTCAGCTCGCTGCTGGTCACTGGTCATCAAGGTCCAGTTTGGTCGGCCCGATATCCACGTCTCTCTGCGTTTGTGTCATGCTGGTATGGCCTCTCTTTGGAGAGAATATGTCATTCTGTTAAATTTGTCTTTTTGGGACTTTATGCGCTCATCTTTGTGCCCCTTCATCGATGTACGAGTTTCACAGGATACCACCATGATTTGTTACGAGGCAATGCATTCTACCACGCTACTACCGCTGAGACAAATAACACGTGTTGTCTTAGAATTCTCCCAGAATGTTGCCGTCTAGCGGCGCCTGTGTTCCTTTTGTGTGCTATATGTTCATTAAAGCTTCTGCATCGCTTTTAAACTCTGGAATAACCATGAGCATCTCCGTCAGCCAGACACGGCAGAAGCATGCTCGATCAAACTTGAAATTTCATGTCTGACGAAATGCTCCAGTGTGGACAAAGAGTCCGTTGGAACACTTTTTCTACAGCTGTAGATACTGAATAAATGAAGTTACAGACGCGTTTGCGAGCTGTTTTCTGTTTAGTAAGACTCATAAAGCACATCTGCAGTATTTGGGGTCACAGGGTCATTTTGGGTGGCAAATCAAATTAATACCTTGGACGTATCTCTGCTATTCAGCTGCAGCTCTCCATCATTATTCTATCGTTCTCTAGCATCTGCCGTCATCTTTGGTGTCCTTCGAGAAAAGCAGGGCTGTCACGGTTCATACAAATTTTTAATGCGTCATTAGCGGAGTTACAGTCTCAACCCAAAATCTCGACTTACTTCCTGTCCAGCAGGGGCCCTTAACCACTGGCAGTTTGCACTATGAGAAGCTTTGCAAAGAGCTCATGTACCGTGACCCTGCAAGTGGAATCTATGGAGCCATGCGAAAGCCTTAATAAAGAGATATTACACATTATAGAAACACGTTTTCAATTATATAGCCTAGTGTCTCAACAAAGGGGAGATTTTCGTTTAGATTCAAGCCCCGCTGAGCAGTTATTTGTCGTTTTTAATAATCTTACTCCCAAATTTGCAGTTTTGTTATTCTATTATTCATTTACTTTAATAACAAGTGTTTAATAACAAGTACTTGAATGTCAAGTGATTTATGTGTGTGTGTGAGAGAGAGAAAGAGAGAGAGAGAGAGAGAGAGAGAGAGCAAGTATACCTATCCTCATGGGGACACAATGTCCCCATAATGTGGTAAATATTCATTTTTTTTATTTCATAAAAATCGGTGAATGCTATGAAAAAACTAAAAATGCAAAAACTCTTGTATTTTGCTTGGTTACTTATGGTTATGGTTAGGGCAGGGTGGCGGTTAAGGTTGTCATAGTTAGCGCTACCATTTTTCCCATAGAAGTGAATGAGCGGTCCCCATAAGGATAGTTATACCTGCCGTGTGTGTGTGTTTCATCTCATCTAGCCAAGGATAGCTTGTTTTACCAACCTAGCCATGATTCCGGGTCACTAGCATGTACTGTTTTTCAACATAAATGTCTCAAATATTAAAATATTCAAGCAACAGTACTTGTCCTTTAAAAAGTATATTTTAATAGAAAATGTGTAAAGTTAATCTGTTCACTGAATTAGCTTTGGATGTGAAGCCGATTGGATGTAAATCCTCCATCTAATAGTTTAAGTATCTACCTTTTTAGGTGTAATTTACCGGATTATTAAGGGGTATTTGTATACACAAAGGAATGTCATTCTACCATTTCAGAGCCTGATCTTCCAGAAAACCTCAGACAGCTGATGTTGGCGAATAGCTCGCTGAATGCCGCAATAGCAACGCTCTACATTCACACTGTTTTTCAGGCTGCTTCGGAAAAACTAATTATATTTATTTGAGAAGGACTACCCGATTGACCAACTCCTTAATACTCATAAGCAATGCGCGTCTCCGCCCTGTTTTGTTTTATGCAAATTCTTTAGGATTAATAATTCTGCTCACGGTGAAGCTGCTGAATGTATGTTGTCTTCGTTCTGAATTTTATGAAGGGATATCATCTGAGAGGTTAGTCGTGAAACACCCTCGTAATTCTACAGTGAAATTACAGTCGGCCATTTTTCTCCTTTTACATTAAATTGCAAATGATTTTTATTTGTTTCTGGTGCTATTCAGTACTATGGTTTGATCTGCTGAGTCCTCAATGAAATATTTCCCAAATTTAAGTAAGCAGTAGGACTTTTTGACAAATAAACTTTTTAACCAATAAACTGTCTCACATACATATACTTGAATAGATTAACACAATTCCTGAACTCTTGCTTTTAGCGACGATTTTAACAGGTGACACTTGTAAGTTTTTCTCTAACGGTCAGCAGAATGATGTCTTGGGTTATTTGATCCCTTATGCTGTCCTTTCCGGATGCCGTGTGTATAAACATTTTAAACAATTCTTGGGATTTTCTACATCTTCATTCCCTCACGTATTCAGAAATATTCTGTGGCGATGGTATTTTTGCTCTGGACCCATAAAGACACCAATCGCGATTTTTCTTAGGTTCGCTTCAGTTCATCTCCATGTTTCCTGGCTTAAATATTCCAGTTCATCAGCAAGAAGTTTAACTGCAAAAAATGCGGCAGTTAAATGCATTCTTGATGCATGGCACAAATGGCTGCAATGTTCAGATTCATAGCTTGAAGAAAGGGGAAAAAAATACAGAAACTGTGATACAAAAGAGAACAATATCGTGTGTGTAAATAGCCCACCAGGATCCGAAGATAGTACCCTTACCACGCTATAGTAGGAGATCCTCTGGTTTGCAAAGGACTGTTTTACTTCATGTACCTGCACTTTAAAAAAAAACATAACATCTTGTCCTTCAGCTCTGGCCTGAAAGACTGTAGCTTAAGGGGGAAAGACAGTGTTTGTTTAACTCTATGTAGATTTGAGGTTGAAAACTGTATAAACGCAAGTATGTAGGAAATCTCCGAGCACGAAGCCTGAATCTGATTGAAATGCCTCTGTATTTAGGTGGGTGCATTTTCTATAAAAAAAGAGATAGAGATTCAATAAACAACTCAAACATGATTCTCCTTGACTTTGGCCATCTTTTTTCGAGTGTCTTCTTTACAGGTTATGTGTGTACTTTTCAATACCGAAATTATACTATTGCAACATACCTTGCGTTTGAGCCTCTCTGCTGTGTACCTTGTCTTGTATGTATTCTCTGTGAACGTTATGCCAAGTTGTCCATTGTCACAATGTTTCAGACTGTAGCAAACTCTGCTGACACAAATTTCCGAAGGCATTTGTCATGTAGCAGTAAAGATTCCCGTACAGCATCGGATAAACCCCTTCAAAAGGAGGGTGCCGAGAGTTAGACACTGTATTTGATTTTTGAACACATAGCTATATTTTCTTTGATTTCTGAGCATCCCTAATTGCCCCCCAACGAGAAGCAGATACACAGATGAGTGAATTTGCGGTCAGAGCTCAGGCTCACCCATTTACTGTCTCCGGTTACATGATTGGGCCTTAGGGCTTCGCAGAAGGGTCCAGCACTGACACTGGTATGCTGTCAGCTATAGGACTCGATCTGATGTCCCTTTGAACAAAGGCATGGATTTCTAATATAGAGGCACGGCATGTTCTCCTTTTGGGGTATTAGGAAGTCAAGTTTCTAGAATTGGAACAAGATGTATTGCCTGTACTACAGATTTTTTTTTTTCTTCCAATATTACTTTTTTAGACAGAGAGACAGACTGACCGACTGTCTTATCCGCCTTGACGAATTTTTTAGAAGCGTATAAAACACACCGTCCCATCCGACGGTTTTGTGTCCATCCATCGGAATGAAAATGTTTAAATATTACAGACACACACACACATACACACACATATATATTTCCTGATTTTAGCACATGTAATTTGATCGACGAGATCCTTAAGAGGCCCTTTTTTGCATAAACATCTTTTGGAATGTGACTTTTATGAACCACGTAACAAAATAATAGCACAAGCATCATACACATACGATTCACTGATGAAACAGTAACGTTCCATGGAGACTGTCACGTCCGGCAGCTTTCGATTTTTGAGATCTGGCAATTTATTATTTTCTTGTGAACACTTTGCACCCCCTATGTGGTACCTCAGAGAACTGCAACTACTGGATATTGAAGGCTGAACAAATAAAAATATTTTAATAGATCGTGGTTTGTAAAATTTCCAGCTATGTTGGCATATGCAAACTGGGGGTATATCCAGAAATCTCAAAAATAATTTTCAAGAACCGTTTTTAAGAACGATAGTAAAATATATTTTTATTTGTCTGAGGTTTGATGAACCGTTTAAGGCAGAGAGTTATTCAGTTTTACTTGCCATGTGAGCCAGTACAACGGTTGTTTTGCATGAGGGGAAAAAAAATTGCCTAATGCAGAAATTTCACACATTCCACACAGTTTTGCAATATACCAAAGGATGAAAAAGAGACCAAATTTTTCAGCCAAGTTAGGAATGCTTAAACAAACTGTGTGTACACAATACACAATGTGCAAATTCCAAATATTAATCTTCGGCTGTTTCAGCCGATCCATTTTTGTATGAACTTATATGCTGAAGACGTTTGTTGAAAATCTGATGTATTCCATAGAATATAGATAAATGTACATGATAAGACAGAAGTTATTCAAGACGGCACATAAAGATATAAGACTTTCCTTCAAGCTGATTATACTTCAATCTTAAAGGCCCGCAATTTTAAATGGTCCTTTTCTATTACAAAACATTACCTTGTGAACAATGTAACAGACAATGTGATATATTTCCAGCAACAATGCACTTGTATTCATTTAATATCCACCGTGGAATTTTGTCTTGACTAAAAGGCTGCCATGTGGAATTCTCCTTTCGCTGGCATAGTAGAGCCATTGAACCCTCATTTATGACTATAGAGAATGTAATGATTAAACTTCTTTGAAATTGGTCCTCTGTTCAAGTCCATCTGACTCGCAAGCAAAGCATCCAGTCATTACTGTGAAGAGCTACACCTGGGGATCCCCATACTGCGTGATGTGTAGAGGCAGGTGCCCTTATGTCAGTCGGCTTCAGAATGTGTATGCAGGCAGTCGTGGCTCTTCCACGGTGTACATTTATTTGCGATTAAAGAACTTTGCATAAATGCTGTTTGTTATAGCACAGACAGAGAAGACCCTGATCTAGTACAGCTGTCTGGTGGAACCCCTGGGAGAAGCAGGCTGGGGCCTGCAGGACCCCGATTGGGCGATGGGGGTCAGGTGAGAATCTGCCGGATCTCTCTGTGGACGTGGCACAGGAAGTCCATGTAGGAGGGGCCGCCGTGAAGCCCGGGGTCCTCCACCAGCCGCTGAAGGAACAGAGCCTCGCTCTTTTCCTTCTGCTTGGCCACCAGGAGCTGGGAAACAGAGCACAGCCAAGCTATGAAAATCAGGGTGGGTTCATCGTTAACGCAAAGCTGCTTATTCTTCATTGCTGTACGTTGTGTACAAACAAATCTGAAGAATAAACACTGTATTCATACACAATTTAGGCAGCATAAGCTTATATAATCTTAAATAATATAAAAAATATATACATTATGCACATAAACGCAGTAAGACTGCAGGAAAGCTGACTTATTCAGGCACAGAAAATGCAAAAAACGACAGCATAAATAAATAAAGAACAGATCATAGAGAAACAAACAAACAAACAGTAGCACAGCGGAAATGAGTAGCACTTAGACTCATTACTGTTTACAGAAAGTGGACAGTGCAGCAATACCACAGTCTTTAAAGTTCTTTGACATGCATGACTCTTGTGTTTTTATATTTACCCACCAGCCCCTGCGTACCTTCATGGAGTAGGGCCTTTGCTGGGTGATGAGGTCGATAATTGCACGGAGCCTCTTAGAGTGTGGGTTGTCCAATTCTGGCAGGGTGCTCTACAGGGTAAAGTACTGGATTAATGGCTAAAACATTTCATCCAGCTTTGCAGTCGCTGTGTGGCCCCAATGGGTTATTCCTCTGGGACAGTGACCAGAAGGGTGTTGTTTCAAGCCCCGGCTTCCGCAGAATCTCCATCAGATTCTTGAGCAAGGCCATTAACTCAGTGAAAACCCCCTGGGACCCAGATAAATGGTCCAACCCTGCACTCAGACCCCAAACTTCGCTCTCATTTAAGTAGATGTCTGTGCCTCTCAAAGGAGAGTGAGATAAGATGTGTGAAAACAAAGGTATTCCCCAGCACCTGTACTCGTACTTGGGGAAAAAGGCAAATGAAACATTGTCTCATTTAATTGTTTTCACAACATGTGTGTCTGTAACACCTAAAGCATTCTGGGAGGAGGGGGATCTCACCACAACGGTGCTGACGTGGGCGAAGGAAGGCACACCGAAGATGCTTTGTACTAGAGATGGGGGGCAGGCCTGGCCTAGCCACAGGATGATCTGGCGGCCATCTTCCAGCAGGTAGAGTCCCTGTTCGCTGAGGCGTTCCCGAGAGCAGCGCACGGGCGGCGGAATCCCCGTGGAAACCGGTTCAACGTCCTGCTGAGGAAAGGGAGGTGTGAAGATCAAGTCAACATGGTAGCTATGGATTGTTATGCATGCATGCATCCATCTTCTAGATGCTTATTTCTAAATGCTTATCCAGATGTGGACCATAGGTGTTCTGGGACCAATCCCTGGATGGGATACCTCTCCACACACACAGACAAACACTACAGGTGGTTTAGAGACCAAAACATGCAGTCCATTTTTGTCGTTTTTGAGATGAGATGGTCAATGACCTAAAATCCGGCTTCCTCCTCATATGTCAGTACTGGGAGTCAACACTCACTCAACGGAGTGAGTTTTGGAAATTTGCTCTTCAGTTCACCCAACTGCGTGATTTTGGATGGCAGGAAGAAACTGGAAACCAGTACAACACACTCTACGACAGCAGAAAAACCCCCAGCAATGGGGGTGTGAGGTGATAGCGGGGGGGGGGGGGGGGGGGGGGGGGGGGGGGGGGGGGGGGGGGGGGGGGGGGGGGGGGGGG
>JAODJX010000015.1:9834699-9856596 GCA_026776945.1 Isichthys henryi
TTTTAACAACTCTGAGCTATTAGTTTAGTTCTCCCCAAGCGAGCTTGATGGGCCAAATGGCCTCCTCTCGTTTGTATAGTTCTTATGTTCTTATGCTGTGGTGTGTCAACAAAGACCACTGATCACCAAATTGTAAATGCATTGACAAAATTTGTTTTCTGGTGCTTGGGGGGGGAGTGGGGGGCGGGCGCTCAGCAGAATCTTGTTTAGGGCACAGAACACCCATGGAGGTTCTGCGCCCAGTGCTGTGGAGGTTTGCAAGTCTTTAGGTACATCTTTTCCAGCCGATTCTGTGAGCTTCCTGCTTTGTGATGATTTGAATGTTTTTGTCTTGAAAGATTAACGTCAATTAAACAGGTTCAAATCGATTAGAGAATAACATGATGAATCGATTTCGCCATGGCAACCCTGACTGTGCCTGGATTTCCTGACCGGGACCTATTTTAAGCTCCGCTCTGCCTCAAACCACTTTGTTTAATACTTTAGTCTGGCATGCTCTCCCCCAAACGTGACATTTGCCAATTTGGCGCCCGTTAGTCACACTAACATTGCCTTAAATGGCCGGCCGGTGCTGTACACCTTTTCACGGAAAGATCTGGGTTACGGGGACCACACTGTCTCTGCAGGACCCACCGCACTATACGAAAAGGCCCCAGTAACCCAACAGGCAGCATGGAACCCTCAACACCAGGGACTAGGGTAATTTTCCTAAATCAAAAGAAGCTAATTTAAGGAACGATTACAGTCACTCCAGAAGATATCCCGGAAACTATGGGCACACAGCAGAGAATAAGACTGGAGAACCCAAAGGAAACCCCCCCATTACAATTCAGGGAGAACATGCAAACAGCACACACACGGAGCCATAGTGGAGACTCGAACGCTGGTCTCAGAGGTGTGAGGTAACAGTGCTAACCACTGCGCCACCATGCCACAATTAACTTGCTGCACCAAAGAAAAACTTAATAGGCCATTAAAAATGAAAGACCTACCTCGTTGTTTGGGACAGCGGCAAAGGGCTTGATGATTGCGGCCAGGGGGATGTGACTCTGTTTGGCCATGTCGGCCGTGCAGGGGAAGGAGTAGGCCGTGCAGCGGATGAACCGGGGGCTGGTGTGGCCTGGCGGAGCAGCAGAGCACTGAGCCACCCCACACTTCCACAGACAAAAGGCAGCTGCTTGCTCTATTTCAGAGATACTCAGTTTCTGGGATATGAACCTGCATCATCCTGCCCGCCTAAATTCCTGGGTGAGCGAAACAGCTATAGACAGAACACACCAGAGCCCATTGTCTGGTTTATGTTTAGTGCACTCAGGTGGTTTTATAAAGAGTAAACTGTCAAAATCACACACTGCGCTGCGTGACACAGCACCACACATGGGAAAGGCCCCTGCCCCTCACTGCGGAATTACCCAGAAACAGAAGGCTGACCGCCTAGTAAGGGTGTCGCACTTACCCTGGTCCTGGACCATGAAGTCGGTGGTGACCAAAGGAGGGACCTGGCCTCTGAGGTTGGTACTGTACACCTGACCCCCCCGCCTGCTCTGCTCATCCTCCATGACTTGGGTCTCAAATACAAAAGAGAAAATGAACTTCTCACAACACCATTACTCATGGTTCAGGATACAAATTCTGCGCAAGAACTGAAAATCGGAAAGACTTTCCATTAGTCACTCGCATATAATACTTGACCTGGTACTGGAGGAACACTGAACCTCACTAGTATGTGTGTGAAAAAGAACAACAAACACCTGGGATATAAGGTCAGAGCACAATAGGAGCGTCACTGAGCCACCAAGTGCTGTCTCACCTCGGCTGTGTCCAAATATAGGGCTGCATCTTTCTAAGGCTGCACCACTGCGCGACAAGGCCGTCCCATTCTGAAGGCTGCATTAAATGTAACCCAGAAATATGTCCCACGATTCATTGCACGAACCTTCAAAGGCGGGGGCCTTCACCGGCTACATAGTCCTCGAATTTGGACATAGTCTTCATCCGCTTGAGGTTCCAAGAAGGGTTTTGGTTCTGGACTCACCGGGCTGGGAATGGAGTCTGGGTCGGGCTTCCTCTGAGGGGGTCCGGCCATCTGTGCAGCTCCTCCAGGAAAGCTGCCAGGGAACGGAGGCTGAGCCGCAGATACCTGCCCGCCGTAGGTGCCTGCTGACACAGCACACGGATCAAACTGAGTCACTCTCACACCTCGACAGCGCAGCCACACATTTTAGGATCTCTCAAGTCCCCGAGGGGGAGACTTTATGCCACTGTACACTAGAGAAGGTACTTAAGCGGCTGGAATACACAGCTGTAGAAATACCTGACATTTCAGCCGTCGTTAAAATGGTGTGAAAAGGAATGACGCAGCAGACCCTTAACTGCTTGCGATTCTAACAGAAAAGACCCAGAGATTCCGAATTTCAAGACATCTAAAGTGCAAGAACGTAGAACCTAAATTTCCCTTTGTCCTTATGTAAACTTTAATTTGATTCCTATTACCAAACTGAAAACTTACAAAAAACTCACTGCAGGCAATTAAAACATATAACTAATAAGTAATAATAATAATAATACATTATTGTTCTTGTTTTGTTGCTGTTATTCTTATTATTATTACTGAAGTTGAGTAGGGATTCAGTTGTAGATAAATTTTAACAAAGGTGAAAAGGGATTAATAATATTTAAGTACATTCAATGATAATTCAACATTAATAAGTATCCAGGGCCTGGTCAGCACCTTGAGGTGAGAACCCAGGTGTTCCAGGAGGTCCTGGGGGCTGTGCAAATCCACTGCTGCCATGAGGGCCAGGCCCAGAGAAGGAGCCAGGCATTCTCATTTGTTGAGCTGTCGTCATGGCACCCACGGGCTGGGGGGCGGCCAATAGCGACGGGGCTCCGAGAGTAGAGGGAGAGCCTTGGGGCTGAGGTGAAGGTAGAACATGGTAACCCACGGCGGGTGGTGATGTGGGTGTGTGGAACTGGTGGTCAGTGGTCCCAGTGTGTAACGGAGCACTCTGCATTTGACCATGGCCTTTGACAAGGGGATGAAAGGAGGGAAAGAAAGACACAGAATGAGGTAGAGAAAGAGAGAGAAAGAAAATAAAGGTAAACAACCAGAGGAAGTCATGTTTGATGGAAACACTTTCCTTTGTTGTGGTTTCAAATGTCCTATAACTAGGACGTCACGGCAATCCACAAACCGTCTTTGAAACCCTTTTGAAGAAACATCATAATCTTTTTGAAGCATGAAAATGGACCCCAATATTTACTTAGATGGGTCTGATCAGAAAATAAAAGACATCATGGGTCAGGCATCAAGGAAAATTTGTCCATGTCGGCAAAAAAGATTCCCAAATATTTCTGGGAAGCGATTGAAAGCACAGCGATGCTCCCCAGTGTCAGACTGACCCAAGCAGACATCCTCAGGCGTCAACAGATACACAAATATGCAAACAGGAAAAGGGCGGACATCTGACACTGTAGGCATGCTGCACGTGGCCATGGGTCCTCACCATATCCACCGACATGCATGGTCTCCATCTGACCGGCAAGCAGCCGAACTGGGGAAGGACACGATGCGTCTGCTGGTGGAGGTGCTTGGCTGGGCAGGCTGTGAGGGGCGGGCAATGGAGTCTGGCCATATGGGGAAATGGGGGAGGCAGAGATGGCAGGAGCAGGAAACCTGAGAATTGGGATATAGAGAGTGGAGGATGGGGGGTGAATTAATAGCGAACAAAAGAGATGTAGGAGCCCCATAGAGTTCATGCATGAAAGGCACTGTGTTTCATACAGAGGGCGTGTTGGAGGCCAACGGACAGAGGTACCTCTGGGACTGCATGCTGCCCAGTGGGCCGGCGTGGCTGAACGGGGGGGGGCCTGGATTTGAGGGCCCGCCTGAGACAGAGGGGGGCAGGTGCCTGGGAGAACCTGCAGAAGAGGCATGTGGCCAGAGAGATAAGATCAAACGTGGACAGGGTGGAAGCAGAAATGGATACAGGCTGGAGAACATCTAGAAGATGCACCCATACCATCAACACCCTTTACATTCCACCCACTGATGCCATCACACCTCCCTAAGCAAAACGTAGAAAACAAAGGTAAAAAAATTAAAAAACCAGTACTTATGCAACAGTATAACTAAGGGAAAGAGACCCAACAGCCACATCTGGCGTGACACTCACGATGTCACTCTCATGCAAGAAATCTTAAGGCAAACCTATATTAAAAACCTAAAATTAGCCAAACCAAAAGCGCTGACATAGTTTGCTGACCATACAGACCAAATACAAGGTATAAAATCTGCTACATACACTACCAGTCAAAAGTTTTCGCACACGCAAATATAGAAAATCTCAGTGTATACTCACTTAACGTTTACTAAAAATACACTCAATATTCTTCGCTAACAAATAAATTTACAGTACGTTCATCATTTGAGTACCTTTATTAGCAAAAAAATGTCATATATTTCATTCATCAAACTAACCTCGTCTGGCAATGACAGCAAAACAAAACAAGCATTTCTTTCTACACGGGATTTTAAATGCTGCTCTGATTCGTGGGAAGAAACAGTTAATTAGCGCATTTAAAGTTAAACAACAGCCTAAAATTTGACTATGCCGTCACCACACAACCAGTTAATAGGATGTCAGACATGCACTGTTCCATATTATCAAGGAAAATTGTTTTATTTGACTCTTATTTCTATTTAAAGTTGTGCATTCAATTTTCCAATGCTAAACGGGCATTAAAAAATCTGCAATTTTTGAAATAAATAAAAATTAAGTTGTACAACAAAAACTTTTGACTGGTAGTGTACATATAAATGCGTGTGCATGTGTGCAGACTGGTCTCAAACTGAAAATCTCACTCCAGCCAGCTGACCAACGTTAGCCACCTTGGCAATGCTGAGATGGTGACAGAGGTGCTGTGCGTCTACCTGACAGCCCTGCGGGAAACTGAGGGCTGGCTTCATAGTGCCCGTAGAGAGGCTGAGAAGCTGGTGTCCCAAAGCCAGAATGGTACCCGCCCATACCAGGCTGGGCCTGGGAGAGGGGCGTTGTGGCGACGTATCCCTGCTGACTCATTGCCGGTTGTCAGGCTTGTCTCATACCAAGGGGCGATGTTTCAATCAACCTGCCAGAGAATGCACAACCCATTAACAGATTCACAGCACTCGATGAGCACGGACATTACCAAGATCACATGATCACTAAAACACTCAATCCAATACTTACGACTCGGACATTAATGAAGTTTTTATTTGTTAAAACAATGTTTATGTTTGTACGACCTACTGTTGTACAGTTATATTGCAACTGTCACATTACAAATATGCCTAAAAATCACTTGGGACCCATATAAAATTTACCTGATAAAATATCGTCTATAACGGAGGAGGTCCGCTGGTCCCGGTGTTCTGTCGAGTTGAGTTACTTTGTCGAGTTAGGCTACCGTAGTGCTAATCGATAACCCTAACCCTATCCCCTAAAATCTAACCCTAATCCCATGCATGCAGAAAAAGCATCGGATATAACGGACTCGCATATAACGGAATTCCGCTTACAGCGGACAAACAATTGGGTCCCCAGGGCCACTTTTAGCTGTAGTTTTGTTCGCTATAACGGACATGCAGGCTCCGCCTACAAAGCGCGTGGCGTGCCGCTGATATTCAGCTCAGATACGGAGTCGGGATTATTAAAAAAAATTAATTAAAATTGGATTACTACGTGTACAATATAATAATCTATACCACAAGTGTGTCTGCTGGGGTGTGGCATGAGTAAATTGAGTCCTGTAGTTGTGTTCTGGGCATACAGCAACTTTGGATATAACTGACTGTTTTGCCAGGTTCCTTAATTGAAGTCCGTTATAACGGGATTTTATTGTACAAGTACAATACAACTGGATTTATGGAGGGCAACCAAAGCTATACATTTAAAGGCCCCTGCTCGGCAGAACTGCTATGATTTTAATGTGAGTGAAACCCCTCCCTCGCAGTTATTGGGAGGGGCTAGATTTGCAGACTGCGATAGAAGAGCTGAAGTTTCAACAGGTCAAATACTGTGGGGGAAGCAAAGAAATAAGCTTCTTTTTTTTTAAATAGCGACTTCGGTTATGTTTCATCAAGCAGGCTTTCAAGCACAGCATGAGGGAGAGGAACACCGAGCAGAAAGAATGGATTCTCCTGACAATCCACTCAGACTGTATGTGGGTTAGCGTACAGTATAACGTGTCAGTTAGCGATTCACATTAAAATCGAAAGGTCCAGAGGGGATGTACCAGCACAAAGCAAGCGAACCAGAGGGGGTGTGGATTTACAAGGACTTTTTCTTCTCTTTGGAGAAAGTAGAATAAAAAAAATGACAAAAGACGCTCTCAGGAAATCGCTGGGTGCAATTCAGTCAGTTACCACCAACTGTGTGAGAGCATTAGAATTAGACTCCAAAATAACTTGCACATTCGACACTGCTGATTCAGTCCCGAAAAAAAGCATGTTTATATCCAAACTATTGACTCTATTAATTTACCTCCAAATAAAATGTATTAATAATAGGAAATACAACTGATTTAAATTATTCCGTTGCACACTAAAGGATGTAGGAAATACTCTGACATCTGATACACACTTAATCCTTGAGCTACATGTTTATATCCACACCGTTTAATTGCTATAGTTGTTTATATCGCTTCATAATACAAGTGAGTTAGAGAAGGCCCGAATGCACTGCGCCCGTTTCCTTCTGCGTCTTAGCTGCAATCGCACACGTGTTTGCATTGAGTTGATAAACAAGGCACAAATGATCTTGGCATCACTTACAAGGGTTTCATTTCTAGACATACCTGCCGCGTGTACGACCGCACCGTTAACCAAGAAATATAATGCAACACCGTAAAGGTGGAATTACATCACTGACGTTTAAACATACAAACAGTTATCTTTTAATCTGGCTTTAAGTTCAGCAGACAAAAATAGGCGGATCGGGAAATGTGGTTTTTTCGTTGTTCCGTATATACCCGATTTTACACAATATATATATACATATAAAGCTTCACATCAATGCAGAAATTACATAATTTCACTTCGCCTTCTGCCACCATTAGCGATAAATACAGCAAATGTACATGTATTTACCTGTATAACGGGAAAGGCTGGCTGACTGTTTCTCTATGAACGCCCAAGTGTGAGCGGAGTGCCACGTCAAACTCAGACACAGCGCCGGTTCCTCGCTCGCAGCGCTCCTCGCCGCGGTCACTGCGCATGCGCCGTATAGCGGGAATCCTCATACGTCAACAGCTAGCCGGCAGCATCCAGCGCTGTCACTGAAGGCGGGCGGGCGTGGCGCCTCCGCTACCGCAGCAGACAGCGAGTTGCATTGCGAGTTATCGGCGCAATTGAACGGCGCTTATAGGCTGATGGCAAATGACAGTACAAATGCAAATAAACACCATCGAGTGATTGTTATAATGCAAGGATGCAGATTTCGGTATGAACGGTAGGGACATGTCTGTATCAATGTTGTGGGGGTACCCTACGTATTTAAGGGGTGGGGTTTCGGGATTGATTTGGTCCCTAACAATGTTGAAACCAAACCTAAGCCCTTAATAGGAAGGTCTGCGGTTCAAATTCCAACACCGGCAGGATCGTGCCACCCTTGGACCCTTGTGCAAGGTCCTTTAACCCCAGTTGCCTTAAGGGTGCAGGATGCTGGCTAACCTTTTCCAGTGACCCCCAAACTTGCTCTAACCTGTAGCCTATATGTGTCTGTGTCCCTCATGGAGAGCAAGATGAGATACGTGAAAAGACAATTTCTCTAAGGGGATTAATAAATTAGTTACTACAGTATTCTATAATGCTGCGTCATATATGGTCAGACGATGCTGGCAAAGTTCTTGAAGCGTTTTTCCATCGTGAAAATGTAAAGCACTATACATGATTCAGTTCAACCAGCTTACCCATGGAAGTTACAGATCTGTACCTAAATCTGTACTACTTGCCTTTTAAAAATGCGTTCATAACTGAGCACTTAAAGTTACACGGGGGTGTTCTTTTGACTCGTTTGGATAAAGTTTTACTTAGACGTAGATGAAATTACGCTGGATAGGTATACGTTTACATAGATAGGAGGAAAATGTCAATCCAGAGAATGAAAGTGCGTTGTAGTAGGCTTATAGGCCTACATAGCATCATAAGGATAATGACAGATTTAGCCAGTAGAAAAACACGTCTGCGTGAAGGATGCATATATACATATGTCCTGATAACGTCGATTTATTGACAGGGAACCGAACATTGAAATGGTAACAATCAGGGGAGCGGCCGTAGTAACCCATCTTCCGTAAAACGCGGGGATTGCTATTTGTGTCACTGCCTTGTGCCCTGTGATCCCAGGGACAGGCTCCAAGCCAAGGATCGCCAACACGTCTGTACACAAACATAGCCTAGCTGCCCGTGGCAAGAGTCGTCCGTGCCCGTGGAATTTTTACAAAACAATTTATGTAGGTATGTTTTTAAAGTACCATGTGCATGGTGAAAAAAAATCCAGTCAGGTCAAGATGACTGAATTCTACATGGCGTTGACCTCTGCTTCAAACTCACCGGCACAACGTAGAGAATAAGGGGGATGGATGGATAGATGGATGAATAGTCAAAAAGAGACTTATGTACGACAGACATAGAACTAATTTATAGTTGATTCATAGCTGTGTGTGCAACATTAGAACAAAAACTGGAGGTACAGTTTTTACCATTTACTCCAAAGTATTTCTCGTTCGTTGCATTTATATACAAAATAATTAAATAAAAAGAAAATCGCTTAGGGCGGGTCTTAACAAATGACGTGTTGAGGAGGCGTGGCTGGAGTCTTGCAGCTGGCTACGTGAAAGCCCCCCTCCGACAAACTGAGCTGCGCTCGCACGCGGTTCTCCAGAGCGCCGCTGACTCCACAGTAACATCTTGATGATCGTGTCCTCGGTGGGGGACGCTGATGAGGTCTGGCAGCATGCGCACTGGGGATTACCTCTGCCTGTCGTTAAGCGGGGGGGCGCCCTGGGGTTTCAGCCTGCAGAAAAGCGACAGCGAGCACCCCCAGCTTCTAAAGGTCACACAGGTAGGATCTAAACTTTTGAACAGAATACTACTCTTGATTATTATAACAATAAATAATAAATATTAAATTGATATTGCCGGCAATAAAATCGTCGTTTTGTGTCAATAATTTGTAGACATATAATTTGTCGTCAAACTTGAAAATATTACAGTTGCATTAATAATAATAATAATAATAATAATAATAATAGAGTTTAGAATTCTTTGAAGTTGCTGAACAATTGATATAGCTTTCTTATAGCTAAGAAAAAATTTAAGTGAATAAAAATATTAAGAGCGTTTAACAATTTGGTGAAGTTTTCTTTGTGCGCCACGCAATGCGGGGTGTTTATTGTTTTAACTAGTTTTTAGCATATAAACAGCCTGAGTACCGCCGCCCGCAAATCCACTCATAAAAAACAGCAACTTCCAAGCAATAATTTTTCGGGACTATTTTGCGGAGAAACGTGACACCACTTCTGATGCTGGAATACTTAACAAAACTTGGTAATTGTCGCCAGCTGAAGTAACAGTGTGTTCGGTTTGCATTTCCTGCAAGGTAGGAGAGTCCGTCTCGCATTTATGTATATTCCACTTAGGCTGCCAAGTTGTAATTTATAAACCTATAGAGAATTCCTAATGTCTCCTTACTAGCATATAAAAACACCCCCTCCCACCCAAAAAAATAGCTTTACAGTATAATAGAGATGGGCGAATTAGAAATCTCAAGATATGAAAGCAACAGGAGGGTGTATTTTCATCTTCCCGATGTCTGGGTTTAACTGCGACGGAGACGAAGAGTTTTTTGTTGGATAAAAGCTGATAAATGTCAGTCCTTATATGGTAAAGACACAGTGAGGTCAGCTGCTCGCTTTGGAGCCAATTGTTATCATTCACGCCAATATCAACTAAACACTGCTTGGCTACATGTCAGTAGGAGGGACCGTTATTAACTCAAAAGTGGGCATAGTTTTTGGCCAGGTGCCATGGGGTGCTAGCAAGTCTCAAGAAACCTTTTTTTAAGTATGCTTTTAGAAATTAATGACTCAGATTCTGAAAAAATAGGAGTCGTGGTTCGTAATTTGCCAGAGACATCCGACGAAAGTTAAGAACTCATTAACTTCGTATATTGAGCGTTTCTGCCCCATTTACTTTAATATAACGGTCTGCATACAAAAATAGTAGCCTCAAAAACTGAAGTAGCATCAGACGCCGTTAGGGCACATGTTGTAGGTCAGGCCACTGCATGCTACATCACAACTTTTATGGGAAATTGAATTCTGGAATGAATTCACAGCTCTATAAGGATGCCTGGTCTACATAGGTCTGCTCATCCGTATCCTCAAATTATAATGCTAGACTTCTCTGGGATTGTACGGGAAACACAGACGACTTGGCTCGGCCACATAGCACATAAGCACTTAACTCCAGGGCAATTAGTCAGTAGGTCTAGGTCCAGATATTGTTCAGTAAAATTGGAAACAGGTTCCCATTCCTCATACTCGTCTGTGAATGACTATCGAAATGCTTGCCAGCAAAATCTATTACTTAGGTAGAATGTTCTGGATGAACAACAGGTATTTCCTCCGTCCCACAACTCACTGTCCATCGGAATTAAATTCAGTGAAGTAATATCATACAGAATGTACTAACATATATCATATGTAGATATAAATAATATCATATGTTAGAGGGGTGTTCAAGGCCTTTGTCAAACTTGCAGAATATGAGCCAAAGGACTCTTCAAAAAGTGTAAACACGAGAGTATGGAATTGGCTGGACCCTGTGTGGAAACATTCATTAATCCCCAGATTTGAGATGTGCTTCCATCCAATGCTTAAGTAGCATATTCAGGCACCAAGGGTAACCAGTGATGCTAATTGGTTTTGGCTCAGGACATGGAACAGTAGCCTTTCCTAGTTTGGGACTGAAAGGGATCATCCGGATCAATCCCGACATTCAACCAGGAATATTCAGTGGTAAAGCATCTCTTGGGAGAGCAGATCACTTCAGTTGGCGCGCCAAGTGCAAAGGCAAGCGTACCGATACCTGGTAAATGAGAAGCAACTGGCAAACTTGCAGGAATGTAATTCTGAGTGTCAGGGATTCTCATTCCTGTTATGGAGATTTCAGTCACAAAGGAATTCTGTTCTCGATTAAAGTATTCTTTCCTTTGCCATTTAAGTCTAATTCAGGAACAGGCAACCCTGATCCTGGACTGCCTGGTTCCAGCAGGTTTTCTGTCCTACCTGATGAGTTACTATCTGCCTGAGATCAGGTAGGATAGAAAACCTGCAGGATACCTGCATTCCAGGATCAGGGTTGGAACACGGTTGGTACACTAGACTAGTCAACGTAGACAAGACCAGTGGTCATAATTATCATTCTTAATAGGGATTTTTTTAACCTTATTTATTCACCATTGTGTGTCTTATCCAGTCATACACTAGTTATGTATATAAGCCTCAAATGTTGCCTGTCTTGACCCACCACTTGAATGTCTGAGTCCATTTTACATGCTATAAGCCAAATTTTGTAGCTTTTCTTAGCGCTCTCAATAGCACCATCTGTGTCAGTGGAGGAGAAATTACAACCATCTTCTGTTCCAGCAGATTTTTTTATGCATTAGGTTGTGCATTGGAATAACAGACCAGATTCCTGCATTAATGCATTCTAAAAGATATATCTCCAGAACTCAATTTTAATCTCAAACAGGTGTGTGGCTAATGTTTTGACCACATGGTATGACAGAGCTCTTTGAGGACTAAAATAGGTCATGTGCTGTTGTGTTTCGGGAAAAACTGTCATCGCCTTAGAAACACTGCTTACATATTTCTCTTGCATCAAAGAGATTCCTCAGCCTTGAGATAAGTGATAAGAGCGTCCTTACCATAATCGTTATATTCCAGGAAGATGCCAGTGTTAATTCCTGAACTGAGGTACATTGAAGCACTGAAAAACATTTATATTTAAGTGTTTCTCTCCTCAGCAATTTAAATCACTTTAAGCAATGTCATGAATGTTAAAATTGATTGATAAGTTCCATTAATTGAAGGCAGCATTTACAAGAACAACTTGCTAGATCTGTTTGGTAGGTTCTGTGTTGTGTGTTAACTTGCTGGCCCAAGATCATAGACCCATTTTTCCACTCTTTGTGGATAGACCCTCTAGTGTTACATGGCTGCTGAATGTATTATCATCCTTACCAGGAAACCCTGTATGAGATGAAGTTCTTACAGCACAAGTGAGTTCTGGTTCTTTCTGAATAGCTTGTTTGAGAAATCCAGGCTTAATGAGTTGTCTTCTTCCATTGAATTTTGAAGTGCCTGTTTTTCTGTAAAAATGGAGGTTTTGGATGACCAAATGCGCCTAGCAGTGTGCTTAGAATGATTTTGCCACACGACTTTGGAAGAGCAAGACTTCCTGTGAAAATACACAGACACAGTAAGCTGGCAGACGGCTAATTCATAGTTTTTGATGTGAATTTAGACAAACTGAACTGAACTTGTATCAGATTCGTAGAATAAGTTTTCATTGTTTAGGAGACCGCTGTGAAAAATATCTCTATATATATAATAATATCTATATATCCAGAATGATAAGCGGGATTGAAAATGGATGGATGGATGCTGTAAAGTTTCAATACCGGTATACGTCATGCTCTCTGTACTTACTTATAAACAGAATAGTGAAAATAAGGAATTGTTGATGACGTTTTTGATCGTGCGTAACAGCCAGCCCAGGGTAAGCTGTGTGTAAGGCATAATTTTAACCTGTCTGAGGCAATTTTAAGGAAACAAAGGAAGGTGATCAAGTAACCTTTTTGATCCAAAATCCCAAAGGAACAGCAGCACGCACCTTCCGGAGCATTCTAGCGTCCTGAGGTTGCAGCTAACCTACTTGTGTGTGCATTCTCCTTTTCGGGAGAAATGTCCGTTAAACAGCTGACAGGAGTTTCTGCTGATGAGAGTCTGTTTCCCTTAAAAGGAGAGTTGTTTTTATTATGACTTTTTGGGTGACCTGGCTGAGGAGCAGAGATTGTGAAGTCATGACTCACTTCAGTGTTAAAGGGTCCGGAGGCGTTTTTCCTGCAAAATGGGTGAACGCGCTACGTACGTGATGAATGCAGCCTATTATGTGTCTGCGTGAGATAGAGGATGCTGTATATTTATAGGGCATGTAATGCAAGACTTTGTAAGTGTAAGTTCCTGGGTTGTGCAAATTTATGTATACACACTCGATTAACTACAAAATCTCTCAGATAGGGAAGGGTTAAAATGCTACGACAGATGTGTGGGAATAATGCACTTTTTACTCAGTGTGTGTAACCTTGCTAAGGTACACTGTATTCCTGACTTTCGGGGGAAAAAAAAAAAAAAAAGTTTTATTGAACTTTTTCTCCCCCGGGAACCTACACACAGGCGCCATTGCTGACAGATTAACACATGCTTTTAATCGCTTGCTGCGACTGACTGCTTAACCTTTGCGTATCCATGCATGTCAGTCATCGCGCTGTGGGATCGACAGATACTCCGTTGCTGTTAATTTGACATGGTTCTGGGCAAAATGAGCCTTCTGTGGGCCCTGAAGCTGTCTGTACCTCGGCAAACTTCTCATTCATACGCATGTGCGTGTTTGTTGCTTTACCTACACCGTGCTACTTTAAATTCAATTTCCTAGGTTCTTAAACAGTTTCATCCAAATGATCTCTGTATCTCAGCTGAATATTCATTAACACAATTTATTTGATTTTTTTAACTGTAAGACGGCTGTACCTAAATATGGTTGGAGGGACGCTGATGCGAGCTGGTCGCCCTGCAGCGGAGAATTCCCCTTGTGACAGTGTGGTTAGCCGATAAACACGCTATAAATGGCGAAGGAGAGTAAGTGGGCAAACGTTGTTTCGATTATAGCAGCACAGTGGTGTGTTACCTATTTGGCAGCTGGGAAATGGTTGCGAAGGATCTGAAAACATAATTGCTTAAAGCTGCGTATGAGGAACTTGCTTCAATGGACGTCATTCGGCGCGATCTTAAGTGGCTTTCGGGCTGCATTTCCTTCGTGGTTTTTTAAAAACCCTGCATAATTTCAATAATTGCAAAATACACAGTGATGGTTATCTGACAGCACTGAAATTATGTATGAAGAGTCTCTTGGTGGCCGTGCTTTGTTTATTGAGAACACCTGGGTGTTTAGCTATGCATTTTTCCACAGATCAGGAGCGTTGTGTAATACATGTGTTATGCTTGTGTAAGTCACACGGCTTCTAAGATGATGAAATATCAGTGCATTTTTTTGTGAGCTGAGTGTAAGAGTTTAAGGAATTTATCATTGCACATTATCAAAGCTGCAGAAAGGTCACCAGATACCAAATTGACATAGACCTGAATGTTGGTGTTATCTTCTGCAGATATTCTGAAAGCTGACAAAATGGTCTAGGACGTTTTCGCTAGCAGGGCATGAAGGATTTCTCCATCCATCCATCCATCCATCTATCCTCCACTTGAGCTGGGCTATGCTTTCTCAGGGCACATGCACATGCATACATTACAGGCAATTTTGATGCGTTCTGATGTTTATTTGCAGGGGACTTTAACACCTTTTTTGGGCCAACCACTCTAGAAAACCCCACGTTTGTACACTGTGCCAGCAGGTACCAGCCTAGCTATGTGCGGCCAGGTCCACTGCTACAATACCATGTCCTTCAGTAAACAAGCTCTCAAGAGACCTCTGCTCATCATACAGGTGTCACCATTCAGGCAGGAGCACCAGTAACCCAAAATCCTATAGAATATGCCTTTCTATGCCAGCTGGATGTACAGTTCTTCCCGTGCCAATTGGGAAAACCATACATTTGCATGATATGCTGTGAACAAAATGCCGGGTTATTTTATATTAAGATCAGTGGCTGCCTAAGTGCTGCCTTCTCGCAGCACGTGCTGTATATTCCCAGCTGTACTTTCCCAGGCAGTAAGAGAACCTCCAGTGGTTGTCACCACCTAGTGGCGATATAGAGGATCTGTACATCAGTGTAACATACCCTTCAATGTTTTTGTCTCTGCAACGATTTTATATGATAGATGAATGTCAGTCCTTTCAGAATTCAAGCATTAAAATGTACCATCTACTTAAATATAATGGGGAACTCACTAATTTCTCCATCTCTCCATTTTGTAGCTGTCTTTAGGGTTTTGGGGTCGTTATATACAGCCGTGGAAAAAATGAAGAGACCACTGCAGCATTATTTTTTGTTTCACTCATTTCTCAGTTTACGGGTTTGTGTCTGTGAATAATATATTTTCTTTGCAAACTGCAGCCTGGTTCTTCCCTGTTTCTCATTAATGAAGGGCTTCTTCCTTGCTTTATGGGACTTCCGTCCTGCTTCTAGGAGCCTGATGCAAACTGTCCTAGCAGTGCACTTCACACCTGCGCTTAATGCTTCCTGTTCCTTTTGAAGGTCACTTGATGTCATCCTACGATTCATGAGAAGCTGTCAGATAAGTTGACGGTCATCTCTGGCACTAGAAAGTCACTTCCCCCTTTACCTGGCTGGTTTCTGTTCCCAGTGTCTCCCGCTTCACCTTGTTCCTGTGCTGCTGTCTTAGAAACTTTGAACCTGGAATCAACCTGCTGCTCAGTGTAGCCTCAGCCAGCAGAACCACGATTAAACAAGGATTAAAAAATGCAGATTATTTTGAAAACAGAGAGTGGTCTCAATTTTTTCCGTGGCTGTATATATCAGAATCAAGTTTTTTCACCAAATCTACAGAGTGCACAGAAATATGACCTGGTGATACAGCAAAGTAAAAATTGAGATTAAGAATAAAAAGGTTAAAATGGGTTGTCAGATGGGGAAAAAAGGGGAAAAGCTACATGTAGTAAAATTTCTTACATGCAGTTTGTGAAACTTTTGGAATGATCTAGATTTCTGTATTAACCGCTCCAAAATTATCATCTGATTTAATGCAATAAGAGTAAAGCCTTATTTAGCAAGAAACACACATATCTTTGCACATCTTAATAGAACAGATGATTTAAACCACTGGCATGCCCAGGATGCTATCTTCAGGTTGGCATTTGGGCATGTTGGGTGGGCACCAGTGTTCGAATTGTGTCAGCGATCTTGGCGGGTCATCTGATCTATTTGGGTGGGCACTGCCACCCCCTGCCCACCTGTAACCATCCCCCTAGTTTATAAATTCAAGGTCACTGATGAAAAAACTATGTGAACCCTTAAATTTAGCAGCTAATGGAAGCTCTGATATTGGCTGCAATCTCCAGCTAAAGCTTTGCAGAGCTGCTGATCAGACTCTCACAGGATGTATTTCTGTCAGGGTCAGTGCCCGTCTGGCCCTGTCCCATGTGTCTTTTGCCCATTTGGTCAGCAGTTCCTGTGCTTAACTCTGTGGGCTGCTGCATAGCTCAATGGGTTGTGCATATGGCTAAAAAGTCGACGTTCCTCTTGTCACAAGCTTGAGGCTGGTCTGAGGCCTGCCTCACCTCTATGTTATATTTTTTCTTTTTTTTTCATCTCCTGGTCGTCTGTATGGTTATGTCTTGTCTATGGTTACCCTGCCCGTACCTTGTTTTACTTGTGATCTTTGATTTCTTCTAATGTTGATAGCCCTGTCTTGTTATTGTTTCCTAGTCACTAGTGTTTGTTAATTGTAATTTACTCCACCTGTTCCTTGTTGTCCCGTGCCCTTAGTGATTGGTTGATTTGGTTATGGTTCTCACCTGTCCCTCATTGTGTCTTGTTAGTAGTATATTTAAGTGCCTGTTCTTGTTCTGTTCCTCTGTGGTTCATTGTGGCTGTTTCCCCTGTGTTACTGTGTGCGTCTTAGCTGCTCGATGTTAGTTATTGGAGCTTCCTGTGGTCCTTACTGCCCTTGGTGTTGTTCCAGGTATTGCTGCCTGCTTTAGTTTCGTTTTTGACCACTTGTGGTCCCTTTGTTTTCCGTTTCTCCCCTGATGCTCTGTTTTGTTAATAAAACCCTGTCTTGTCGGAGCTGCCATGTGGATTATCTTTGTCCCTCAGGCCCTACCGTACTAACTTCAACCCATTCCTCTGTCTGTCTGAAGCTGTTTCAGATCATGTATGTTTGTGGCGTGTCTTGTGTGAATGGCTTGCTGTAGATCATGCTGCAGCATTTCAATCTGACGAAGCTCGGCACTCTGACTTGGTCAGTGTGTTTCTAATTTACTCCTGTGCTGTGACTCATTCTCATGTTGCACGACCCGAGTGCTTTTGAGTTCGCACAGTGAGGTCGCAGGCAGACGCCCTGAAATTTCCTGTTACTACTACGAATTACAAAGCACTGGAAGCCATTACTCTCTCCGGCCTGCTTCAGTGGAGAAGGAGGTTTTGCTGTTTCATATACAGTAGTTTGATACCTGTTGCGTTTTGTTTTTGTGTAAATGTACCAAAAAGTGCAACTTTAGCCTCTGTCCTCAGACTCTTCTTCCAGCAGTTCTGTGGAACATTCAGATACTTTGTAGCAAATCTGAGGCAGACTGTGTGTGTGTGTGTGGTTTTTAGTGCTCTAGAAATCTTGTTATCCCTTCCTGTATGACGTGCTCCTTTTCTCACGTCCTCTGAAATCTGCTTCGATCGACCTTATTTAGTGAATAGAATATAAATGTGAATATTTTATGATAGGTAGGTGACCAAAAAATGTTCTTAAATATAGCTGGATAATTCAAACAACCTGTATTTATTGGAATACATGATCGTGTTTACCCACATTTGTAATTACCATGGGCGATGGATATACATTTTTTTAAATCGAATATTGTTTAAACCTTTCGTGCAATAAAGATATGTTGAAGTAAAATGTTGCCTTTTTGTTAGACTGACTTTAATGTTATGAAGGTCAGATATTTAGATGGTAAGATCCTTTTATGTATAAAAAAAAAAATATGGATTATTCCAAAGGCTTTACAATGGTTTGGTTAGGATTACAGTTTGTTTTTTTACATCAGTGTAGCTTCTGTTGTATAAAACTGACCCAATATTATAATGGCTGCAAAGACACCAAATCGATGTTCAAACGACTGTGCAGTAAATTAAGTAGCTGTCATGGATCGCTCTTAAAATTGGATGATAATCCTTTGATTAAATGGAAAAAGATTTCGATCCATTAATTTCATGTAAAAGTCCCACGTCAGTTACCCCGAATGTTGCAACACGAATCGCAGCACAGGGTGATACAATATTAAGTAATATTATCATTAAAAGTCAGAGGAAAAAAAAGACTATTTTTGGGGGTTTGGGAACTGGGACATACTGGGAAAGCTGGGTTGGTGCTGAAGGAGGTATTGGTGTGGTCAACAGGATAGCCCATCCAGTAATCAGTGATCATTGCCCTGCTGCAGTGACAGGGACACAGTTCTGTAAAAATTGAAGTTATTCAGATGAGATGTAAAATATAAAAGGTCCATTGACGTCTTTTGAATGAGTGCCCCGATGTCCTGGCTAAAATAACTCACTTTGGCCTTTTCAAATCTGCCCCCCTAATTATCCCTTATATCTAACTGGTGAATTCTCTCCTTTCCCTTCACCACCTTAGCTACTGTGTGGTGAGTGTACTGGTGCAGAATGGCTGCTGTCACATCATCCAGGTGGGAGCTACACAGTGGTGCTGGT
The DNA here is from genome assembly GCA_026776945.1 of Isichthys henryi. Taxonomy (NCBI): domain Eukaryota; kingdom Metazoa; phylum Chordata; class Actinopteri; order Osteoglossiformes; family Mormyridae; genus Isichthys; species Isichthys henryi. The sequence goes on from JAODJX010000015.1 coordinate 9,853,428, forward strand.
TGAAGTGGCTCCCCATTGGTTCTGTAAAGGACTTTGGGCGTCTTGAGAAGCACGATATAAATGCAACTTTCATTCATTCATCCATTCATTGAAGTGGGTCTGAAAGGTTGTGAGTTTGAGTATCACCATTAATTCCTTGAGTTTGGCCCCAAACGCCTCCCTGGCTGTAACAGTGTATACATGAGTATCTCTCACTGAGAGTAAGATAAATGAAGTGCTGCTGTACTATCACTATACTATATACATCCCAAAAACCCACATTCCGTGTGGTTCTCCATGGATCAGGTTTGCCACCCCAACCACATGTTCACTGTGATCAGTCCTGGGTCACCACGATGTCGACCATTCAGTTACTGATGGTGGCTGTCATTCGTTACCTCGGTACATATTATTTACCTTATGGATCAAACCGTTTAGACCAGGGGTGGACAATCTTATCCGCAAAGGGCCGGTGTGTATGCAGGCTTTTGGAATAACCTATAGAGCTGTTCAAAGCAATGTGTGGACTCTTCATCCAATCAGTCATCTGATTAGGGAGTTGCAGTGAAAACCTGCATAAGATTGGCCATCCCTGGTTTAGAGCAGTGCTTTTATATAACTGCAATTAAAACATAGAACACTAATAGAGGAATCTGGGACCCTTTAAAATCACTTGCTAAACTTTTATTAGTTTTTCTTTTTTTTTTTCCACCTGCCCCGAGGGGTAAATCGCTTCTTGTTCCCTCTGTAGTCCACTGGTCATGCCAGTGTATGCCAGTGGTCCACTGGAACAAACAAGTTCCTTGACAGCAGTAACAGCCACTGGCAGGATATGTGGAGATTTTGGCAGAGCAGTAAAGCCACATCCCATTACAAAGAGGATGCCGCCACTATAGATCAGCACACATGGTCCAGCTGGGGAAATGCCTGATAGATTCTGTCACGTCCCCATTTCTGTTCAAGCCTAACGTGTCACCATTACTTGGTCCTTGTCACAGAACAAGGGGAGTCCTCTTGCCTTTGGTTAAGGCAACAATTATATTATGAATTTTAACATGAATATCTGTGGTACCCAAAGGTAAGTTAAATGATAAAGTGTTAATGCATATATGTACTTTCCCAACTACATTTTTCTTTATTTTAATGAATATGTTGCTGTTACTTAGATGCACACACACAGACAAACAACATACTTTACTGTAAAACATGTTTTCTGAATATATTTTTAATATATACATATGCATATTCTATAAAATTGTGTTATAATAATATGTTTATGAACAAAGGAGTTTGTCCTACTCGTTTTAAATATTTGCAGCCAAACAACCTGAACCAGCCCCTGTGAAGTCAGTTTTAACAGATTTGCCGCCCTCTAGTGGAAACATCTCAACATTACATCTATTACTGCTAAATCTAAAAAGAAAATATGAATATATAATTTAACAGCTGAATATGTAATTAAGAGGACCATGTGGTGAGTTTTACCTCTATCCACACCGATTAGGTGGTGAACTGCTAGTGCTCTCAACTTGTTTATATACAAGATCAAGGACTGAAATTACTGTATCTAAAATACTGGTTTCAACCTCAGATTTCAATATATCCTATAGAATGTCATAATTCACATTACGGTAAAGAGTAAAATGTCTTATTTTTAGTTTAGGCTTATATGAATATAGTGTGTAGAAATATATAGATTGAAGTCGGCATATCCGTGCCATTTTGTAGTCTGGATATGCCACAGTGATTAATTGCTGGTGCACCATTATAAATCACACATTCCTGCCCTCCCCCTCCGCGTTCGCCCCCTCGCCGCCGAATGCCCGCCCCCTGTTGGCTGTGGCGGGTCACGTGACAGCCAGCTGTCGCCGTGCCTGTTACTCTCCAATCGCGATTCGGAGGCGCTGATCTCATACTTTGCGCGCACATGATATGCGGCGATCACACGCCCTTTAAAAGCGAAGCGCTATTCAGTTACGATCCGATAGGTTTTGATGGACTTGGGAATCGGGGCTCACGATTCGACTGTCTTGACTGAACTGACGTACTTCCAAGATTCTGCAGGATCAGAATTGAATATCTCTGCTTTTAAAGCTGGGGTTTTCAACCGGGGGTTCAAAAGCCCCTCTTGGGGTCCATGGAGACGTTTCTTAAATTGGCAAAATGGTGGCATTATTATCTAATTTACGCAACGTGATAACATAATAAATCCACAGCAGCAGCTGTTACATGAACTAGGGGACTTTGTCACATACTAAAGCAGAGGTTGACAGTTATGTCCTGTCTAGAGATGATAAATAAATTCAACAAGGGAAAACTAAGTCCATGTATAAATGTTTTTGTAATAATAAACTTAGCTACACGTAACAGTTTGAGTGGGCACAAGTTACGTAGTGACTCAGCCAGTGCAGATCACGAACAAATATGGTAACTGCATGAAATACATGAAGTTTATGACTGGTTAATGATGAACGAACATATTACGTTAATTTAATACATTAAGTAAGAGTGTACTACTACATTATTTGTGCCCTCATCAAGTAAAGTGTTACCACATATTATTCACAAATGCTTAATATGAAAAGCGTCCCACATACCTATTCGACTCTGTTGATGAATTTAATGGCTTTACTGGGTGCTGAGCTGTACTCAGCCCTAGCATGGAAGACACACATTCCTCCTTTCAGAGTAACAGGGACAGACAGGGTCATCTGTTAACATGTCTGTCACAGTGTTAGGATCCCACATGCTTCTGCATCCAGCTGAACGGCAATCTGGGTTCCACTGAGGTGTTACTCACACGCAGGAGTGTGCCAAGGCGACTGCCACTTCAGACAGGAATGTAAGTTTGAGTGCATAACCACCTTTGAAGCTCAAGCATGGTCACAAGCATTTGGCAAATCAGATTGGAGGAAACGGGCACCTCATTGTTTCTGCCTGTCCTGTGGGATTTCCTGGCGCGGTCGAGACATTCGCCGCTGTTAAAGGAAAGTGAATTTGCAAAGGAAATCTGGATGTGAGGGTTACATAGGGCTCTTGTCGGCAATATCAGGGTTTATGAAACCTCCTTTTGCCAGGAGGTTTGTGGGTTATAATCCTCCTCCCCCAGCCTCACACGCCTGGGGGGCCCCCCCGCCCCCCCCGCGGCGGGGGGGGGGGGGGGGGGGGGGGGGGGGGGGGGGGGGGGGGG
>JAODJX010000015.1:9856696-9866698 GCA_026776945.1 Isichthys henryi
ACCCACTATGAGTCCTGGCCATGCTGCTGTCTTCCTGCAGGTGGAGGAAGGTTGCCCAGCTGCCCTGGGGGGTCTCTGCGTGGGTGATGAGTTGGTGTCACTAAACGACCAGCCCTGTGCGGACCTCACCCTACCCGAGATCACGGCCCTTGCGGATGGCTCGACTGGTAGTCTACGGCTGCTCGTCAAAAGGTGAAGAACATGCTGCAGAGCATCTGCAGGCCAGTAGGTGGCGTAGTGACTAGGGAGCCGACCCAAAAGCTAGCTGGAGCAAGTTCTAGAAAGAGTATTTCAGTTATTTCCTTCAGTTACATATCAAACCATTACAATTTCAGTAAAATCATGCAACTGTACATGGAGTCAAAGTGGTTACTGGGGATAAAATACTATACCAAGCCAATGGTCACGTGGTATATGGTCTTTACCTCAATATGTAGATGAGTTTGGATTTGCATTTAGATGAGCCTGTTTCACGAGCCAGTGTAGTGTTCACCCAATGAAGTGGAACGTGGCCAGAGCAGGACTGTTCATTTAACACACAGTGACCTTTTGTTGACCAAAGAGAGGGAGAGAGACAGAGAGAGAGAAAGAGGCAACTGTGGCAGGTTGGCCTGCATTGTCAAGTGAGGCTTCGAAGCATTCCTTTTAGAGGCTGGTTGCATTACCCCCCCGGAGGAAAAGAGCTTGAGTGAAATGGAAAAGGTCAGATGAAATGGCTGAACTGAATCTGTGCAGACAAATCAATCAGGGGAGAATATATCTCACTGTGGCCTGCAGAGGGGAAATTGTTATTTTCATAAGAGAGGTGGCTGTGAAGATTCTCATGCAAATGTTAAGTAAATCCTGCAAGAAGATGAAACATTGCAAAATATTAATAATATGAACATCTGTAAACTCAGCAGCGAGTGACATTTCCTGCAGAAGTTTCCCATGTCGTCCCCGGCTAAATTAAATACACAAAGCGACGTCCAACATGACGTTTTGGCCGATAAGACCTTTGAGGAGCTCTCCGTTTTGGACCAGCTTTTTGCAAAAGTCAGGCTGGAAAATATAACCATTTCAGATCTTGCTGCTGACATGAATCTATTCAAGTCGGCATTTTAACCTTTTCATAGATTGTTGAATAGCGCAAACATTTCCTAAAATCTGCTTTTAGGTATTGATGTGTTTTTTTGGGGTTGATATTCCCACGCATACTAATTTCTAACTTTGATAGTAACATTCCCTTTTCAGAATACTATTATTTAAGTATTCTCTTTGCCTTTGATCAAACCTCCGAGGTAAAAGGTAAAACCAAAGTCCAGTTGGGTTACTGCAGAACCACCGTCAAATGACCAGTCGTATAGTTCCAGAGATTGAAGCTGACATTTATACATTAGTTGCCTGCATGGCTCAACTTACTGACTGCTTTGTTAATAAATCAGAGTGCCGATTCAGTCACTATAGTGTGCTCTCTCTTTGTGCCGAGTTCAGGTGCGGAGCCAATGGCCAGCTTGCCCCAGACCCAAAACCGGATTATTTCGATGAGAGGGACATTGGTACGAAAGGCCTGGAGAGCACCACCTTGGAGATCTGGCCTGCCCAACACCAGCATCCCCCTAGGGAGCTGTACATATGCGAGTCCCAGGATGAGGCCTACTATGGGGAGGCAGAGAGTGATGCAGAGACCCCTGGCCAGGCTTCCTGGGAGCGTATCCACCAGCTAGAGCCTTTTACCCCAGGGTCCGTTGTGGAGCTGCAGCTTTCGCTCTCAGACCATAGCTTGGACAAGGGGGGCACCCTCTCCCCCCCGTCACGGCAAAGCAGCTCTCTAGCTGAGGTCATTCACACTTCCTCCACCAGCCAGGCCACATGTGTACTTGGCTCCGACCCCGGGTCCGGTGCCCTAGGCCAGGTGGAGGTGACCCTGCAGTGGCCTCACAAGGGCTCCCAAGGGGAGGGGACAGTCAGCGAAGGCTCAGAACCTCAGAGCAGTGGGAGGGCAGAGGAGGATGGAGGAGTCCAAGAAGCACCTCCTACCGCTGAGCCCCTCGGAAGCTCCTCAGAGGAGTTTGACTCGGAGGCGGAGAAGGACGGCGGCAAACCTAACAAGCACCGGGCCCGACACGCCAGTGAGTAACCCACCCCTCCACCACCCTCTTCATTTGTTCAGCTGCTGCTCTATAAGAGATGCCTAAGGGGGGCGTGACCCTTGCATTTTTGGTTTTGTCTGGCAGAAGTGCTGGTTGCTTCAAAGGGCTGGTGGCAGTCGCGTGGTGGGTAAGACAGCTAGCGCATGTACATCATGGCTTGTGTTACTGTGTGCCGAGGACCAAATGCAAAACAGATAAACGCATTTAAGGACTCTGCACTGTTGGTATTGTCGCTTTTGTTAGGTTTGCTTTTTGTAAATCTCCAAGCACAGCAAAGGCAACGTGATTCACGTTAATGAGAAACGGTGTGGAAGCGTGGAGGTCACCGGTTGAGTGTTGGTTGCAGCCTTTTTGGTTGCCACTCTGCCCTGTGGGGCGTGGACTTGGCAGGTGCAGGGTGGTGTGTGTCCCCCCACATCCCCCCCCATACTTCAGGCTGCTAGCGGTTAAGAATAAACACGGCAGCGCTCTGATGATGCTGGCAGGAGCCCGCTTGATGGACGCGAACATGTGTGGCGCCTGCCGACACCTGATCCTTTAAAACTGGCCGTCTTGCCCAAGGCAAAGGTGCACACCCAACTTCTCCTGCCTTCTAGAGCCTGAGGTTAGTCAGTGAAATATCGTCAAGGTGATTTTTCTACTGCTGGCGTAATTCGTTGCGATTTCTCGTTGCTTGATTCCGGGTTTCGAGAATGAGGAGTGGAAATATCAGATCTTTTGTTTCTGTTTGTCGATAAAAAAAACTATGTAAATTTTATAAACTAACCAGAGGCAGAAGAGTGCCTACAGATATGGTGTTACATAGATACTTTACTGCCAGTTCATTATACTCCGGGGTTATCGTATCATCCAGAAGTTTCTCTAATATTTTACTCCTGGAAATGACATATTCATTCGTTCTGTTTGCTTTACTGTTAGAAGCTGTGCTATATGTTAAAATAAACTTTATGCTGAAGGAGCATTGTGGAAAATAGTATGCATGCATTAAATATTTAGGTGGTTCCTCTACGATGGATGTGAACCTTGTAATATTTTCACCCAGGGATGTTCATGGATGATGTGAATTCTGACATTTGTTAGATGTGACAGTGGTGTAAAAATAAGCCGTAGGCACTTTCAGACGCAGTTTGACTATAAATATCTGACTGTTTAAACCAGTAGAGCTATTGTGACACTGTAGAGCTTCATTTTTAAAATTTATTCCTGCTTTTTCCACTGTGGCCCATGTTGAATGTGAAACACCGTAGAGCGTCGGCGTTCGATTAATTGGACTGAGATATTTATTGGGATTAGATATTGACTCCCTAATGAAGGCTGCTCCACACGCTTGACATTTCATCAGGCAAAACCATGTGGAGGGCCCTAGATTGAGCGTGAACACAACTTGCAGAATATTCTTAAATTTACAGTTTTTTCACAATGCATTTTATGTGTGTATATTTCATGCTGTTGTGAATATGTGACAGATATGACTAGATTTATAATAAATCTACAATATTTAATACATTCTGCATTTGCAGAATTACGCTAAACATGTACGGTTCACATATACAAAAAAAAAAACACAATTCATCCACTACAATTGACTATATATTTAGTTTTCTGGCTTTGTTTATTAACACACAATGAGTTTGCTCTGGAAACCATACTAAAGATTATGTTCTTATAAAGCTTTATATCTTTACATTTTTAAACTGAGCCGAGTAAGAGAGTCAGCGTTCACCTCAGCACATAAAGAACATGCTCATATACAACTGTGATCAGATTTCACAGATATTTAAAGGATCCTTAAGTGATCGGAGACTACCTCAGTTTCTCAAACTGCTATTAGTAATAAGTTGCTCTATATGCTTTACAGTGGGTCTCTAGAAGCAGTCTTTTGAAACACTGTCCCACTTGTCTCCTTCTCTCTTTTCTCCTCTCCTCCATATTACCCGTCTTCCCCACTAGGGTTCAGGCGCAGTGAGAGCCAGTCAGAGAAGCAGGTGAAGGAGGCCAAGTCTAAATGTAGGCGCATTGCCCTGTTGCTGACAGCAGCACCCAGCTCCGACAACAAAGGGGTGTTGATGTTCAAAAAGCACAGGCAAAGAGCCAAGAAGTTCACACTAGTCAGCTACGGGACCGGGGAGGACACAGCAGAAGATACAGACGAAGACGAGGACCAGGAAGGCAAGGAGCACACTGTCGAACTCAACTTCTTTGCCACCAGTGAGTCAGAGCTTGATGAGGAGTTGTTCACCGAAACACAAGGTCGTGGCCGTATTGTGACCTTCGACTGGGACGCAGGGCTATTGGAGATTGAGAAGAAGTTAGAGAACCCGCAGGAGATGGACCGTCTGCCTGAAACTAAAGGCAAAGGAGCTCTCATGTTTGCTCAGCGCCGACAACGGATGGACGAGATCACAGCTGAGCATGAGGAAATGAGGCGGAAAGGCATACCAGTGGAAGGGGTCCGGGAAGTGCAAAATATCAACGTTGTCAAGCTAGGACCATATCAGACAGAGGAGCAGTCGTATATGCAGTCAGTAGAGAGCCAGGTCTACATGGATGTGAATCTGCAGCAGCATCACCAACAACAGCAATATCAGCAGCCACACTACGAACAACCACAGCAATACCAGGATCAGCAACAGTACCAACACCAACAGCACTACCACGATCAACAACAACACCAACAACAACAGCACTACCACGATCAGCAACAACACCAACAGCAACAGCAACAGCACTACCAGGATCTGCAACAATACCAACAACAAGAGTACTCACAGCAGCAACAATATCAGCAACAGCAATACCAGCAGATTCAACAATATTCCCAAAGCATGAATGGCATGGCAGTCCACCAAGCTACTGACATGCAGAAATCTACCATCATTACTAATAAGACAGCAAAGCCCTTCTCTGGAGTGGCGAACAAAGCTGCCACCCCCTTTGTACCTTCTAGTAGTGCAACTAGCCAACAGCAAACAATATACTCAGAAAATCAGTACAGCACAGTCCAAACCCAAGGTTGGTCATCGGTGGGATCCGGTGAACAGATAGCATCACGCGATGAGCGGATTGCTGTACCGGCGATAAAGACTGGCATCCTACAAGACTGTCGGAAGAAGGACACTTCAAAACCAATGTTTACTTTTAAAGAAGCCCCCAAGATGTCACCAAATCCTGTGCTTCTGAATCTCTTAAACAAGAATGAAAGGAAGGCTGGATTTGAGTCATGCCCTGAGGAGGACTACCTCAGCCTTGGTGCTGAGGCCTGTAACTTCTTGCAAGGCCCAAGAGTTAAGCAAAAGGTCCCTCCACCAGTAGCCCCGAAGCCTGCCATCAATCCGGCCTCACCACCATGGTCCCCACCACCTGCATCTGGTGACCAGGTGCCATCTCATTTAGCTGAAAATGAAGTTACCACCCCAGCTTCTGCCACGGCTGCAGTCTCATTGTTATCTCCTGGTTCAGCCCCTGCGCCTGTTGCTGCCCCTGCCCCAATGCCAGAAGTTCCCTTATCCTCACAACCTCATGTTGCTGTGAATGCATGGAGCCCACTGGAATCTCAGCGACAGCCAGAGCAATCAGATGTTCCCCGCAACAAAGAACAGCCCCATCAACCAGAGAGTGCATTAGCTTCAACCTTCGGGTCACAATCACAGCCTGAACCACAACCACCTTTGAGTACTTGGAGTCCAGCTCAAACACAGTCTCAAGTACCTGTGAGTACATGGGCACCAGCTCCAACCCAGGTAGAGCCACAGCCACCTGTGAGCTCCTGGACCCCTGCTCAAACCCAGGCACAGCAACCCGTCAAGGCATGGACTCCAGCACAAACCCATACACAGGCACAACCTCAGCCACCTATTAGTGCGTGGACCCCAGCCCACGCGCAAGCACCGCAACAGCCACCCAGGTCCTCACCTGTACAATTGCACACACAACAGAAGCCACAGACCCATATTAGTTCTTGGCCTGGAGTTCAGCAACAGCTAAACCTACAGTCAACAGATAGTGCTTGGAGTCAAAACCCAGCTCAAGCACAGGCACAGCCATCTTGGGCCTCACCTGGACAACCACAGCTACAAGAACAATCAAAGTCACAGTCTTATGTTACTTCTTGGCCTCTGGCTCAAACCCAGGCACAAACACAGCCACAGTCTCTTGTTAGTTCCTGGCCTCCCCCTCCAACCTCACCTCCCTGGCCTTCACCTCCTCAACCTCAGGCACAGCAACAGCCGTCCATGAGCACTTGGGCACCGGAGCCACCACAGACCCACCCTGAACCACCCATGAATGCCTGGGCTCCATCCCAGAGCCAGCTGCAGCCTTCTTGGACTTCACTGCCTCAAACCCAGGCACCACCACAGGCACCTGTAAGCACTTTGACATCTTCCCATAGCCATGGACAGCCACAACCACCGGTGAGTGCTTGGGGTCCCGCTCAGGCCCAGGGTCCCCCACAACCTCCATGGGCTTCACAGCCATCCACGAATTCTTGGAGCCCACAACCTCCGGCCCCCATGAGTTCCATAGCTATGAACCAGGGTCCGTCTGCTTCTCATCAGCCTGTGAAATCATGGAACCAGCCGCAGAGCGGAACCAGTTCATTGGGTCACCCTGCTCCACGGAGAACGAATTCCTACACTCCCTCCACCCCTCCCGGAATTGCCTCCATAGCAGGAGGGATTGGCTCAGCTTTCGAAATGCCAGCTCTGCGGGGAAAAGGAGCAGAGCTCTTCGCAAAGAGGCAGTCACGCATGGAGAAGTTTGTAGTGGATTCTTCCACTGTGCAGACAAACAAGGTTAGATCCGTATCACCCACCCCTTCATTGCCTAGTTCTTGGAAATACACATCCAATGTACGGGCCCCTCCTCCCTTGGCATACAATCCAATTCATTCTCCATCCTACCCCCCTGGAGCAATTAAGCAGTCGCCTGCCTCTAGCCCATCAATTAATGTTAAAGGTAAAGGCAAAGATAAACCAGCCCCCAAGCCCCTGCATGTTCTGGATGTCATGAAACACCAGCCTTATCAGCTGAACTCCTCTCTCTTCACATATGGAGCAGCTGGTGAGTCAAAGGGTCCTCAGTCAAAACTGGGCCCTGCCCCTGTCAACAACAACCAACCAGTCAGATATGCACAGTTCCCTCCCACCGAGCCTTCTGGACCCATGAATGCCCCATATACCCACCAACCCCAGCAACCCTCTTATGGGTTCCCCAGTGCATCATCTTCTCTGCAAGAGGGTCCATATCAACAAGGCTCTACCCCTCCCTACCAACCAGCCCCTAACTCCCACTTTAACCAAGGTCCTTCCAACACCTACCAACAACCTCCAAACCCTTATTATCAACCAACCCCTTCCCCTCCCTACCACCCTGATCAAATCCCCATGTACCAGCAATCCCAGAGCCCTCCTTATCCGCCAGCTCCTACTCAATCCTACCAACTAGGCCCAAGCCCTCCCTACCAAGAGCCCCCAACTCATACCTTCCAGCCTTCCCCCAGTGCCTGCGTGGCTCCCAGCTACCAAGTGCCCCCAAAGCCCACATCTGTCACCGGAGTTCCTACAGCGGCTCCACGGCCTAAATTCTCAGCCAAAAAATCAGCAGCACAGGTATGGAAGCCAACCACTACAGGGCAGGAATGATTTAGACCCAGTAGTGAAACACCAAGCACAGAGTATTCATAACCAAGAGTGAGTGTTATTGAAAACTTACCTAAACTTCACGTTTAACAGATCTAGGGCTGAGAAAGATACTTGTTTATTCATGCTCTGCTAGATTCCTGCTTTAATATTTTTTAGCGTTCAGCAGATTGGTGTTTGTATCATTCAAGAATGACGTTTTTGTTTTTAAAAGTTTTGGGTTTTCTAATTTTCATTTGGCACAGAACATTGCCACATTGAAGCTCAATGGAACATTGCTGAATCAAAAAGTTGAAAGGCTTCATTAGTACAGTATATGCCGGAGTGTTTTTAGGGACTGAAATGTTGTAGAAGTCTCATTCAAAATGCCAGCAGCAGGAAATGGCAGCACGATAGAGGACTTCCTGCGAATGGATTTCCGAAGGCTGTAATATGTTGGCCAACCTTGTATTGTGAGAGTGAATTGTGTGACTCGGTGTTGATTTAAAAGTGTTGATGCCGTTTATGAGAAAGCAAGTTAAGTGGAAAGAATTGCAGAGTTCCAGAGAAACTACTAATAGTTTGTGGAAAAGGTGGAAATTTGTTTTGACAAGGTGAAAAAAGTAAATGATAGCTTTAGAAATTAAGGAAATAATGTATCGAAGAGGTTTACCAGGTATTTAAGAAATAGTGTTGTGCAGTAGTTTTAACACAATTTCAGTGGTGAGTATCAGATATGTAAAGTTTCAAAATGTAAGAAAGAAGCTGAAAACACCACACTGTGGTAGAACTTCAATGTAAGTTTTTGTTTTTCTAAGCACAGTAAAGTAGCGTTGATAATCTTGGATGACAGAAGGTGATTAGCAATTTCGTGTTGTTAACGTTGTCAGTGTGTGCATGAAGCTGTGAAAATACAAAGTGTTGTACTGTAGCTCTCCGTCTGGCTGTGAGACGTGTACAGTCTCGTTCCAGCGCTTCCCGCTTGAGTTCGGTGGTGTTATTCAGAGTTTTTTCCACCTGTGGTGTTATGCGAGACCTCTAAATTTAAACTACGCCACGTCACTCATTTTGCGCTTGTGTCTGTGTAAGGTGGGGGGGGGGTTGGTTATAGGGGAGCTGTGCATTTATCCTACAGTCATGTCCTCCACCTGAATCCCCTCAGGGCCATTTGTTATTAATGCACCTGGTGTTGTTTGCACCCACAAGCCCCTCGCAAACCTCAAAATGCCAGAAAACACCGAAAGCAAAGTTTCCAAAAATGTAAATTCACAAAAAAGTCCATGTTTGCAAAATTTGGTGAAATCTATCATCATCTTCTGTTTCTCTTCTCTCTTCTTATGTTTCTTTACATTGTCCACTCCTTGTAAGCTTGTACCACAGTGCCATTAAAAATTCAGTTTTATCTGTTTTTGTTTGGTTTTCATTGCTTGTTTGTTTTTGCATGCGGTCTGGACACGCCCACCCACTCTGTGTTCCACGCTCGCCATTGCGTACACATTACCCGTGATCATGCAGACGCAGACAGCGCCTTGGTTGCCTATTGGCTTTACACATCACTCTTGATTTCCATTCCTCCTGTTCATTGGCTGACTGTTTCGCAGCTTTTTTAGTTTGGCTTGGTGAACTCAATAAGTCAAACTTCCCACCCAGCAGCGCACTCCCTGCATTAGGGTTCAAAAAGTAGCCTCAATCCCAGAATGCATTGCTGTACCCCACGGACATGTCAGAGATGTGTTTGGCAGAGTGGTGATACTGGTGTAGTTCTTAGACTCTTTCCTCCTGCATTATTGATTCTTTCATCAGCTGTGTCCAGCGTGTTTTTTTCTGTCTGGGAACAAATACTTTGCATTACATTTATATTTCTGATGGGTTCAACACAGTCTCACTCGTCTTTGTCTGAACCGAAAAAACAAAACTGTTGCCGTGCTTCTGTCCTCCACCGCAAGCTACAGATGCTCCGATACTCAGTGTATAATTAGTTATTAGCCGGTGTGATTCTAGGATTTGACCCATAGGGGGCCCCCTGAAGAACCCTGGGACACCATCCCCAAGGGATGGGGATGGGGGTGAACATATGCCGCCCCTTGGCAGCCAGATGAATGCATGTATTTTGTATTCCATGCAGATTATTGAAATGTATAGCCTTACAGAAAAAATGAATATGGTTTTAATTATGGGGGTGGCATGGTGGTGCAGTGGTTAGCACTGTCGCCTCACACCTCTGGGACCCGGGTTCGAATCCCTGCCTGGGT
>JAODJX010000015.1:9867547-9891184 GCA_026776945.1 Isichthys henryi
TGCTTCCGGGATAGGCTCCGGACCCCCCGCAACCCAGTAGGATAAGCGGTTTGGAAAATGGATGGATGGATGGATGTTTGGTGTCCCGCTGTGGCCCTTTCAAATCAGGCCTCCTAATTATCCCCTATGTCTAACTGGTGAATTCTCTCCTTTCCCTTCACCACCTTAGCTATAGTGTAGTGAGCATACTGGTGCAGAATGGCTGCTGTCACATCATCCAGGTGGGGGCTACACAGTGGTGCTGGTTGAAGTGGCTCCCCATTGGTTCTGTAAAGTGCTTTGGGTGTCATGAAAAGCGCTATTTAAATGTGACATTCATGCTTTGCCATATGGACAGTTTACTAGTCTGTATGTTCGGGGTAGAGGTTAGTAATTGTGTACATGAAACATTTTATTATGCACAAGTATATGTCAAAATGTTAAAATAATAGTAATAATAACAATAATAATGGTAAAATTACTGGTACTGATAGTTAATTTGCAGAACAATTACCTGCATGATCTCAGGTTGATGACGGATGGCGACATTCTGAAGGCATGTCTCGATCATCAGCGTTAAATGAAGGTATGTCTCGATCATTCACTGCTGGTGACTCAGAGCAAACAGTTATGGTATTTCAACAGCGATGACCTCGCTTACTTGTAGGGTTGTGTGTGGACCAAATTCATCCCTGTTGCATCATATGTGTTATTTTTAGTTTAAGGGAGGCTCTGTCCTCACTGGGAGCTGAGGAGACTTAGGCCTTGGGTTCAGTCTATCTCATAGGTTTTTTCATTATTAATTAGTAACAGTTACTCATGCATTTAGTAATGTTATGAAATGACATAGAGTATCAGCTGAATACTGGGAATAACCGTGGTGAGAGTAAATTGTGATTTCAACTTCGAATTACCTGCCACACTGATGATCCAGCCAGCTCAAGTTTTGGGATATGCACTGTGAGATGACACCTGTGTGATGTCACAGGTCCAGCAAACACAGATATAATACGACAGACATTACTCTGTCTCACACCTGGGTTACACCGCAATAATATGCAGGTGGTTTAGCAAGTTATTCTCATAGCAAACCGTATTTTGTGTTTTTGCAGCGGTGTATTTCGTACAGGAGCAATCTGTCTTAAGGGACTTGCTCCAGGCTACGGCAGCAATTGGTCTGTGGGGATTTGAACTGGTTTGAGTTTTGGCCGCCAGCAGCAGACCACCTGTTCGAGCCACCAAGACGATAAGGCCGTTTCGTCGCCCTGCCCTTGCTATTTTTAGTGACGGGTGCTGCTTTAGATTCATGAATGTAGATGATCAGTCTTGCAGCAAAGTTGTGCCAAACGTCCAACACCAGATCTCGGGGAAAAAAAACGTAGCAAAATCCTTCACATGTCCCTCCGAAGCCAGAGGCACTGAGATGGCAAATGCAACCTGACAGTTATTCTAGCCTGACCCGCAATTAGAGAGATGAGGGAATTGAGAATGCTCTTACCTTCTCTGGGGGTTAACCCTTTCAAACAACCAAAAAAGTACATGTTTCTCACAGAACACTAATTTTACTCTGATCTGAACCCTGAAATGTATGTAATTTGCCCAGGTTCAGATTGAGGCGCTATAGAGTCTCTGCAGCCTTCTGTGCCGGGGAAAAAAATATGTAAAATAATACAAACAGAACTGTCATTTTAAAAGCCACAATCCAAAGATAAATACCTTCTTTGGAACTATGCTGTATTTGTAGAATATTTTAGGAGACGCTTAAGCTTTAAACATATGTACATTTAATTTTATGGACTTCCACTACTGGACAGCAGTTAGGATTCGTCAGTATCCACTTCCCTGTGCTTTTCGGGTGAAAGATTACATCACTTCCCTTCACTTAAACTAATGCCACGATGCTATACAATAAATCACCAGAGGGTGGCAGCATAGGCCTCCTGTTTACGCCGAACCCTTTTCCACAATTCCCTGACATCACTAGGACTCTGCGACTTCCTTACCACTTCCCGCATTAATTTTGGTAACTACTCCATTTATGTTGTGTGACTTACAAAAAACACTGACACCTGTTTACATTTTCTAATTGTAAAAGAGCTATATAAGAAGCCACCTTTGCCATAATTAGCAATCACACTGACATTAGTGTTAAAAAGACCACCAGGACACTGCATTACACTTTGAAAGAAAAACAAAAAGTCATTTACATTTACATTTAGATCAGTATTTCTTTGTTTGGTGTGAAACCAATGTGAGGGATTTTTATGAAAGTTCAGACTACTGTGCAATTATTTTACATGAAATATGCAACCACACATGAGTGACTCATATAGTGACTGGTGGAGTCTTATTGTTGCGGTCATAAATACATTTTTCACACTATAAGTCAGAGTTCCTAAATGATGCATGATGTCAACTGAATGCTAGCTGTAGTCTTCCATGAGGCAATGGCAAGGCGAGGGTGTTGGGATGGACTATTCTGGACTCCGGTGTACGGGTGTTGTCGCAATTCCAGTCGGGAGGGGCTTCATCACCGAGGGGAGAGTGTCGCTGGCACCCTACATATTTAATTGAATGCGATACACCTGTACATTAATAAGCAAGGCAGGCTGTTTTATCAATAACTAATGAAGAAGCATAAAACATTATTGATCAATACAGATAGCTACTGTAGTTTGAAGTGCCGTCAGTAGAATTATATGTATAATAGGTTCCAGTGCCAAGATTGATAGAGAGAACATAGTTATTGATAGTACAAAATATTATTTCTGGTGAAGTATACTGAGAAAGGAAAGAATATGAGACATGAAATAAACCTGTGTGATGCCTATCTTTGCAGGAACCTGGCAAGAGTTACTCTCTGTCTCTACCCAGAAAGCTTCACTCCTCGTCCCCCAGGTCAGAACGCGTGCTCTCTGGCTTGCAGCCCCCGGAGATTAAAGTGCCATGGTGGGGGAAAGGACAGAAGCCGCCCACGCCCTGGGAAGCGGCGTCCAGGCACCCGCTGGGACTGGTCGACGAGGCCTTCTCCTTCCAGAGCTTCCAGAAAGACCTGGCCTCCGGCATCTGCTCCGCCGCTCACCGCAAGTCGCTGCCAGAGCCCCCGGCGGAATGGAAGGCCAGGGTGTCCTACGAGCCTCGCCGGGGTGGCAGCGAGGGGGTGGGAGGCTGCCGTTTCGCGCCCACATGCGTCGCCTCACCGACCAGGAGTGTCGCATCAGCCCCAGCTGCTCCCGCTCCCTACATGTCTCCCTGGAGATGGCAGGCTCAGAGGTCCTCTACCGAGTCTGAGATCAATCACACAGTGCCTAGTCCCACGCACAGGGGAGGCATCAGCCAGCCAGGCTACATATCCACATACACCATGCCCTGGAGACGCTAACACAGCACACGCTATCTGCGAGGCCGACATACAATACCGATGGTATGACACACGGAAAAGACACTTCTCACGGGTCAAATGAGGTCGCACATGTTTCCGAGCTCCACAGGAGCACCTGAGGCTGTTAAATAGCATGTGTTTAACAAGAGAATGAGGGTGATGATACAGAGGAAGACGGCAGATACAAGAGGTTTTGAAATGGATGGAATTGTCATTTAAGGACACTATGCCCAATGATCTATGCATACGGATTGCAGTAACAGAAAAATATAGAATAGTTCAAAATCAAATGGAATCTCCCATTGATCAGATAAGGACATGAGAGGTTTTGGCTGGCGCCTGATTGAAATGCCAAACAATATGAATAATTTTGTAATTATTAAGAAATTATCAAATGAGGCAACTGTAGTACAGGAGAAAAGGGGTAGCTGACAGCAGGGGCATCAGAGGGGCAATGGAGACCCAAGACTTTATATGGGTCCCAAAATCAACCCCCCCAAGCCTGACAAAATGTACCAGACAAAAAGTACTAGGGGGGCCCTAGCAGGGGGATCCAAGGAAATATTTTTGCCATGGGGGTGAGGGTTTCTGTCAATTTTTCAAGCTCGTACTTCCCAGCAACTTAATAAGCTCAAGTCAAACTCAGTTCTGCTTATATAAAGTAATATGCTTGAGGCATCAGCACTAGTGGCGTAGACAGTAACTGACTGTTCCAGTACACAACAAAGACAGATCATGACACAGCAACAACAGTAGCCTCATGTTAACCTACTGTGGCCTCTGTCCTTATTTGAAGAATGGAAGATTGACAAGACAAGATTGTTCATCTTCACTAACAATGATTTGCAGACAGGACGTGAGAAAAAAAGCCTTGGTTTTTATAACCTAGAAGAGTTTATCAAGACAAATGTGAGCGTAAGTCGTAAAGATTGAACACATCTCAGTACGTAAGAATAATAGATAGATCTGGCCACTTAAAAGATTGCCAGGAAGTGTGTTTTTTTACGTATGTATTCTTGAGTGTGTTTTTTAATCAAAAGAAGAAGAGTCTCAGATTAAGTCAGTACTGAAAACCAGCTCTGAACGAAACTGATTCTGGTGATTTCATGGTGGATGCAAAAGCGAAGGTCACAGGCTTACGAATTAAGCGATTAAGAATGGAAATTTAAAACATGAACTAAACAGATATTAGCGAGAAAGTTAAAACCATCAGAAAGGAACCGTATTAGATTTCCACGAAGTGGGTTCTACGTCTTCAGACGTCAAATTACATCTACAGACAAAAAGTGGCTTTCGAGAAGTAAAGTTTTGCTGTCATTTAATATGATTACGCACTCTCGTGGTCTCCAACGTGTAATGAGGTGTCATGGTAGTTTAAGTGGCCTTAAAAGTGTAGTATGTATCGTGGACTGGACTGGGAAATGTGGGAAATATGGCAGGGGCCAGGTGATTGGATGGGTTAGTGCTGGCCAACCCAGTAGGTGACATAGGTGGCTGCCTATAGGGTTTCATTTAGTGAGGGCGTATGGACTTAGCACGCCAATTTCACCGGGGGCCCTGGCAGTGAAGCTTGCCACGTGACTGGGAGTGGGATGGAAGTGGTGTTTTCTCAGGAGGAGCTGGACGAGCAGTTCTCTCGGAGGTTAGTCAGTCTTTGTGCTGACTGATAACAAGACAGCGAGCGTTGGAGGAATTGCAAAATGACCATATACTTTAAATTCCTTCAGTTAATATTTTTTTTAGCATTTGTCACAGCGATCGTTGCATTTAACTACGGGGGATGTTTTAAAATCTTGCAAGTGCAGCAAAAAAGGACTTTACTATCCCCACTAGGGTATTTTTCACAGCCCACTGCCCATCATAGAATGTTCTTATACAGTACATACAGTTTTCTGTAAAATCAGAACTTTAACTTTTAGTGTTTTATTTAACGCATATTCCAAGGGGATTTTCTAAGGCAGTCCAGTGGCCATTATATTAGATATACAGAGCTTTATGTTAAATATCGCTAGAAACTAGACTTAATTTCCTCCGCCGTTCGTAACACAATGATTATAGTAATTGTTAGTAAGTAATTTACATCCAATGGTATAATGTAATTCTTCAATAACGGTTCTGGTACGTTTTGTACCGCAAGCTAATATGGAAATGTGGACGACAATAATTAGTAGGATGTAAATCCCTGAATAGTCGGTATTCAGTTCATTAGGTTAAGTGCATATAAAATCATAAACTAACATCTAACTTAATTATTCACAGCACATAATCTCTGGTGTACAAACCTGAGGCGACGCAAACCTCTCTAAAGGTAATACTTTGCATTATTATGACCTCTTCCATATAATTTTAACACCTGGTGAAATGAAACTTGTTTATGTAACGAAATAAGCATGTTTTTATTGCATTGCTGGAACAATGACAGGAAAACGTTATATATGAAATCAGCTTGTTCTCAATAAAAAGGCAAGCTTTATTGTAATTCCAGGCCGTTAAAATGTTGGCTTATTATTGTCATTGTTGATTGATGTGCCACGATGCTTTCGGTGACGTATGTATATTCTCCTTCCTGAACCTCATGCTGGACACATTGTATCGTTTCTGTACTGATAACAATTGTGTATCTTCGCATTAACTTTCATACTTTGTGCATTCATTTGAGCTCTGTGTAAGAAAACGTTTATGAAATTAATTGCTTTTCAGCCGAATGGTGAACACATTCCTGCCAAGTTTTTCTCTTTTGTGCATTTATCTTCTCATATTAAAGCTGCCCTTGTTAGTTTTGATGCTTTCCTGGAGTTAAGTATTTGAAGATATTACAGGAGTCTTAATTTTAATACGGCTTTGACCGCTAACTAACTCAATATGGATTTAATGATTTTTAAAAATTTTCGCTTTTATTATCATATTATTTAATGAATTAAAGTGTTCAAATGCCTTTGACAGTGGGATTCAGTATTTAAATATAGTACATCATTGTTTTTTTACCTGCAGTCTGCCGTTTTCCAGCTTGTTTTAACACGCCATACTATTTCTCCAATCCATGCAACTTTAGCATTTAAATCTGCAGCCTAACCTTGGCTGAACTGTTTCTAATGCTGGTAGGGAGACCGTGACCTTTCGAGTCCGTATCCATCCATCCGTCCATTTTCCAAACTGCTTATCCTTACTGGGTCGGGGGGGTCCGGAGCCTATCCCGGAAACTCGAGTCCGTATATGAAAGCGAATATATTTACCAATCTGTATATTTTGTGCAAAAAGTTGTTGGTCTTTCCAGGTTTGCATTCTGGTATATCTTGGTCATAACGAAGAAAGAGATTATTTTAAATTGTTTGCACAATTTGGTTGCACCCCTGTTATTAAACAACCCGCTTGCAGAAAAATGCAATTCAGTTCGCTTACTTTTGCATAGCGTGCTGTTTAATAAACGTGTTAAACGTGTGCTTTGTTAAATGCACTTAACTCTTTCGTGGCTCATACCTGCAATCACCGGTGTGAAAGTAGTATTGGCAAACTTTATTGCCAAGCACAATGTAAAAAATAGCAAGTGTTCATTGTGGACTTAATCTTGTTCATTGTTAAATGTGTGTTTCAGTGGCTGTGTTACGGTACACATTTGCCTCTATGTTTATAAGCAAAAGATAACGTATAGGCCTAATTATTTCTGTGAGCACCATAAAAGAAACCACAGAACAATTGCGTCATTAATTCCTAATTGCATCTATCTGGGTTGTGAAAAATCACATTTTTTTTCAAACAATACTTCCAGTTTTAATATCACGAGGCAGGCTCTACCAAAACTTCTCAAATGATCATCTCCATATTTTCTCGAATGTTTTTCATTGTTACCCGGATTTCAAGTACCAAAAAGTGACGTCATTTGTAAGGTAAGAACAACAATTATTTCATATTACGGTGCATACTTGCCCTCAGATTTGGGCCAAAAATTATTTTATGATTGACATGCGGATATTTGCCCTTCATTGCATTACCTGTCCATATATAGGCTAGTCCTAATTCGGTATAAAACAACAATCAATGCATTGTCCCTGTCAACCGTAAACCTATATAATACAGTAGTAACACAACAGCCAATCCCTCGGGTTTAAGTATTTGGTGAAGCGCACATTGCACATTTAAAAATCTGCACGCATGCAGCTCTTTACTTATAGAAGTCAGCAGCTGCTGTTCATGCGAGTGAAATTGACGCTATTCTTAGCACCCGGCTTCGCTCTGTGCCGTTGAGTCACTCTTACGCATCGCCTCCGATTTAAACGCCGTTTCTCCGCCGTCAGCTCTTTCTCGTAGTTGGTTCGGCGGTACGTAAGGGGAGAATGAAAGGCGACACCGGTGGCACTGGGGCTCTACAAACGCATGAACTCACTCCTGTTCAGAGAAATGTAAATCCATCATGAGTAAATGAGCATGACTCACATCTGTTTCTGTGTGTTAGGTGTCCATTATTATTATTATTATTATTATTATTATTGTTAATGTTAATGATGATCATAATAATAATATAGCGCTACTTAAAATGCTGTAAAATTAGTTTAAAGCACTTGCTAGAAGTAGAAAGTTCTGTTATTTGGCTTGAGCCACTGTAATAGTTTATATCCTACGACCGTACGCTGCTGTACCTGGGAAATGAGTCGCGTCAGGCAAATGGAGAAAAGTGCATCAGGTGTTGTAATGTTATTTTATCAAACGTCTTCTCCAATAAACCGGACGGACTTGATGGTCAACTAAATAAACTTGGTTTAATTACACCACTGAATATTTGCACTTATGATTCAATTATTTATGTTGGGTGTGGAGATGGAAAAGTCCTCGTCATTGCATATACAGGTTATGCTTTGTCATTATGTGAATTTAAAGATTGCCTTAAATCTTACACTAAACTAAAAACTGGGTGGAAGAGTATATAAAACATTACAAATCATCGTGCTGAAACAGACTGTATAACCCCTACTGAATATATGCATTTTGTTTCATTAATTTGAATTGCCTGGATCAACTAAGTGATCAGTAGACAGACAGACAATTTCCATAGGGTGTACTTAGTTTTTCACAGGATGATAGATAGATAGATAGATAGATAGATAGATAGATAGATAGATAGATAGATAGATAGATAGATAGATCGATCCATCCATCCATCCATCCATCCATCCTAAGAGGTAACATCAGGGCCCACTTCATCCCAGGAAAAATGCGACGGTTCATTGCAACTGAGTGTCCTTGCTGATGTCAGCCCGCGGCCCCTGATAAGTTAACCTGCCCCCGCAGACACTACACTGCTGCCCTCAGTCTTTCCCTTTGCATGTTCCCTGTTCTCCATGTTTTGACTCATCACAGCTCGTTTTATCGACTTTGTGCTGCCAGAAGCGTCGACTTGTGGACGCAGCCCTGCCAAGCTATTGCCACAGAGTTGTAATAAGCTGGTAATATTTGTTATTTTAGAGAGGTTATTCACAACTATTGAGGGCCTCCAGTACATTTATTTTATTTGCTTAAAAATGTAACACAAGTTCCTGAAATCGTTTTGTTGGTGAAGAAAAACATTTTCCCAACAATAATTGTACAGGCGTGTGACCCTGACCAACTGGATGGATGGATGGATGGATGATTGTACACAATTACAATTATACACAAATTAGACACAGAATATCACCAACATGAATTTCATAGATTAATTACAAAGACACCTGGGTTGTTCCCTGCCTCGTGCCCATTGCGTCCGGCATAGGCTCCGGACCCCCCCGCGACCCAGTAGGATAAGAGATTGGAAAATGGATGGATGGATGGAATTGCAAAGACAATAGCAACCATTGATGGAGGCAGTTCAATGCAATGGGAATCATAATGGGAATCAACTGGTATGTGATGCCATTGATGGAGGCAGTCCAATGCAATGTATATGGGAATCAACTGATATGTGATACCATTGTTGTACTGACAATGCGGAGGAACTGGCTGTTTACATTTCATATTACATTATCTTAAAATGTTCCAGAATGGGCCAGAACGTACAGAAACGGTCTATCCAGATCCCCAGTGAGATCAGGCTATTTTAAGGTCTGACCATCATCAAAGTTGTACGTATTTGTAAGTTGTAAAGCATTTTGAACTTATGCATGATGACCCCAGGCGGTTGACACGATTTTTTGTGACCTGCACTACATTAAACTGACTGATGTGATTACGTCACTCCCAGTATAGGACTGGGAGATCCTTAGGAATATGTCTACTGTTGGGCACAGCAAGTCCCGCTAGGAACCATATGAGCAAAGCTCAGGATGCATCGCTGATTTACAAAGAACACTTTATTTCCCATGTGATTTCAAAGTCCAGACAAGACTGATGAGTCAGTTTTGTGCCCAATGTGCAAATGTACAAATTCAGTCGATTGAAATCCTATAAATATTACAGATCTTTCCAAGGACTCGTGTTTGCTCTTCCTGATGAGAGTCAATACTGTTAAACTGTTTGAAAGGGGAAAAAAGCAAACAATTAACTCTATATCTCTATAGAACTTCAACCTGTCAAATAAAAGCAGTTTGCAGTGCAAATTCACAAAAATGCGAAAAAGAAATAGCAAATTTTTTAACGTACAGCACACTGAAATTACTCCACTACACAGCAGAAAGTACAGACATACACCACACTATATTATTGTTAGCTGAGCTGCCTAACATATGTAATGCTCTTAAAATGCATCACTAAAGCTCAGCAGGTTCAAATGTGACAAACACCCCAATATTATATTCAAAATGCACTTATAAATCAATAAAATCAAGTTGCACCAAAATCCATTATCCTTCCTTACATCAGCAACTACCTCTGAGATAAACTGAACCACAATAACACATTATTATAATTACACTTTTAAACAGCCACGGCAACCTTGGGTTGTATGTCGTTGCCACCTAAAATACACCTAGAATACACAGTAATTAACTTTAGGCCGTAACACAACAAACAAAAGTCAACATTAGGCCAGCAAGAGCCAAACACCCCAAATGCACACACTAGAATGCAAGAAAAACACTGACCTCTTCTTTCCCCTAAAGTGCCACTCCTCAGTCTCACACTACACACCTAAATTTCCTTCTGGATAAATAAAGTATCTCGATCTACTACACACCTGTCTCCGCACTAGAGGGTCCAGCTTCTAAAACACACTGGTGACAGTCACTCTCTTTTTAAAATATAAATCTGCCGGCAGCCCACAGATGGTAGAGGTGCTATTTTACGACAACATTAAAAACTCTCTGCTCGGAGGAATCCCACACTTTGAATTTTATTGTGCGATTATTAAATATCACAGTGTTGTTGATGTAAAGCCACAAAGAGCAGAAATGCTCGTATCCAAAAATGTAATAAGTGCTAGGGGCATTACATAGTCCAAAAGGCATGTTATGAAACTCAAATGGAGTTCTTTATGGACCTGACATATATGACAGCATGCCTTAACCCTGGCTGCATCTCAAACTAGTAACAGTCAGGGCTTCTGTCCAAGCTACACATGCAGTTTGAAGACGGGCCTTGTGTAACTGTGTGAAAATATGCTGATTAAACATTTCCTCATAACTCTGAAACACATTCATCTCAAGGAGGGCAGGAAACCCCTGACTTCCTACCATTGATGCATGTATCAGAAGAATCTTTGACCTCCAAGACAGCCATGTGGGGAAGAATCATACCCAACATTTGGATGTCAAGCCCCCAAAAATGGTTTTAAGTTGCAGACAGTGGGACTCCTGCCCCTGCTCCAGGTCTGACAGTGTTGCGGAAATAGACTCTCCACAATCATCATCATCATAGATTAAGTATCGAGCAAACAACATCTTAACTTTCCATCTCAACTTTTAGCATAGGATGCGGCCTTAATAATTATGTTAAATAATTAAGAGGCATGGGTAAGCCCTTAGCATCCTCTTCTGGTGGTGACAACGTGAATTACATCTTGTACTATCTAGTACCATATTGTATGGCTGTATAAACCTTTAGCAATGGAACTTTAAGGATTGTATTGAAGCCCTCATCCCATCCTGTGGAGGGAAATTCTAATTCTATACAAATAGTAGATACCAGTGTTTCAAAATCAGTGCCTTGGCTTGAACTAGGAATATTGTAGGAATAGTGCTGTTTCCGATGAAAACCCCACCAGGACACATGACCTTGCAACTCCACTGGACCCTATAGTCTGACATTGCATTTGCTTCAGGAAATATGCAGCTCTGGAAGTTAAACTATAAGGAACTTTTAAAGGTGACTGATATTCAGGTATATAATGGAGATAAGGAATCCACATCAGAGTTCTTTGATGGCTTCTGCTCAACGTTATCTGTTAATTCACCTCACTGTTTTAGGCGTAAAATTCTTAACATCGGTCTACTTTGTCCAGCGAGCAGGCCTCCACAACACAACGGGTGAACATCTCTCTTCGAAAGCAGTCAGATGTCATAATGAGGGAAACTCAGGGGCTGCATTTCACCTCTCTCTCTCTCGAGTTCGTCTACCGCGTGGGACAGCTGGTTAGAAGTCTATATTTAGTCGGTCGATGTGAGATACGTACCAGTGCCCACCCCCTCGTCTGCCCTGACACTGGGGAGTGTGTGGACCCCATGAGATCAGGCCCCCACCCCTACACACCCACCTAACTTCCCTTGAGGACACAGGAGGCATCTGAGGAGGACAGGAGGTGTCTGCTGGTTCCAAGCAGTCCCATCCAGGTGCCCGTTGCTGCCTTTCTGAGGTATGACCTTTTTTGTTTAGTTATACATTTGTATATGCCGTGTAATCAGCACTATACAAAGAACAACGCAACCTCTGTGTAGATTTCTTTTTTAAAAGAAGAGTTACATTATTAAATATTATTCCATCCCTTTTCCCCACTTTAAAAGGCGGGATATTTTTGTAAGTTTACGCTGTGCAAAAAAAGGGTTTGTCTTCACGCTCTTTTTCAAGGAAATGTTTATCTGTTGTGCAAAGGTATATCTTCAGAATGCGCAGCCCTCATTAACAGTCAGTTATGGTAAAATGTGAATATATTAGCTCTGGTTACACTTGTCTGTTGTACCTTGTCTGTTGTGACGTAATGTTCCTAATAAGGTCATCCTACTGACAAATACATTTTTGTCTGCCTGTTTTGAAAGCATTGAATCTTTATGAAACATTGTCCATATAAACCCGGATGACCCATACTGTGTACAATTAAACTTTATGAAAGTGCAAAGGTTCCATCCTATTCTGTGCAATTAACCCTAAATGGATATAATTCTCATTTTTCTAGTTCTAATTCCAGTGTGTTCTAATTCCAGTGTGTTCTAATTCCTCCTGCAACCCTAGCTGTTTTATATTATTCTATTGTTCTGATCCTGCCCAGCTTTTAATTCCCTAGCTGTGGTTCCTCTAATCTTGCGCATCTTACCAAGCCTCGGTGGGGCTGTCCTCTCATAGGAAGCTCCCAAACCGAACACCATAACCTAGCACGTTGTTAAGGCCGGGATTACGGACCTCATCCGGGGCTCGTTCCGCAAGACCCCAGGGATGAGCTCCTCACTTGTGTTTACACAAATTGAAGGGACGTTTTCATATTGGATCGTTCTATATTAGTGGGAGTCTCCTCCTACGAGTCAACATGAAGGGTCATGCAGAACAATGGAGAGGAACAGAGGCGCCACACCACACCAATGAAGCAGCTCACAAATTTGGGTGGCAAACAATCCCAGTACCACTGTAACACGTCCCCTGCCAGGACACAGGTGCATTCCAAGGTTATTTAAAGGGAAATGCCAACTCTGCCCTTTAGACACACTCAATAAATCTCCTAGCTGAACTCGGACGACTCCGCGTGGAAGTCCCATCGACGGTGACCTCCACGGGGGACGAGCTTCATTTCCACTTCCCTGGGCTGGGCACGCCATGCCATACGCATCCTGTGCCCTTGTTTTTCTTAATTCCAGGTTCCCCCCGGGGGGTGCCATGTCGCAGTACACCATGATGTCAGCGCAGCAGAGGAAGGCCCAGGCAGCTGCGATCTGTCAGGAAGTCCGGGGCCCTTGCGGTATAACGCGTCCTGTGCTGACATGCACGGGGACGACACGAGCATGCTTGCGCGAGCGCACGATTCCTTGCACACCCTCACACGCGTTTTGTCTTGAGCCAATCTTCAAAACCGTTGTTGCTAATCTCTCCATAAAATTTGACATTAATCAAATATTTTATTATTATAAGAAACAGTACTAGAGTGTTTCGGTGCTTCTGCTGCCCGATTGATCACGCAGCCAGAGCCCAGTGCCTCTGCAGATCTAGCTGGCTCTTTTGATATTGATTACAGTTGTAATTAGGGCCAGCTGGGCATTTTTTGGGCAGATATTTCTTTTAAGTTGTGCTTTTCCAATGGTTTTTGAAGTGAACTAGGTAGTTCATTTGCTGTAGTTTTTTTTTGGCGCTATGTTTTGTATCTCTCTTAAATTACTTTGAATATTAATTTAGTCACATTTACCATTTAAATGGAACCCCCCTCAAGCTGCCGTGCTACCTATAGCGAGCTGTCTTTTTGTAGTTGTCCTTCTGAACATCTATTTCGGTGGGAGGTCATCTATGTATGGAGATTGAGAGTATCCTGAGGACCCGTGACAGCTGTGGGGCATTCTGAAGGGTAGCATTTCAGCTTTTGCCTTCAGCATCACAAAGGCCGGGTCATGAAGCAGCAGAAGCGTGGGGGGAAATTACGCCGCGAGAACAATGAGTTAAAAAAAGAAAGGTGATGAGTAGCGTCTAGCTGGCTAATAACGGAATGCTAACGCAAGCAATTTTTTTTTTACGGCTCTCTTTGTCCCTGCAGAGGATGTGATGGACCTGGGGAGAAAGGTCAGTGCTCCTAGGGAGATAATGCTTGAGGAGCTTTCTCTGTCGTCCAACAGGGGCTCGCGTCTGTTCAAGATGCGTCAGCGGCGCTCGGATAAGTACACCTTCGAAAGCATCCGGAATGAAGCCGCTCCTGTGACGCAGGTGAGTGACCCCGCAATTGTCCCCCACCCACCCCCGCCGTCACGGCCATCTCCTGCTATCTTCGGTGACCCACGGCGAGACGGGCGGACGGTTGCAGGATTAATGCACCTGGCGTCCTTCCACCGTCCTCCTGCAGTCAGCACCCACGCGGCCGCCAGCGAATCGATCAGTTTTAGCAATCCCGCTGGCCGGACTGTATGTGCTCTGGCGAGTTCACCTCAAAACACTTTCGCTGGGTCTCCTTGTCTGTCGTGTTGTAATGAAACTAGATTATTTCCGGAAGGTGCTCAGAGCTAACATTTGCGTAGCGTTCTGCCATCTATTGCGAATTACACGATATCTCTAAAACCTATTTGGGACGATTATATATATTCATGTGGGCTCCTCTTATCTTGTTTTTCATTGTCTTGTTTTTCTCGAAGGGCGGACTAGTGATGATAAGTAAAAGCAGTGAAACCACTGAAACTCCACTAACTGCTCCAGATGCGGAGAATTCGGCAGCCCAGTCAGTGAACATCGCCCCAGGTACCGAGCTGCGCGTGCCCAGGTTGGACCCCATGCTCAGAGTAATTAGAACACATTCTGCTGGGTCAAAGTGACTCACTGGATGGGCGGCTTGGCTGCTCTGACTCATGTTCAGCCTGGAGGCCCTGGTGTTCTTGTCATGCAGTCAACAAATGCAGTGTTCTGCTTTCCAGCAGTATTCACATCATAGTTAGATATCTTTTCCATTATGTCCTCCAGGGACATGCAGAGCCTTTTTGAGGGGCAGGTGCTTGACTTGGGTGGGCGGGAGGGCATGTTGGTAAAATTTGCCAACCAGGGGGATTCCCCTTGGCAAAGCAAAATTTGACCAGGTTGCAGTTTGCTAAGTCAGTAATCAAAAAGGGGAACCGTGAGCTCAAAAGGGAAGCAGGTCACTAAGTTTTGGGTCTAGACTCATTATAACACCTTCATGGAAACTTTCTTCCTTGCTATTCAAGGTTTAAAATAATACATTTAATGCTAGAAATGTATGAATCTATGCCCGTTGACATCAGTGCAATCGGTTTATAAAGGGAAGACCCCAGAAAGGGCTGACAAAGCACAACTGCCACCTGAAGAGGGTTCCCTGGGCACCTGACTTTTCCTGAGACAAAGCGCTCGCAAAGCCCAGGAAGAAGAAAGCGGAGCGGAATGTGGAGCCAGACATAAACAGGGGTCAGCAGAATGCTGTCGCGCCTTTGGGAAGGGTACACATATCACGTGGCACTGTGTCCTCTCCTGGGGCAGGAGAGGCCTGGAGAAAACACAATGCAGTGGAAGCACGACACAGTGGAATCCCTTCTGCCAACGGCCGCGTAGCTTACTGTTGTGAAATGTGTACTCTTGGGGTGTGCAGTCCCATGTCGTTGGTAAAATTTACATTTCCGGCAGAAATGAGCATCGAAGCAAAAGAGCTGTTAGTGAACACCCTCCCCCCAGGCTCACTTATTTTATACTGGTTGACTGAATTGGTCAACTCGGGTGGTCAAAGTTCATTAGGCAGGATCATGAAGGGGCATAATGACTGAAGAACGGTGGACATGAAGATCCGAGGAGGAAATTATGCCCTGGGAAATTTCTGAGTAGCTCATGTTATTCAACATATATCCAGATATTTTCTCTCTTTGATTTTATACTAAGCTACCTCCATTCACATGTCCAATACATAGCAGTATAACACACAAGGGAGTCGTCCCCTTTCGGCTTTTTTTCACCTGTGTACAAAACTCACTTGTTTGAGTAATCAGTAAACTGGTGTTTGTAGGTCTGGGTCCTTCTTTACACACTGTGACTTCAGTAAGGGACTGTAGCTTTCAGTGAAGTCTCAGTCACAGTGCAAGCTGTTATACAGTATGTGCATTTAAAAAAAAATGATTGCACTTGTCTGGAGATTATTGCATTATCATTACACTAAGTGTCTAATTCCCCTAACCCATCTAACCTCCTTGCTTCTACATCACGCTTTGCTCATTATCTGTACTAGGCCAATGTTTCCCAACCCAGTCCTCAGGGAACCCCGGACAGTCCACGTTTTTGCTACCTCTCAGCTCCCAGCCAATCAGAAACACTGAGTACCTGGTACAGGCGCGCTGGGAGTAGAGAGGAAGTAAAAATGTGGACTGTCCGGGGTTCCCCGAGGACTGGGTTGGGAAACACTGCACTAGGCCATTACTTTATTTTATTTGTGTACATACTTTTATGATATTTATAGTCTTGATTGTTTTTCTTGACATCCCAAAGTAAATTCCTTGTATATAAAAGTTCTTGGTGATAAACACATGATTTTGGTTCTGATTCTGATTAGTTGCAGTCACAGTAGTGAGTAGGTGGCTTGTCACCTAGGTTACGGAGGACCCCTGAAGGATGTCCCACCAGAGAGGTTCAACAGCACAGCTGTCCCAAAGTCATATCAGTCCCCCTGGGATCAGGCTGTGCTCAGTGACCCCACCCTGGCTGGCACTCTGAGCTCCAGTTATCTCGCCCCCGAACCCCAGACGGAGGCTCCAATGTTCAAGAGCTTTAACAGGTAATGGTGTTAAGCCTGTAATGGCCCACAAAGGCTTTGCAGACTGTGTAGAGGATGTGGCCACTTGGGACAGATTCAGGGATTCCAGGAATCGCAAGCAGTCATACAGGTTTCAGGCAAGCCATTCGAATGTCATGTGACTTGCACATGAAACATGAGGATGATCAGATGATGAATTTCTCATTACCTCACGAAAGCAAATAAAGGCTGAAATGCAGCACGCCCAGTACCTCTGCTGAGGAACGGTGAAGCCGACTATTGATTTGGAGTGTAGAACGTTCTGAACCCGGCTGTAGAGGGGGTGTGGCACGACAGGGACAGTGTCGGCACAGTCACGTTCCAGGCACATGTCAGGATGGGCGCAGTGAGATGTTTCAGTAAGGTGAGACCTTTTAGCTTTTGTTAAGTCGGAAGTGAGCCATCCAGATTTGTGTTTTATTGTTGCTCATTGGGAAATGTGATGGGCCATTAATACTATATATTACATTCCATGTTAACCTGAAAATCAAATTGTACAGTTATTCGATACGAGATCAGTGTCCACCTTACTGTAAAGAATTTCAGCAAGGCTAAATGTAGGTGGGTGGGGGCCCCTGGCCTACAGTCATTGTTGGGGCCCTACCTAAAGCATAAAGTGCCGTGGTAGCATCCAGGAAAAAAATTTAGGGTTCCCTTACAACTCAACCAAATTTAGCCCATGCATAAGTTTGTCCTTGAGTCTATCCAGGGCACTGCGAGAGATTTTGGGCCCTGTGAAAACATATTATACTGGACCCCTAACCCTGACAATCCAATTATGTTTTTTAGAGCCCCTGTCACTCAAGGACGCTTGGAATCATCTTAACTCCCAGCCTTCCGCTTTATGAGTCTATATAATGTTTTGCATCCCGTTTAACAGCTAAATCAGTGTTTCTCAATCTGGTCTTCAGAGAGCCACAGTCAGTCCATGTTTTTGCTCCCTCCATACTCCTCCTTGCCAGACAGTCCACATTTTTGCTCCCCCCCAGCTCCAAGTCCATATGGACTGAGAGGGAGCGAAAATGTGGACTGTGTCTGGGTCCGTGAGGACTGGACTGGGAAACTCTGTCTCCTTAAATTTCAGGATTGCCACGCCATTTGGTGGTTTTGACCGGGCCCCCACAGTGCCAGCTTTCAAAGCTCCAGAGCTGGACCTTCTTCTAGAAAATTCTCCCCAGCCGTGCCCAGAGCTTCTGAACACAGCGGCAAAGAGACCCACATTCAACAGGACGGCCCTGGGCTGGGTAGCTAACAGCGTCCCCCCCACCGTGATCCTGCAGCCCATGACGATCCCAGAGTCGGACGATCTCTGACGTGATGATGTGGCATTGCCTTATAGCCATCGCCATGGATCTGTAGAGGTGCATGTCTAACTAAGCTACAAGACATGATCACTGATAAACTGAGATGACTGGCCATCTCAGCAGAGTGAAGGTACCCTGAATGCTTCTAGGTCAAAAGAACAGGGCAAATTAATTTGATAAGACCTAAGGATTTTCATTAGAAACTTAAGAAGGCTTGTAAATACAACTACATCATTGCTGACAAGTGTTTACCCCGTGATTTGCGCACTACATAATTTTTATTTATTAACTAATAAACAAGCATCTCTGTGTTCCGTAAACTTAGTCTGACAGATCTGCATTTAACTTTCTAGAATGGTGACTTTTCATGGACTAATGAAACGGATTAAAAAGTCAATACACAAATTAAAAGAGCCTGTTAATCACCGATATATGGAGGTTTACTATTTGGTGATATAATGTATAATAGTAGACATTTCTCCAGCATTAAAATGGCAGAAATGTTCGACTGACAGTGGTTTAACATCCATCCAGAGTTGTGATGTGGACAGTCTTTCAGTGGTGTGGGGTGTCACCCATGATGACACACACTGCAGTGTTTATGTGCGTCTGACACTTCCAGGAACACAGAGGGATATACGCCACTGAAACTCTAGTGTCCGTCTTTTCTATTTAACGTCCATCCTATTCCACCCAATAAGGGGTCAGCAAGTTTAAATCTCACTGTTGCACTGTACACTGTTCCCTTCATGCGGGGCTTTTCTACTGTATCACATCCGAGTGTCTTACTGGGAAATGCTTTTGATTTTTTTTTCCTCCTTAAATGGCCCAGTGGGTGGTCTGTGAGCTGCAGGATATTGCCATGGAGACAGTCAGTCTTATTCTGGTCATGATGTAGCACTGGAGGTCCATTCTTGGACGCAAACTCCCCCACTGCTACTGCAGTGAAAGAACTGAGTGCGAGTAACCATGGGCATCTAACGACCATGCGCAAGCGACACGGTCAAACGAACGTCGACTGTGTCTTATCAGCGGTGTTTTACTGACACAGAGGAACATGACTACACTGATGCACCAGTGTCCACCACCATAGTCTAAATGCAAACTAAACTTAGAGCAGCAGCAGATAGCTTTCAGACAGATGGTGAGTGCCCAGAGGTCATGAGACACAGGGAGTGGCGACTGTCATAGTTCTTGGAAGTCAAAAGAAATGATTGTGGGCAGGCCAGATTTTCGTGGAATGCGAAATGAGAAACCAGAAGAAGGAAGGTGGAGACCACAGAAAATACTACCAGGGTTACTGCACAAATATTCACATAGGCCTACCTTCAGAAAAAATCACCTTGGTTCTTTCTGAGTATGGATTTTCTATTTAGTGTTGTGCTTGAGGGGACTGCTATTTGTTTCTGGCAATAGAAAAAATAGGTGATGCGAAATAACTTTATTTAGGGTGGTTGCAGGCCAAGCGATTGTGGTGAAGGCAAAGGGGAGCAGGATTTGTGGGAAATTTCACACAGTTTCATCTCACTGTAAGGAGACAAGACAAAGGTTTCTTCTTTAAAAATACACACACAGAACAGTGACTCATTTCTAAAACAGAATAGAGACTGGTGAACACCCATGTGTCACATTGTGGAAAGGAATGACTCGGGGGCAGGAGTAAGACAAACAAAGGGGACATTATTGGGATTAACAGGCAGGAGCAGTGGAACAAAATGGGACTATGAGGGGTCAAAATGGGAAGGCTAGCAAAAGGTCAAGGACCAGACTAACGAACATGGGACAAGCAGGTACATGTCAGGTGTCAGGTGTAGCGTGAAGTAGGAGACAGAAGGATCAGTTGGATGTGGTGGGCAAGACATGACAATACCCCCCCCCCCTCCACTGCACAGGGACACAAGGACAAACAGACGAGGGGAGCAAAGGGACCGAGTGAGAGGGCAGGACACATGGGGTGGGGAAGAGACGGCATGGGGCCCAGCAGGACCAATAAGACATATGGGACAGATACTACTACGGCATGATATGGGGCACCTAACACGCAGGGGTCAAACCAGGGGACAACCGGAGAGACCAACAGACAGAACCACACAGGTGTAACAGACCAGACTGGGTACATGGCCAGGCACCATGGACAAACATCAGACCTCAACAGGGACCAGGGAGCAGAAGAGGCAGAGACAGAGACAGACAGAATAGGCCGTAGCAAGACAGGATGGACAAGTTGAAGGGCAACAGAGACAGGAGTGGAAACAAAAGAGGAAGCCACTGGGGACACAGACCAGGAAAAACTAAAGACAGAACAGGGTACTGGAACAGGGACAGAAGCACAATGAACAAAAACAGGGGGTGTCTGGGAAGTCTTCCGGACTCTGGAAGTTGGGCGAGGACCTTGGGATATGGACTTTCCTGGACCAATTCACTGGTGTGGCTAAGTCCATCTGGACTGCAGAACCTGAGGGCCTCGGAGGGCTAGTGGGAGCGGAAAGCGCCGAGGGGCCAGTAGGACTGGAGCATGCTGAGTGGACTGGAGGACCGGAGCAGGAGTGCACCAAAGGGACTGGAGGACCGGAGTTAGGCATTGGCCTGGAGGCGGCCGGAGAGTGTTGGGGGATGAAGAGACCACTGGTGGTGAGCCAGGAGGCTGCGAAGCGAGTGCCTGGGTGACAACTAGAGATTAGGTGGGAGCATTGACGAAAAATCTAAAGGCAGAACAGGGTACTGGGACGAAGTGAGCAATGGTGGGACAGCAGGAGACGAGGCAGGTACCAGTGGGACAGCAGCAGTTAGAGACGAGGCACCGGCAGGACAGGAGGACATGGGGCTGGAGCCGGTGGGACAGCAGGAGACAAGGTGGGCACTGGTGAGACATCAGAAGAGAGAGCTGAAGCCAGCAGGGTATCAGGAGATGGGACTGGTCCTGGTGGGACATCAGGAAATATGGCGAAGCTGAGACACCTAGAGGTAAGCAGGGAGCAGCTAAAGACACCTAGAGGCGAATGGGGAGAGTCTGAGACACCTGGCGGCGAGCTGGGTGCAGCTGGGACACCTGGAAGCGAGCAGGACGCAGCCAGAACACTGGAGGCGAGCAGGGCGCAGCTGGGACATTTCAAAACGAGCAAAGCACAGCCGGAGCACCGGAGGGGGAGCAGGGAAAATCCAGGGCACCTGGAGGCAAGCAGAGTAAAGCTGGAACACCGGGCTCTGGTTCAGGCAGCACGACTGCTGCGGGGCCAGGTATGGGTGAGGTGGCCCACCTTGAGCTGAGAGCCTGGGACTTGGGTAGAGTAGCCCTCTCAGGACCAGAAGCCTGGGACTCGGGTGGAGCGGCCCTCTCTGGGCTGAGACCCTGGAGCACAGACAGAGCAGCACTTTCTGTGCTGGGACCCTGGGGTGCAGCATGAGAGTGGATGGGCTCTGGAGATTCTGCTGAGGTATCCTGGGCCAGACGCTGGAGACACTGTATTTGGTGAGGCAGGTATGATTAGCTTCCTCCACCACTTCTTCCTGTGACTAGGAAGAACTAACAGGACTGTGGCAAGCTGTGGGGAGGGTCGTGGAGAGTTGAGAGTGTCAGAAGGGGATCTGTGACGGTGAGACAGGGAGAGTCGGCGGGCTCAATGACTTCGCCCTCAAGCAGCCACTGTATATAGAGTCAGATGTTCTCTGGGGGGAGGCCCACTAGTATTTCCACACCCCACATGAAGACCACTCTGACCACGGGCACCTCACACACAGTGGGGTTGACCATCTACTCCCAGTGGGCGACCAGAATGGAAATTTTCTTAGCTTACAGGCGGGGTGGCTCATTGAGGTCTTCAGACTCATCGGGCTCCTCCAAGTCTGTATGACTGAATGGGTCAATCAGAGAGTCCACAACCCATCAAGGAGTGCAGACCGGAGGTTCTGGCTGAGGTAGGTAGCTAGGTGCAGGGGAAAACATGCAAGACATGAAGCGTAGCCTGAGAGCCCCCCGGGGATAGCCACTGGGAAATCTGTAGAGTCTGTGTCACGCTAAGGCAGGGGTGGCCAGTCTCATCCACAAAGGGCCGGTGTGTTTGCAGGTTTTTTGGGTAACCTGTAGGTCAGCTGTTCAAACCCAGGTGTGAGGACTCTTCAGCCAATCAGTCCTCTAATTAGTAATCTAATTAGGGAGTGAAAACCCGCAATCACACTGGCCCTTTGCGGATAAGGTTGGCCACCCCTGCGCTAAGGCAAGGAGAGGCTCGGGGGCAGGAGTAAGGCAAACAAAAGGGGACTTTATTGGGGTTAACAGACAGGAGCAGTGACACAAAAGTCATCAAAACAGGAAGGCTAGCAAAAAGTAGGGAACAGGCAGCGAGAGGAATGATGTCAATGTTTTCTCTAACAATATATCTTTCTCGAGTATGTTCATCTGTTCAGAATATCAAAGGAGGACATCTTGTTCTTTAATTTGTTGCCTGTATAATAAACAGCAATGACAAAATGTAGTGAAGCAGTTCATTGTCTTAGGAGATGCAAAATATTTTTGGGTATAACATTCTTTCATTTTTCTGTCTACCTCCCATACGGTGTGTTAGACAGCTGGAGACGAATTGCCAGTTCTGATACCTTTGGAGAAGATTAGCAAACTCCCTCAGGTCACAGATTTTTAGGTTCCCCTCCATCAGGCTTTGCAAATCCAACTCAGCTGCAGACCTGGCTGCTTCCCTATCGATTTCAAGATCTACTCTGTTTATCAAGAGTAGACCAAACTCTCCGTGAACTTTTTATTTGCACCACATCTGAGAATACAGAGGAAATGTTTTTGGGGTTGTAATTATGCCCCTTATCAGCACCTGTCTGTCTCCAGGGACAGTGTCCTTTGGCGCGGCACCTCAATAATGTCAGGAAACTGTAGATTGTGCTGAGGGTTAATTAGCTGGTGCAGTTTTGTGTCCTGCTAGGAGGCGTTACGCATAAGCCAGGCAAGCAGGCAACCACATTGGGGAAGAAAATCACTTTCACAAGTGTAACCCCCAGCTGTGAAAATTACAGTGCCCTTTCCTGAGGTGTCACATTTCCTCCAAGCGTTTAATTTGCCATTTGTTTTTCAACCCGTTTACATTATTTTAAGATTTTATCCAGCAATTACTACTTGGATAAACAGCTAGCACTTCTGCTGCAGACCACAGCAGCTGGGGGCTCAGTGACAAGGTCTGCAGTGAGTAGGCTCAGGTCACGGGGGTATTTTGGGGAGAATGAGACTTTATATGCCTGCTAAGCTATTGCACTTAGAAACATTAATCTTACTGAACCCTAGGAAAGTGTATTACCGATCTCAGTAACATCCATCCATTTTCCAAACCGCTTATCCTTACTGGGTCGCGGGGGGTCCGGAACCTATCCCGGAAGCAATGGGCACG